>JAUCMX010000018.1:6160280-6215280 GCA_033459395.1 Hemibagrus guttatus
AGCAATATTAAATGAAACTAAAAAACATTTAAAAGCATGATGTGTCACTAATTAGTAAATTCAACATTGTAACTCTGCCAAATTGCTGAGGTATAAGTGGAGTAACACACTCCATAAAACGATGTGGCCCTGTTACAGTGCAGTAATGTTACACCGGTGCAGTTTTACATGTGTAAGTGCATGTGTGTGTAAGTGCATGTGTTACCTCTGTCTGTAGAATAGCAGCTCGCTGTTCTTTGGCAGTTAGAGACTCTTTAAGGACGTCGATGTGCTGCTTGCTGTCTGAGAACTGATTGGTGAGCGTCTCGAGTTTGGTCTGCAGACCCAGAAGTTCGGTGTCCTTCCTGGAGAGGTCCTGCTTCACCTGGTCAATCTGCACAACACAGATAGCTAGTGAGCTCAAGTTACATCTATATATGCACAACGACTTTCATCTCAGTTTTTCCTTCAAGTTTTCCCTCCTTCTCTCCCTCACATACTGCCGGTGCTATTCCAAACGCGTGTAGAGGAACAGCAACAGTTTCTTATATTGTGGCTTTAGGGGTATTTGACATGACACACCGAAGAAATTTACAGTGCAGAAGCATGAAATAAAATCATATAAAATCTATTAAAAGAAACCCCAGTATCAATTTTTCTGGATTAAGACAAAATATTAAACGTCTGTAGCCCATAACTGTCATGAACCAGTCTATCAAGAGATTCTCAACAACATTTTAGAGGGAAAGTGTTCATCCTGTCAGTCTAGATGGGCAGGGCTAACTCACTCTCCCCTGTCAATCACAATGATATTAGTCGAGGATGAAGTTCATGAGTGCGGAAAAGGGCAGAATGCGCTCTCCAAGCAACAGATGCATGTGTCTTGTGGGAAACACATGTTAGCCTTCACCCTCGTGAGTTGGTAGCTTTATTGATGATATGGGGATTGGAGCCAGGAGCAGCGTTGATAATACTGCACCACATACACTATGTTGCCAAAAGTTTTGGGACGTCTGCCTTTACATGCACATGAATGTAATATGAAGTTGTCCCGCCATTTGCAGCTATAACAGCTTCAGCTCTTCTGGGAAGGCGTTTTTCACAAGGTTTAGGAGTGTGTTTATGGGAATTTTTGAGAATTGTGAGGTCAGGCACTGATGTTGGACGAGAAGGCCCGGCTCGCAGTCTCCGCTCTAATTCATCCCAAAGGTGTTCTAAGGGGTTGAGGTCAGGACTCCACACCAAACTCGCTCATCCCATTTCTGTCAATCTAACAGTAAATTATGTGTAGTGTTTCCATATTTACATGCAATCAGATAGGTTTAGTTTAACGTAACAGAATAATCGGTAGCTCAGACAGAGGAAAAACTATTTATTTCTATTTCTTGCAGAGTTCTTATTTATAAGCCACATTTAATCCAACTCCATTGATTATTTAAGCAATCCAATGTTAAATGATTGGTTTTTGCCTCATGTCGAGTTGTTGTTGTCCTTCGCCACAGTGGATCATACGATCTGCATAGTGTGATTCAGCACAGGTTTAACACTGCATGCTGAATTTATTACACTAGATTTATTTCTTCTATGCAAGCTTTGGATCAGCACTGAGAGTTAACCCCTTTGGTGTCTGGGTTGGTTCCCTGCTCAGAACTGAACCTGGGTCACGACATTGAGAGCACGGGATCCTGCCACCGGACCTCCAGGGGACATTCTGCCCCATATAATGAGTCGATAAGTTTATTCATTTATTCTACCTGAAACCTGATTTAAAACCATATCAGAAAAAATAATAGCATTGTGGACTTTCTTCTAAATATCAACCATAACTGGCTGTGTAAAATACGCGAGTGAAAAAAGGGAGTAGATGATAATCTAGAGTCTGTATAGATTATATACTAGAAAGTGTAAAGACTTAACATGTTGTTTAGAATGAGTTGATATGCTGGTTAAAGACTGATGACGGTCTGGTGTCTAGTACGGGCGATTTCAGAGACTCAGAGAATGTGGAATAAATTAATTAATTAAATACCATTAAGTAACATCAAAGTCACAATCAAATGACCTTGCTGGCAACACTTGTTCTCCTTCATTTTTGGATAATAATCGATTTATGATTGTTGCGTTTTAATTTAAAGCACTGGTTGTTACACCACATACAGTGTCCAAAGTGGACAATCCAAATAAATTTAAAATAATCAGATGTACTCATTGAAATTAGTAGTTTGGTAGCACAAGGCACTGTAAATTGAGATATTAGAGTAAAGTGTTTAAGATAAAGCTCTGGGACGTGGCATACATTTACCCCCACAGTTCTGTGTTTAAAATATCAAACTGATCTCGAATACCTGCTGATCGTCACCTATAATATGGTCTAAGGAGAATGAATACATCAGACACAGAGGTACTACGTAAGTAAGTGCTTAATATGTGTGTATATATATGTAGACACGCATACCACACACACACACACACACACACACACACACACACACACACACACACACACACACAGTCTCAACAAAATTCCAACATGCATGGTAAAGAGCAGCAGGTTAGCAGAGGCACTATCTGCAGTCACCCTGGGGAGGAAAAGTGGACATATTGCAGCAGCACATGAGAAGATGAAAGGCAGGAAGAAGAAGAAGAAGAAGAAGAAGAAGAAGAAGAAGAGAAAAAGACTGATGGATAACTGGGAAGCAAAAAGGGAACTAGTGTTAATCTGGTGGGATAATAGTGTTCTGAGCCCTACTCCAACCAGCACTATTGGGACCAGGGTGAAAAACAGGGCAGAAAAGGAAAGAAAAAAAAAAAACACAGTGCCAGGGAGTCTAGCAGGGCTTCCGACCTTTCAGCACAGCAGCGGGTGAAACCCTGCTTTCCTGATCACAGAGAGAATGAGAGAAACCTGATGACTCACTCGTTTAGCCCACGTCACTGCCTCTCCTCAGCCCAGATCCGGCTATTGTGTCCAGAGATAACCGCTGATAAGATGGAGAGAATTTATAATCCACCTCCAATCTGTTTCCATCCACCATAACTTACTTACAACCCACTGATCCCACTGTTCACGCTGTGTCTATCTGTTTTCATTTGTCTTCCTCGACTTCACCCATGACTTTGTTTAAAGAGGCAGTGACTAATTTTGGCATAAGGAAATGGTCCTTAAGTGCTAAGATTTTACGCCACTTAAAAATTAAACCCATATGATCCTTGGGTTTAAACCAGTATAATAATCCAAGGATAATCCTTAGGATCACTATTTTAACAGGTGAGTTGAACGGTCATGGTGCCGACAGTCAAAGGATAAGGGATAATTTATTTTTTTTAAAAAAACAGGAACTCTATTCTCCTATAATAAAACCTCAAAATGTTTTATTAATTTGCTATAGATATATTTCCTGTAGTGAAGCATCCCTAAATTTAAAACTTGTCAACCAAAATTGATTTAAAAGCTTCCAGTGCTTTATGCAGTGGAAAAGTAGTCTAGAACTATCGCGAAGGGACATGAGGGTGCATTTCCATGTGGACTAACGAGTGTCCTGTTCTCTCTTTGGTGAGGAAAGCATGGCAGTGTGTGCTCTAAGCTGCCTCTCCGTGTGTCTTACTGCAGAGAGCTCCCGCTGCAGCTCAGCCGTTCGCTTTCTCAGCTCCTCGGCCTGGGCCTTGCTCTGAGACAGCTCCTCCTTCAGCTGCTCTACCTGTCAGGAGAGGCCGACGTTACTGCAACAACCACCCACAGCATTCCTAAAGCAACGCAACGTTCACTCTGCATGTGACCGGTCAACATGCAGGTCACGGAATCAAGGTCTTAAACGTGAGCAGAGTACGCCGACCGATCAGCATTCCAACCATGCAGGAAAAAGGAAGGCGTTGTTTAGTCAGAGTGCACTAAAATAAAGGAGTTGGTTGTTAAAAAGCTCAATTCAATTAATTTGAAGGCACCAAGAAACTGATATCATCACACAGATATTATAGGACAGTGAATCAGATCAAAACCAGCACAGACGGTTCAGTCTGGGGTTCTCAAAAGGTTTCCAGCCAGAGACTTTTTTCCCCCTTCTAAAACATCTCAGCACTGATTTCTTTAGACATTTATTTTACATCTGTAACATACAGATATTATGACCATCTTTAAAAACTACCGAGCACTTACGGGAGGAAATATACAGCTAAAAGCACGGCATACACAAAACCGCAGCTTTTACACACCAAATCACTTACACTGCAAATTCATTAAATATATTTAATACATTTCTATATGTAAACATTTCAGATTCTAAAAAAAAAAAAAAAGCTCTTTTAATTTCTCATTTGTTATAGAATCATATCAGATTTATTTATTATATTTTTCTCCGTTAGCCGATCTCTTTTTTCTTCTTACCAGACCAATTCGGATGCTGGGGATTAGATCTCTGTGTTATCCAACATCATATTCACATCATTAAAATGTATTCTTCATTTTTCCACACAAAGCCCAAATCAGTAAAAGTGGAATAGCAGGATTTAAATAAACATCACTTTTCTGAGATTGATTATAAATATAGGCATTATCTGCACTCGATCAAACTAATTTAATTCAAATGACCAAACAATCTTAAAAATAACAGCTATAACATGTAGAACCACTTTACAGCGGTTCATAAAGATCCCTACAGATGTCAAGTTATTAATACTGTAAAATAGTAAGAAATTAAAAAAGTTCCCATGGCTGTAGATCACAGACCTCACTTCTGAGAGCCGGAGTGCTAGAGCAAACTGTTAGCAGTGAAAGAGAGTGATCATAAAATAAACTCTGAGTGATGTGAGAAAGAGTGCCAAGGGTTTACGCTCCTGAAATACTGCAATTGTGTGTTAGTCTTACTGTTTTGTCCTTTAAAGTTGAGGCACTGTGTGGTTACCTTGTTCTTCATGAATTTGGAGTGACTGCGATAGACCTCCATCTGCTTCATCTCCTCCTCTCTCTCCTCTGTGCTTAGAGCTCCGTTGGACTTCAGCATCTGCACCTCCTCCTCCAGATCCCTCAGACTGCGCTCTAGAGAACTGATCTTAGCATCCTACAGAGGAGAGAGAGATAGAGATTCATTCATTCATTCATTCATTGCCGCTTATCCGAACTACACTCGGGTCACGGGAAGCCTGTGCCTATCTCAGGCGTCATTGGGCATCAAGGCAGGATACACCCTGGACGGAGTGCCAACCCATCGCAGGGCACACACACACTCTCATTCACTCACGCAATCACACACTACGGACAATTTAGAGATGCCAATCTACCTACCATGCATGTCTTTGGACTGGGGGAGGAAACCGGAGCACCCGGAGGAAACCCCCGAGGCACGGGGAGAACATGCAAACTCCACACACACATGGCGGAGGCGGGAATCGAACCCCCAACCCTGGAGGTGTGAGGCAAACGTGCTAACCACTAAGCCACCGTGCCCCCCAGAGATAGAGATATAAGTTGTAAATACTCCAGATATACTAGCGCAGCATACCCAAAGACTCAGCTCAGCTGGTTAACGTTCTATGAGATGGCGGCATTATTATCATGGAAGTTGAAGCTTTGGAAGCTAATCGTTATGAACAGTGTGTACAGAGGAGATGATGAGAGAGCTGGACAGAATGAAGCACCGATGCATTGCTCTCTTTAATTAGTGATGAAGTGAGGGCTCAATCCCAGCTCACTGACCAGCAGGGCACTGTATAACACTGAAGTTAATACAGAAAACCGTTAACCAGGGCTCATTTAGACCACTAGAAACATAAATTGCTTTATAATGATTAAAATGCAAGCCTTTAAGGGTGGATTCTTCCTTTTGGAGTCAAAGGCTGTCTTTATTTTCACACCTGAGATGACCATCGCTCATCCAGCATCATTTCTGGTAAGCGGCTGCAGGTCGGTGAGCGAGCTTCACTACGTGGAAGATTGTCTGAAGTGTGAAGTTTTTAAAGAGATTGTGTTTCACATGCTGTGTCAAACGTGATAAAACAGAAACTCTGACATCTCATTAATGTTAAATGGTGAAAGAGAGGAAGAGTTGAAAATGTTTTTTAATCAATAAAAGAAAAACAAATGCAAGTCCAAATTCAACTTGTACTTTGGGAAAAATTAGGATGATGCATGACAAACACACTGACACACACACACACACACACACTTACCTTCATCTCGATGACTGTCTGTAGAGCTTTGGTCTTGGCAGAATCAGGCGCTCCTTCGTAGCGTCGATGGAGCTCCTGAGGAAGGATCAGACAAGAAGAGAGGAAGAAGAGACGAGTGTCAGGAGAAGGTGGAGTCTTTTGAACAGGATGCTTTCCTCCACCGACATTCACTTCATCATCACACGTCATCCCAACACTCATGCTAACACTAAAGCTAGAGCCGGGTTTGAGCAATTCCTTCTTAACCTCTCTGTTTACCAGGACAAATCACACAAACACAGATAGCACAAGTCCTAGCAGAATGGTATACACCGGTTGTACAAAGTAATATAACGGAATATAACAGAATACACACACTGTGTGTGTGTGTGTGTGTGTGTGTGTGTGTGTGTGTATGCGGAGAGAATGTTTGTAGGACTAAGATTTTATTGGTATTAATTCTGTGTATAATCCGAGCAGTTCTTCAGTCTGTGATTTTAAGTGATCAGGACATGAACCTGACTTTATTACATTACACATCCTGCAGTTCCGCTTTTCACCACTGAGTGTCAGTGTTCTCAAACAGCTGTAGTGTTGAATAAAAGTTTTCTGGCTGTAGAACAGAGAGCAGAGTAAAGGAAAGAGGTGTTCAGACGTGAGGCGCTGCTGGTGTAGATTTATGGAAGCAGTTTTCCCAGTGGTTTCAGAGTTTATGTTTCAGGAGCTGCTGCAAAATCAGCATGCAGATGTCACGGGATAAAGCTCCAGACAAAATATGCAGAACTTTCCAGAAAACAAGGAGGAAAGACATACAAGGTGGTAGAAGAGACAAACATGTGAAGTGTTCTGTACACTGGCCAGAAGAATACTACACAGGATATTGCAGATGGAGATATTTGATGGTTCTTTTGCAATATTTTGGGGGAAGAAAAAAAAAATAAAAAATCAAACACTCAGTGTTTTTAAGCTCAGTGGGAATTTGCACCAGTGAATGTGACAAATCTGTCCTGAACTGAATTAACAAATTTTGGCACGCGGCAACATCCGCCTCTTTTCATCACTGTCCTCCTCCATCTCTCCGGTTTCTATAGCAACTAATGTTCAATGCCTTCAATCTGTCTAACACTGTTCAAAGACTGGCATAAAACAGTCAAAGTGAACAAAGTGATAGTGTGAGAGGATTTCAACAATAATGCTCATGCTGTGTTTATGCTAATTTCAATGCTAATGTGTGTTACCGGTCTCACCTCCCTGAGTGCGCTCGTCTCCTTGTCCCTCTGCTCCAGCAGGCTTTCCAGATGGTGGATGTGCATCTCGGCCTCCGCGAGGCGCCGCGTGCGCTCGTGCTCCTCCTCACTAGCTTTAGCGGACAGACCTTTGCTTTGCAGCATCTCCAGCAGTTTCTTGATGGACTCGTCCCGAGCATTGAGCGTCTGTTTCTGCGTGTCGATGCGCAGCTCCATCTCCTCCAGAGTCTTCCTCAGGAGAAACAGCTCTTTGGCTTGCCTTTCGTGTTCGCCGTGCAGCCGGTGGAAGTTCTCCTCAGTGAGCTCGGCGGAGAACGATTCCCCCGGCCGCGCCCCACTGCAGTCCTGTTGGAAGAGCTGGTTAAGGTCACGCTGGATGCGCAGCTCGTCCTGGAGAGCCTGGATGGTCATTTGGAGGTGCTGAGAGAGACAGAGAGAGAAAAAGTTTAGAAAAAGTATTAACAAGGTTTCACTCACAGAGACTACACATAGAGCTGAGAACTAACATTTACATTTCTGGCATTTGGCAGACGCCCTTATCCAGAGTGACTTACATTTCATCTCATTTAATACAACTGAGCAATTAAGGATTAAGGGCCTTGCTCAGGGGCCCAGCAGTGGCAGCTTGGTGGACCTGGGATTCAAACACAACCTTCTGATCAGTAGTCCAACACCTTAACCACTAAGTTACCACATCCAGACATCACAATTCACTGTAAAACTCATCATTCTTAGCTAGTCAACAATTCTGTGGTTTCGGGTGAGGTTTAAACTGACTTCCCCTTGAGATAACCCGATCCACATCACGGGTTGCGCTACATTTTAACATGCACTTTTATGCATCACTGCTCTTTTTGACTTACAAAGCATGTTAGGATATTCCAAAAATAACTCCGACACTGTATGTAAAAGTATATCAAGTTGTTTCTTCAACTTTGCTGCATCTTGAAGTGCAACTTTTACCTAAACAGAACCTCCCCGTTTTGTGCCGAAGATAAATATTGTACAGTGCCCTAAACGTCCAAGCAACCAGCCTGTGAATCTTAAAAAACAATAATCAAATATTAAATAAATAAATAAAGTCCTGAGGGTTGAAACCATGTGACACAGAGGCTTCTCTATGGTACAGAGTGACTTCTGTCCCTGCCATCCCACAGGCCATGTCATTGCTAGGCAACAGCAGATAAGATAAAGGGGTAAGAAAGGTTTACTCATGCGCGCACACACACACAAACACACACAATAAAGGGTTTGGAGAAACAGAATGTTTGCTGGAAAGGCAACAAATCAGTGATATTAAGTAATAAATAATATACTTAATGTTCAAACGTTATAAAGAAAAGAAATATGGTTTCTTTTTTCTACACTATACAGTATATAGTGTTAGTTATAATGCTCCGAGGAAGTCCCTCTTGACATCACAAGCTATCTGGTCCACTTTGCAGCTTAGTGAGATAATCATCCTCATGGAGCATTAGACCTGGGCCATAAACTTTGATCCGTGTCACAGAGCAGAGCTGCAAATGGAGAGGAACTGAAAGTGACATGCGAAAGCACCAGCTGGCATCACCATGGCGACATCAGGTCTTCCTCAACGTAATGGCTACCAAACAGGCGATAAGCGCCATCCGGCACTCGGGTCATCTTCCTCCGTCTGTTCTTTTCCTCCGTTCAACCTAAACACCTGACCCTGTAGTATTTTTCACTTTTGAGTACCAACCTAAACAAAAAGGACTGAAGAAGGAAACCTAAAAAATCTTCAGGAAATACTAGAGATGAACCTAATGAAATTAAACCCACACTAAACACTAAAACAAGTGTTGACCAGTGGGCAGATTAAGAAGAAACAGAAGGCTTGCTTGTCAGGAAGGATAAACAGACTGAGAGGAGCACAAACAGAAGACAGCGTGTCACAGGATGATTTATGCTCACTGATGCATAGAATCAGAGACGTTGAGTCACGATGGAAAGCGTTTCTGTCCTATTTCTGATAATAACAGCAGCTCCGCAGGCCTTACAAGAAATACACCAACAACACACAACAGAGAGAGAAAGGGAGAGAGAGAAAGAGAGAGAAGAGAGAGAGAGAGAGAGAGAGAGAGAGAGAGAGAGAGAGAGAGAGAGAGAGAGAGAGAGAGAGATGGACATATAGGTATACCGCCTGTAAGTATTAACTCCAGTTCTCTGTGCTTCTTTAATGGCACCATGGAGACTGGAATCTGCATTATTCATGCATCTCAACCTGCTACTCTTATCTCGAAGTGTGTGTGTGTGAGACACAGAGACAGTGACCGAGACAGACCAAGAGACATAGAGAGAGAGTGAGTGAGAGAGATCAAGAGAGAGAGAGAGAGAAAATGAGAGAGAGGGGGAGAGAAAGAGAGAGACAAAAAAGCAAGAGAGAAAGCACGAGAGAGAGAGAGAGAGAGAGACAAAGCAAGCAAGAGAGAGAGAGAGAGAGAGAAAGTGAGCAAGAGAGAGAGAGAGAGAAAGCGAGAGAGAGAGAGAAAGCGAGAGAGAGAGAGAGAGAGAGACTGTGTGAGAAGAGCAGAACGAGGCCAGGCACAGCTCACTCACTTCTCTGTAGGTTATAAAACATGCTATGAGTCATGATGTTAAAGACATTTGAATCAAATGAGCCAGGACACTCATTTCTAACACGTTCACACGTATGGTGTAGAAGTGCATATGTAAAAACTCTCAGCCCCGCCCCCACTATTATAACCTCCCCTGAATGGTAATAACACACTACGATATATTCAACATCTTTTAAATGCTTATTTGTTTGATGAGTAAGATGACACTGAGCACACTCACCTGCGTACCTTTTGTGCACACAGGGAGTTAAAAGTCCTCTAGGGGGCAGCTCGGAGCTGCACCAAAACACCATCATGGAGCAAGTCCAATGATTTTTTACACAACACAGCAAACACGGTGGTGTAAGAGGAGGCTTTGATGATATGGATCTTGAGAAAGTGATCGAAAGTACAGCAGTGCTGGTGAAATAGATGCAATGTAATGTAATCAATCTGGAGGCTCGTGTTGCACACAAGTAAAACCCCTGACCTTAAAAGTCTACACACTATAGGGTTAATGATATACATTTTATTTGGGTCTATGGGGTCTAAGAGGTCACACAATCCACATTCATAAGATTTGATTATAAGCATTATATATGTCAAATTAAAAGCTTCCTCAGATTTTGCTTCAGATTGAATAAAAGAAACTAGAAAAAACACTGAAGTAATCTTGTATTTTCGGGTTTTTTACCCAAACCTCTCAGCAATTTGGTCTTGCTGATTCCCACCCACTATCTCTACTCCATCATACAACAACATCTGGTCAGCCAAAAGCATCTTTTCTGAACTGCTGCTCATGCAGCATCACAGGGCAGAGTAACACACAGCAGAAAGCACAGTCTGCCCGCTTCCACATACAATATGTTGCCAAAAGTTCTTGGACATCTGCCTTTACATGCACATGAACTTTAATGACATCCCATTCTTAATGCGTAGGGTTTAATATGGAGTTGTCCCGCCCTTTGCAGCTATAACAGCTTCAACTCTTCTGGGAAGGCTTTCCACAAGGTTTAGGAGTGTGTTTATGGGGATTTTTGACCATTCCTCTAGAAACGCATTTGTGAGGTCAGGCACTGATGTTGGACGAGAAGTCTCCACTCTAATTCATCCCAAAGGTGTTCTATCAGGTTGAGGTCAGGACTCTGTGAGGTTCCTCCACACCAAACTCACTCATCCATGTCTTTATGGACCTTGCTTTGTGCACTGGTGTGCAGTCATGTTGGAACAGGAAGGGGTCATCCCCAAACTGTTCCCACAAAGTTGGGAGCATGAAATTGTCCAAAATATCTTGGTTTGCTGAAGCATTAAGAGTTCCTTTCACTGGAACTAAGGGGCCGAACCCAACCCCTGAAAAACAACCACACACCACCTGTGGGCATGGAAGTGATTGGAACACCTGAATTCAATGATTTGGAGGGGTGTCCCAAAACTTCTGGTGATATAGCGTACATGAGCTCACATACACCCATGATGGGCTAGTCTTCCTGTGATTGACAGCAGAGAGAGAGTATGCCCTTCAAAGAGCATGGGCTATTTTAAGATGATGTGACAATGTGAAAACTTTTCCATCGAGCCAAAGTACAAGAATGTGCTTCTGAATACAATTGTATATATAGAATATTTCATTTAGATTTATTTTTCTTGGGATTAATAAAGTTCTATCTTATCTTATTTAGTACGAACATGTCGGTGTAAACAATTACTATAATGTGTGCAAAATAATAAACGCCGAAACACAAGGTACACTTCTAAACCATTATGACACTGTCTATGAATATACCCAAGTATACACACCCTTCTCTGTCCTCCTGCCATCCCATTAGCTGTCCAGACTAGCCCCGAGATACCGCAGGAAAAATTTTAAAGTGATGCTTCTTATTTCTTCAATTGTGCCTCCTTGTTTTTTTCCCTCGCCACTTAGATGTGCCCTCTGATGATGTACATAAAGGATGCAAGCACAGAAACTAAGAGCAGGAGGAATTAAGGATAAACGTATTTGCATCCTTGTTTACAGAACTGAGTTTGCTTTCCAATTACATGATGAACACAACATATTAAATCCGTATTTTTGGGGAACACAATCTGTGCTGCTTCAGTCTATAGGAAATAATCACTCAATTTCTCAAATGCACATTTTTTCTTGAACTTTTGTCTTATTTAATGAATGTCTTTAATGTTGTATTAGAGTATCTTATTAGCCTATGACTAATTAAGTATGTTTATTGTAAAGATACGGGATGAAGGAGATTTACGGATCAAGGATAAAGGAATCAAGAAGGCATCAATTTCAGTATTGGGAACACCAACATCACGAAAAATAAACTTTGCTCCATGAGACACAACCATCACGGAGCTTTAGAGACGAGCGCTGCCATTCCGAAGACAACTTGAAGAAACATGACTGCTCAAGAGGAAGAAAGTAGGACTGTGCATGTGGGAAAAAGGGAGAGGAAGGAGGGGGAGTTGGTGAATCAGAAGAGGAGAGAGAGAGAGAGAGAGAGAGAGAGAGAGAGAGAGAGAGAGAGAGAGAGAGAGAGAGAGAGAGCGCAAGGAAGTTGAACAGAGAGATGAATATAAAGATTTTTTATAGACAGAAAAGAGATTAATTGATTTTAAGACCTTTATGAATTGTGTGTGTGTGTGTGTGTGTGTGTGTGTGTGTGTGTGTGTTACCGTGACGAGGCAGAAGAGACGGTGCGGGGTCAGAAGTGGAGAAGTGGAAATACTGAGAGGTGTGTGGGTATGTGTGTGTGTGTGTGTGTGTTAAATAGGGATGCACACGTAAAGTACTAAATAACATCATTAAGCAGATACTCACGTCTTTTCAAAAATTTGGCTTTAAAAATGAGGCATTATTGTCTTAGAGAGCTGGTACATGTGCAGTGTTCACTAAATAAATTCTAACATGGTTCAGTTGCAGTAAGAAAGTGCTTTAACTCTGGATCGACTCAAAAAGAGAAAAAAAAATGGTGTGTTGGGGTTAAAGAATTAATTTTGTCAGAATCTGAGCTGCTTAATCGAGCTACAAAAATGCAGTGTGCTCTGGAGATTTGGTTAAAATAAATGCTGGAAGACAAAATAATACACGAAACATTTAAAATTGGTTATTGCTAGAACTTTCTAATCTCTCCTTTGGTGCTGACTCGGTGCTCTTTTCACTCAGATGATTTTTGTGATTTCTACACACACTTGGGAAAGGTTTTTTATTGTTAAATCAACAAAAGTGTTATAAGTATGCTTTCAGGTCTTACACACCAATCATATAACTTTTTCTCCCTTGTGTGCATTTATGTGCTGTGTGAAACCAAATAAAATGAATCAACTTCCTCTGATTCTAACCTGACAAGCACTCTAAAGTGGTCAGTATCTATCAAATTTGACATGGGTCATGGGCGGCCAAGGCTCACTGATGCACGTGGGGTGCGAAGACTGGCCCGTGTGATCCGATCCGACAGACGAGCTACTGTTGCTCAAATTGCTGAAGAAATTAATGCTGGTTCTGATAGAAAGGTGTCCGAATACACAGTGCATTGCAGTTTGTTGTGTATGTGGCTGCATAGCCGCAGACCAGTCAGGGTGCCCATGCTGACCCCTGTGCACCACCAAAAGCGCTAACAACGGACACATGAGCATCAGAACTGGACCACGGAGCAATGGAAGAAGGTGACCTGGTCTGATGAATCACGTTTTCCTTTACATCACGTGGCTGGCCGGGTGCGTGCAAGTCGCTTACCTGGGGAGCACACGGTATCAGGATGCACTATGGGAAGAAGGAAAGCCGGCGGAGGCAGTGTCATGTTCTGCTGGGAAACTTTGGGTCCTGCCATCCATGTGGATGTTACTTTGACACGTACCACCTAACTAAGCATTGTTATAGACCATGTACACCCTTTCATGGAAACGGTATTCCCTGATTGCTGTGGCCTCTTTCAGCAGGATAATGTGCCGTGGGTGGGATGTGCTGGACAAACAAGTCCGATCCATGGAGGCCCCACCTCACAACTTGGAGGACTTTAAGGATCTGCTGCTAACATCTTGGTGCCAGATCCCACAGCACACCTTCAGGGATCTAGTGGAGCCCATGCCTCAACGGGTGTGTGTGTGTGTGTGCGTGCGTGTGTGTGTGTGTGTGTGTGTGTGTGTGTGTGTGTGTGTGTGTGTGTGTGTGAGTGAGTGAGTGAGTGAGTGAAAGTGCCATTAAGCCCCATGGACAAAAAAATCATCCACAGCAGCACTGTACAGTGGCACAAAGTTGCATCAGGTGTTTTCCAGAGCCTCGGAGAAGCTGATGGGTCCAATGAAGCATGTTTCAGAGTGACAGAAAGATATTATCACATTTGATATGGCAAAAGAAACCCAGTCAGTGCCAGCTGCCATGTCTGGCAGTGTGTCACAACAGACAGATCAACTAACTACACTCCAGTATATTAATGTTGATGTGAAAGATATAAAATTGTCATCTGCAGTGAATCAGTTTGGTTTTCATAACTGAATCAGTACCGGGTATTGACTGTCCAATCTGCTGCCATCTTGTCACACTCCAGCACGGTTATCTGCAGTCATACAGGACCAGGCTCTTGCCGAAATTACACGTGTAGAGAACCGCAAGCCAGAACCGGATCAACAAGACGACATTTCAAACATGGTGAAAAACTAGAGATGGCACAGTTGCCATCACTAGTGGCACTGATACTGAGTATTGACCCCAGAGTCAAGAATCAGAATCTCTGAAACATAGTATGGGCTGAAACCTGCAAAAAATCATGGATCCAATAATGTAGAAAACATAAATTAGCTTAGATGTTTTAAAAAAATGAATGAATTAATTAATTAAATAAATAAATATTGGCTGTGTGCCGTTATCGGCTGATACACAAGGCAGTCCTTTTTTTCTTTAGGTTGTAAATTTCTCTATAAATAACGACACAATGCACCATATATCTGTGCATCCATCGGTTTAAGAATCAGAAATAGGGATTATTTTTATTTTTTAAATAGAAGAGGAGTGACTTGCACAGTGCACAGCCACACTGAGCATTATGAGCTGTCCTGTTAAACACTGAAGCAATGAGCTGTCCCCATCAGCATCACATCAAAAATGGAGAAAAACTTGGCATGTTTGTCAGTCAATCCTTAAAATCTCCTGCTGCACCGAGTTCCAGCTCTCCAAGCTTTGAATATTATAGTGAGAAATGATATAAGAACATGTACTACTTCTTCTCCCTCTCCTGCTCTGAGGGAAAAAAACATTCTGTACAAGTGTGGGCTTGCACAACCTCGACATTCTCTCTCAAAATCTATTTCACTCGCTCTCTGCCCTTTCACTACATTTTGCTCGGTTATGTCATCACTCCATCTCTCCTCTTCGATGTTTGATCATCTCTTTCGTTCCTTCTTCCCCGTGCGTCTGTCCCGACTCCACCCCTCCTCAGGCTCTACCTCCATTTCCTCTTTTCTGTCTCTCCTCAGGGCTCCAGAGGATGACATTTAACTAAAGAACAGATGGAGGCCCCCTGCCTTCCCCAAACCCTCCCAACACACTGCTGGACGCTGATTCTTCCTCATTACTGGCGGATGGCGCTGTGATCTCGTAACAGAATTGGATCTGGGAAACGATGAGAGGTTTGGAGATGCATAAATAACGATAGGTCAAGTATTCCCACGTAATGAGGGTTTTCCTCTGATTAAAAGTGAAGAAGAAGCTTTTCACAAACGGAGGGAGAATTATATTTACAACTCGTCTCCTAAGACACGGTTCTTCTAATTGATCACCTCATCCAGGATGACTCCGCCCACATCCACAAACAAAAAGCACTCGATCAATCAGTTTGATGACGATAAAAAATTATGTAAATTATATGCTCAATTGAACTCCTATGAGATTGTGCAGACGTGTAAAATCAATGCAGTCAAGCTGTTCTGGAGGCTCATGATGGCCTAAACACCTTACTAACACATTTTCCCTTTACTTTTTCAGCCCTCTAAATGTTCGAGTAAAACTCATTATTTGTAAATTTGCTAGTGTTTGTTGGCAGGGAAACTTTTCCCACTTTTCTTAAAACCTTAAAGTATGGAACATAACAATTTGGCAACAAACTATTCATTAGTGGTTTTGCTAATTAGTTAATGCACCAGTATTAAAACCATTAAGACCCTGTCTCTAGAATGGAACTATTTGCTGATTCATAAGTAGTGTATAATGCTTCAGCTCTCTCTCCTCACCCTGTTCTCCTTCTCTTGCTCCTTCATTCTCTGAATATCTCTTTTTTTGTGGATAGACAGGATTGTGCCAGGCCAGCGCCCACACATGAAATGTGTTTAAGGAATGCCAAACCACATGGCTGCTGAGCAGAAGGCGAAAGGAGAGCGAAGGAATTTACCGGAAATTTCCACCCGAGACACTCGAGACCCGTAGCTATAACAGGAACCTAAATAAACCTTGTCAAGGGCAGAAGAGTGGGTGGTTATGGGAGTCTTGTTGTAACCAAACTGAGATGCTTTAAACTCAGAGCTTTTATAGTCTTCAACACTCTTACACAAGTACGTAACACGTGTAGAAAGAGTAGGAGACGCTTCCGCCGTCCGTGTTTGCTCGTCATACTCCGAGCGTATTAACACGCTTTAACATGAAGTGCTAACGACACCAATTTACACAGTCTCTCTTAAACAAACAAACAGATGTTCCTGGATATCGCTTTGTTTAGATCCTTTTAACCACAGGCCCTGAAAGCCAGACAGAAGCAACATCAAATCCTCTCTTCCTGGAGAGTCCAGAGACCTGGATCAACATTATGAATAAATCATTACCAGATTATTAATTATATTTGTGTGAACAGCTGCATAAAAATACACAAAGGTCAACAACAGCAGCACAAACATAACAGTGCAAGGTCACAAAAGCCTTTATTCTAGCACAGAATTCCTCTTAACTTCCTTTATTTCCATTTAAAAGTTACATGATTTCTGAGTTAATAAGGAAAACGTTCCTATAATATATAACAGACTTCATAAATAAAACATCATGACTGCAGCAGCAACAATCGATCATATTTGCCAAAACCAACGCTAAATATAGCTGCAATGAGCGATTTGCGGGGTCCAAGCACTGGTAAATAGCAGCCCCGGTGGCTAGTCCTTACTAAGATACACAGGTCAATAAAGAAAGTTTACTTTAACTTATCATGATTATGACGTTTTCAAGACAATAGCTTGCGTGAAATCGCTGTTGAATGCTGACTGGCTGACGCTGGCCATGTATTTAAAGTACTTCTGCAAGAACTGAAAATCCAGTTAACACATTACCTATTATTTTATTGGGCGGGGCATAGATAAATTCAGTATTAGGGAGGAAAAAGAGAACAATTATTGAGATATGAGCCAAAACGTGGGCACCACCATTAGGATGGCTCACACTTGCCTGGGTAGAAACGGTACAACTTACTGACCAAGATTCATGTCTACAGGACTTTTGATTTGGTCTATATAGTTTGTTTCAGTGAAGAAGAAGAAGAAGAAGAAGAAGAAGAAGAAGAAGAAGAAGAAGAAGAAGAAAGAAGAAGAAGAAGAAGAAGAAGAAGAAGAAGGAGGTCATTAGGCAAAAGTTGCTATAGAGATTAGCTAACATATACAGCATTGATATCCAATATAAATTATTTGAATAAATAAGTGATTAAAATTTGAATCCTGTCAGTAAAAGTATCTTGGTGTTTATGTGTTTTCTTAAAGGACAATACTAAAGAAAAAGTCTAACATCTTAAGACTCACAAAAAAGGACTGCAAAACCTGCAGTACTGTGTAGAGGTGTGTTATACGACAAATCTATGATTCCCAGAGATTTCAACAATACACACTATATTGATATCACTCTGCCCTAGTACAGTGCATGTTTTTTCTGTATATTATTTCTGATAGAATGTAGCAGGTGTCTAAGTGTTGTTAAAAGTCTGTTCATCCCCTGAATGCACGCAGGGATGCATGTTAAGCAAAAACTGAGGCTTCTATTAATATCAACATGACACGAGGAGCGACATTCACAATCATGTCTGCGTGTCAGATGAACTTCTGGAGCGTTTGCAACATCGTCCTCCGAGAGCCGCAGTGACCTTTCACCTAAAGCAGCACGCGCTGCTGGCCGAGCTCTCGCCTTCCCACACCGTGATGAGCTCCTTCAATCCATCCGGCCGAGACAGCCATGTCATCAGAAAGGAAATGGATTTTCACACACCTCCATCAATCTTTCAGTAAAGCTGTGTGTAAATGTTTGCGTAAGCCAAAACAAACTAAACAACTCCACCGGAAATTAGAAAAGTTTCGAAAAGGACGACGGTCTTCATACTTCTGCGTGTATGTTGACCACCTACAGTGGGGCAAAAAGTATTTAGTCAGCCACCAATTGTGCAAGTTCTCCCACTTAAAAAGATGAGAGAGGCCTGTAATTTTCATCATAGGTACACTTCAACTATGAGAGACAGAATGAGAAAAATCCAGAAAGTCACATTGTCTGATTTTTAAAGAATTTATTTGCAAGTTATGGTGGAAAATAAGTATTTGGTCAATAACAAAAGTTCATCTCAATACTTTGTTATATACCCTTTGTTGGCAATGACAGAGGTCAAATGTTTTCTGTAAGTCGCCACAAGGTTTTTACACACTGTTGCTGGTAGTTTGGCCCATTCCTCCATGCAGATCTCCTGTAGAGCAGTGATGTTTTGGGGCTGTCGCTGGGCAACACGGATTTTCAACTCCCTCCAAAGATTTTCTATGGGGTTGAGATCTGGAGACTGGCTAGGCCACTCCAGGACCTTGAAATGCTTCTTACGAAGCCACTCCTTCGTTGCCCGGCGGTGTGTTTGGGATCATTGTCACGCTGAAAGACCCAGCCACGTTTCATCTTCAATGTCCTTGCTGATGGAAGGAGGTTTTTACTCAAAATCTCACGATACATGGCCCCATTCATTCTTTCTTTTACACGGATCAGTCGTCCTGGTCCGTTTGCAGAAAAACAGCCCCAAAGCATGATGTTTCCACCCCCATGCTTCACAGTAGGTATGGTGTTCTTTGGATGCAACTCAGCATTCTTTCTCCTCCAAACAAGTTGAGTTTTTAGCAAAAAGTTCTATTTTGGTTTCATCTGACCATATGACATTCTCCCAATCCTCTTCTGGATCATCCAAACGCTCTCTAGCAAACTTCAGACGGGCCCGGACATGTACTGGCTTAAGCAGGGGGACACGTCTGGCACTGCAGGATTTGAGTCCCTGGCGGCGTAGTGTGTTACTGATGGTAGCCTTTGTTACTTTGGTCCCAGCTCTCTGCAGGTCATTCACTAGGTCCCCCCGTGTGGTTCTGGGATTTTTGCTCACCGTTCTTGTGATCATTTTGACCCCACGGGGTGAGATCTTGCGTGGAGCCCCAGATTGAGGGAGATTATCAGTGGTCTTGTATGTCTTCCATTTTCTAATAATTGCTCCCACAGTTGATTTCTTCACACCAAGCTGCTTACCTATTGCAGATTCAGTCTTCCCAGCCTGGTGCAGGTCTACAATTTTGTTTCTGGTGTCCTTTGACAGCTCTTTGGTCTTGGCCATAGTGGAGTTTGGAGTCTGACTGTTTGAGGTTGTGGACAGGTGTCTTTTATACTGATAACCAGTTCAAACAGGTGCCATTAATACAGGTAACGAGTGGAGGACAGAGGAGCCTCTTAAAGAAGAAGTTACAGGTCTGTGAGAGCCAGAAATCTTGCTTTTTTGTAGGTGACCAAATACTTATTTTCCACCATAATTTGCAAATAAATTCTTTAAAAATCAGACAATGTGATTTTCTGGATTTTTTTTTCTCATTCTGTCTCTCATAGTTGAAGTGTACCTATGATGAAAATTACAGGCCTCTCTCATCTTTTTAAGTGGGAGAACTTGCACAATTGGTGGTTGACTAAATACTTTTTTGCCCCACTGTATTAGGTGCAATGCATGACCAGGATACATCTCATAGGCATTTTGCGACGCCCACAAAACTCCATGAGAGGTCAAGTGCACAGAGAGATGAGAACAGTAAATGTTCGCTCAGAGTAAAGCCTAAAAAACAGACATGGAAGACATTTTGACTCACTTCTATGACAATAAAATTTTGAATAATATATAATATTAAAACTTTTAATAAGTGAGCACTAACTGACAATATATATCAAATATACATGGAAAGCAAACCATGCCAATTTTATGACTTGAAATTGCTCAAGTCATAAAATTCACTCAGGATCATGAGTAGGATACGAATGTTTTTCAAAAATTTCCACTTTCATAAATAATAAAATTTCTTGTGTAGACACTAGCATCAATGATTTACGAATAAATCTGTTCATATCCAGATCAATTAAATGAGACCGATCGTGTGAAAGGACGATAAGATTGAAATCTTTTTCCTGCTGACCGACACTGTTTACATGCAAAGATTTTTGTTAGCCCAAATTAACTCACTCCAGGTTTCAAATGAAACGTTAAAGCGTCTTTAATAACAGGACACAACCTCAGTGCATCAGGCTGTTATAAGAAATCTGATTCAAAGTAATGCGTGTGTGGAGTTTACTGGTGTGTAGTGTTTAGGTCACCATGACAATGAGAAGTCCAGAAAACAGGACTATCAGCAAAACATCAGCACAAAGTTATTACTGAAAAGGCGGTGAAAAGAAGACAATAAAGTCAGCCCTTTTCTTTTTTATTAAACCATGTGCATGTTCTGCATCCTCTCCAAATATCTGGCCAATATCAAACACCAAGGCAATTTCACTGAGGTCAAATTTCCTGAAAATGTTTCTTTAAAGCCAATTCCACAGTCCATCCATCCAACCACAAATATTTCTGGACTGATTAAACCATGAACTGGGTTTTCTCACAGGTCTGATTCTTTCCCTAGGAGTTCATCATGACACCCCCCCCCCCACACACACACACACACACTTACATGCCTATTATTGTTCAATTTAAGAAATTATTAAAATATTACCAAGTTCATTCATTCAATCCAGGATTAAAAGATTATTAGAAATGGAGTGCCTGTGCAGAGACACATTACAAAACCGGCTCTAAGGAAGCTGGAATAAGTTCAAACAGGATTCCAGAGACATTCCAGGGATTGTTTAGGGTGGGGCTGAAAAAATGGCCAAGCTGAGAGTGCATAAAGGCATTCCAAAATAATCAATCAACATTAAGGCTCCAAAGCAAGTGCGGCTTCAAGCGCTACTAGATTAAACTATCAGTCAGTAGACTGGATAGGACAGGAGAACTTTTTTTAAAAGACAGAAGACAGTGTGCTATATATACTATATATATATATATATATATAATATATATATATATATATATATATATATATATATATATATATATATATATATATATATATATATATACATATATACATATATATATATATTATATATATATAAAGAGAGATGATTTATGATATATATCAAAGTATAAATACTGTCAAGCTAGGGTTCAATACCAAACTCGGTAATTTTAAGGGTACCGACTGAATTCCTTCGGCACTACAGAGTACCGATTCACATTAAATCAGTCGCCTCTTGTTCCCCTGCGACTTGTTCAAAACACAACAATGGCTAAGCGGAAACATTCGCAAGTGTGGTTGCATTTTACAAAATTAGATGCAGACAACGCTATTTGCAATATTTTTCATTCTAAATGCAAGGCTGGCCATGGCAACACATCTAACGTCAGGAAGCACCTTATCAAACACAACATGGATTGAAAAGCTCAAGAGTCTACTGTATTTGGCAGCCTGATCTCCCACAGCAACACAGCAAAAGTGGATGCTGTCGGAGTTGAACCCCTGGACGAGGATGACGAAACATTGAGTGAGGCTTCGACGACAACTTCGACATCTTCAGGTAATTAATTATCCTAGCTAATTTGATAAGTTGTTGTTGGAGAAAATGACATTTTCACAGCGATGGTTGCCGTTAACATAACATTTTTTTAGCGTTAGTTAACGGATCGAAATTCTGTACCGTGCTATTTATGTTAAACAAATAGTAACGTTAATGAAATGTGAGATGTCCGAAACCTTAGTATGAAACCACTAGTATTTTCCTACTGTTTATGAGTAAATATTTTCGGTAAAGTACAAAAAAAGGAATCGTTGAGTTACAGTAAATCTGTGAACGGTGCCCAATCCTATGTCAAGCAGATAATACCGGTATGGAAATGTGTCTTATAAAGTAGAAACCTAGTAAACCGTTAAAGTAACATACTACACAGCATGAACACTAATGTTAAACAATTTAGTTATATCAAACATACTGAAAAATCTATCAAAAAGATTGGATGCTCCATCATGTTTTAATCCACTGTGTAATTTCAGGTTTTAGTGCTGCATACATGAGCATGTTTTTCTCTACATAATCAGCACCACAGAAGAAAAGATTTTAATGAATGACAATTCAAGCATTTTTAACACTATAAAATATTCCAACACTCCCATAATATGATTTTATTCATTATAACATTTCAGCTATTTACTAGATTTACTAGATAGTATTTACTCTAAGACAGATAGATGATAGATAGATGACAGGCAGGCAGACAGAGAGACAGACAGAGAGACAGGGAGGAACAGACAGTTTGATGGCCTCGGTGTTAAAAGCTTATGAGAAGAATAAAAAATACAAACTGTAAGAGGAAAAAAAAATTATTTTACTTGGTATTTTGAAAGGGAAAAAAAACTTCCTGATCAATAAACCGAGACAAGGATGATTTCTTCATGTTATCCTCAGCAGCATTATTATTAATCATCCTTTCAGTATTCACAAACAGATTCACAATTCTTTCAATAAACATAGGAAGAATGTCTGCCCACTCACACACCCACACAAACAGGACCTGGCGTACACTGTTAATCACACAATGATGAGAACAATTTCTAATCCATTTTACTTCCGTTTTCTACTTAGTACTTGCTCCCACATTCCCACCCACTACCTGGCCTTTTAATATAAAATAATTAATTGTCACGAATGGGCTCCTGTACTAGTAGACACCCTGAAAGTGGGCGGGACTCCTGCTGATCGAGAGGAAGCTTTGAGCCAATCCCAGGGGCTTAATCTTAATAGAGTTTGTCAGAGGGACCATCTGCATGACCAGCAGGGATTTGAGAAGTGGGAAGGGAAGTGGACAGACCTGTCCTGCTGTATTTAAGCACTCGTCTTTACTCGGTGTTCGGGAAAACACCTCAGCAGCAACTGCGCCATAGAGACAGATCTGTGTTTCTAATCCTTCCGATACGGGAAAGTCACTTGATCAAAGAACTGTCTGTTTGGTGGTTTCTTGTCTATCCAAGACAACAATTTTTTATTTCTTAAGTCTTATTAACATAAAGAAAGAAAGTGACAAAATGACAGCTTACAGCACCTGAAACAGTAAGTGACGACAAGGATTTGTTTGTTTCCGAGAAATGTAAAAGTATCTATATAAATAAATAAAAACCTCAGGATGTGCTTTCACAGAAAAATAATTAACTTTGATGCACTAAGAGTAACTCTGCTTCCTGTCAGGCCACATCACACCACCCTGTCATTGATTATTTTCTACCAGCAGCATGACTGCAAGGGTTTCTGTTCCTGACCTATGTAGCATTCAATTTTAAACATATCTATACAGAGTGATGTTTTGAGAAAGAAAATAAATCATAAACCCATCACCACTGATGTTAGCTGGCCAGCTTACTGCTAAAAATCCTTTATGGGTTTGTCTTTGGTTCAGACTTCACACTTTAAATGAATTCAGATGCTAGTAATACACACATAGCACTTTATTCACTCCCTTTGCTCTCAGCCTCAATTCTTCATGGCACTAATTCCACAAGAAGTTGGAAACATCTGCTTGATATTCTGCTCCATGTTGATGTGACTGCATCATGCTATTCCTGCAGATTTATCGGGTAAACGTTCATGTTGTGAATCTCCTGAAGGCCACTGAACTCATGATCCTCATTATCATGTTCATGAGATGACTTGTGCTTTGTGACATGGTGCATTATCACTCTGTGCCATTCGAGTGAAGACTGATTAGTATTAACAGGCTTGAAGTGGGCCAAGAAACCATTCCCCACATTATTACACCACCTCCACCAGGTAGTGTAATACGACGTACAATGTGTTCACGGATTCGTGATGCTTGATCGTACCGTAACCGAGACTCATCAGACCATGCTATGTTTCTTCAGTCCTCATCTACCCGCTTTTGGTGAACCCGTGTCCACTGCAGCCTCAGCTTTCTGTTCTTGGCTGAGAAAAGTAGAACCCAACATGGTCTTCAGCTTAGCGTACAGCCTTTCTGTCTGCTCCATATAGTATGACCATACTCCAGTGATGTCCATCATCAACAAGTCATTTCCATCTACAGGACAGCTGTACGCTGGATGATTTTTTTTTCTTTATTGCACCATTCTGTGTAAACTCTAGAGACCTTTGCAGGATTATGTGAAAATCCCAGAAAATCAGCAGTTATAGAAATCTCAAACCAGCCCTGTCTGGCACCAACAATCATGCCACAGTGTCGGTCACGGAGATGTTTTATGTGAACAATAAGCGAAGCTGCGCATCTGTGTCTGCATGATGTTATGCATTGCACTTCTACCACATGAATGGCTAGATTTGATTAGATGATTTTATGAGTGATTAGTGTTCCTAATAAATTGCTCAGTGAGTGTACATAAAGCAAATGATGTTGCTACATGAGTTCAAGTAGTCAGAAAAGACGACTTAGCATTTTTAAGCAATTACATCCATCAGCATTTCTTCTCATCTGTATTTGGTCACATTATAAATAATGCTTAACTATAATGATGATGATTATGACCTGAATAAACAAGAAGAAATTACCCTATGAAAATCTCAGGCAGCTTTGTATCTTTTCCTCATTTAAGAGTGAACAAAAGGGAGACAGGAGAATACAGGAAGGCAGGACAAAGGCAAGGAGAGGGAGTTAGTCTTTGTATGCGAGGATTCTGTTCATTCCACACCTATGCACCATGACCAGTGTGTGTAAGGGTGTGTCTGCCAAAGAGCAGCACCTCCCAGCCCTGCAGTGAGTGAGGATAAAAATATGATCATGAGTCAGAAGAAGATGGGCTCCTTCTGACTCTTACTCCACTTCTCTGCGGACAGATCCAGTCAGAGGTGACTGGCAGAAAGAAAGTAAGGGTTCAGTTTCAGAGTCATGGAAAAGAACGGCAAATATTTTCGGTTCCCTCATCCCACTGCAAATGTCATGCCTTGTGTGACGGGGTAGAAAAACAGGAAGAGAGGGAGAGAAACAGAGAGGGAGGGATGCAAAGATAGAGAGAGATGCAAAGATAGAAAGTGACACAGACTGAAAGAGATACAGAGTGTGTGAACGAGTGAGTGAGATAGGCAGACAGAAAGACAGACAGACAGAGAGAGAGAAGGGAATAAAAACTAGAAACAGAGTAGGAATGAAACAGAGAGTAAGAGAGAGAGAGAGAGAGAGAGAGAGAGAGAGAGAGAGAGAGAGAGAGAGAAACTAACCAGGTGTGCTCACAGGGTGATCTGATTCATACAAATGTCTTTGTGATCGGATCATTAAATCTGACTTTTTGCAGATTTTCTGGCCTTTGCATATGAACATCTGTTCACTATCTTAAAGGGTGTGGGGAGAAAAACTGCAGTCCAAGTTTCATAACAGAGGGATTCCATGGTTTAAAGTTGCACAAAGCAGAGATAATGAAAAGAACAAAAAAGGAGAATGGAAGTGGCAGACAGCACAGATATCAAAACCAGCTGGAGAGAAGCGCAGCCTGCACCATGCTACAAGACAAGACACAGAATATGAGACAACAAATATGACCACTTCATTTCTCAGACTCTCCACTGCACTGTAGTAACATGAGCTTATTAGAACGAGGACACCTGTTGTTCATGTCCAAAAACAAGCACACACCTTCTGACCGATCAGATTCATCCGTGCTGTGGTAAAGAACTTAATTTTACATCTTTCATCTTCCTTTTGGGATCATAAAGAAGAGCAACACTCAGCTGTGACATTATTCTGTCTGATGAGATTGCAGGAGGCATCAGTTGCTGAAAACATCTTGAACAAGCACAGGGACAGAAACCATATACATCCGAGTCCTCTTTTACACATCATCACTAATACAGGAAAATAGCAGCAAGCCACAAGCACCAGAAACTACCAGGTGTGTGTGTGTTTATTACTGTCATGAGAGTTGTTGTCTCCCTGGGCACTATGAGCGAATGGCAGCGACCCAACACTATAACAGACAGCCTAGTCACGGAGGACACGGCCCCTGGTACTGAGCTACTGATCAAATCTCACACACACACACACACACACACACACACACACACACACACACACACACACACACACACACACACACAGCACTGTCTGACTGGTTCTAGTGGCTTGACTGGTACAACTGTACTGCATTAAAAAAATCTTTCCTTGTCCATCATTCTGCCATCTTCAGTGCTGTTTATCCAAACCAATAAACTCTGATTGGTCAGAACAGTTTGATTAATGTTCTATAGAAATCGGTCTTAGAGTAGCACTTGCTGTAATTTAAATACAGTGGAATCTCGGCATGCGAATGCCCTCCCTTACAAATTTGCACCTTAAGAATTGAATTTTTACAAGAAATTTGCATCTGCATACGAAACATTTTCTCGCTAAGTTGCGCGGACGTCCAGGAGCGGTTCAAAACTTATTCGCGTCAGAGAAAAGCCAAGAGAAGCTAACTGAAGCGAGTCGGTGAAAGCTGTTTCAAAAGTCAACCCACGATACCAGCGTTGTCTTCGGCATGCGTTCAAAAGCTAGGTGATTTTTCGGGTGTCTTTTTGTTGACAGATCGGTGGCGTGGGCGGTCTGTTCTATTTTTAGCCCAAGCTTGGTGGCACGACTTCCTGTGAGGAGCCTTGACATGGAATGCTTGGGTCAGTTCTTTGTAAGCAGCCATACAGTTTACATACACTTCCTATTGGTAATATTGGTCATATTTTTGGGCGGCTGGAACGGATTATCTGCATTCACATTATTTCTGATGAGAAAATTCGTTTCGCAATACAAATTTTCGCCTTAAGAACTCGCCTCCAGAAACAATTAAATTCATATGCCGAGGTTCCACTGTGACAAGTTAATATTTACACACTTGTTCTAAAACGTTAACAGTGAAAAATCTCAGTGAATACAGTGTGTTGCAGAGATGTTCACAAGTCTCTCATCTGAAGTCCGAGTCAAGTCTGAAGTCTTTTGTCACGAGTCCGAGTCGAGTCTCGAGTCATTTCATGCATTATTGAGAAAAAAAAGTCTATTTAAAAGCAGCATTTGTTCGAGGTGGAAATCTCGAACAATATACACTACTATTCAGAAATTTCAGGGGTCAATTTCTTTTTTTCTTACTAGAAAAGACTTGTTGGAAGGGGTTTTCCGAAAACTATTTCCAACATTGTTAATAAATTATCATATTAGAACGATGATGCTAAGTGAGGCAAAAGATGGCGAGAGTCGCTCGTTATTATATACAGCGTTGCTACTGATGACAGTCATTATCAGAAAACGGTGAAAAGTTTCCAGCTGTTTTAAGTCAATATAAAATTGAAGGCATGCTGATTGCGATATATTCAGATGTGGGGAAAACTGTACAATATTTTCGCGCTCTCTCTCTCTCTCTCTCATAAAAATATTAAGTAAAAGCCACGCATTTTCTATATACTAAAAAGTCAGCGTAGAGCTAGATTTAAAGGCTTTATTTCCGCTCCTGTTTTTAACAGGGTGACAGTGGCAGTCTAATGGAGCGAGCAGCCGTGCACAGTTTTATAGCTATATCGATGAGTTAATGTGATTAACCTTTGTGGATGCATTCTCAGGTGTCTAATATAGTTCGAAGTTGTTGTCCCAGTATCCTTTATTGTTTTTCCACATTCTTTGCATGTGGCTGATCTTCCAGACGTTCCTTCTTACACATTAGAAAATGCAACTGATAAAACATACGGCCCTGCGGGTCCTGCCATGTTTCGTGAGACTCTTATCACGACATTTTGGATTTTACATACGTCATTGAATTCTATAATAAGGGTCCAGTCCGGTCCGATCTACTGCGATACAGCATACACAATTAAGACACGTAATCTTTCTTTATGATATCAGTAGTTAAGGATAAAAGACTGGAGTTGATTTTAAAGTATTCACGAGTCTTTTATGTCGAGTCAAGTCTGAAGTCATTTCAGTTCGAGTCCGAAGTCCATGAAAATGTGACTCGAGTGCGACTCGAGTCCGAGTCACTAACTCGAGTGCCCATCTCTGGTGTGTTGTAACAGTCTGAACATTCTCCACACTTTCTGATTTCTCTGTAACGCGACGTGCTGCGTGTTTTTGCCTGATTAACTTCAAAACAGAGAAAGAGACAGACGCTGGAGACGACTGTTTACAGATGCTCTAATATAAGCTAGAACATGAACTAAAGTTCCACAGACATTTACTTACAAAAAAGAAAAATGTGTCTCGAGTTAACATTTCAAATACTCTAATGGCAAACTGTTGCAGAATAAGAGGAATAAAACACTTCAATATGCGCTGCTATAGGAAAACAATCGACTCTGTGTTTATAAGAGTGACTCGCACCATGCTACCATTGATTAGTTTCCTAAAACAGCATCCCAAATGATTAATTCTTATCCTTATTTTTTTTCATATACAATTGTACACTGAAAAACGACTTTAGTGTGATAAAATCCAATCTAGGTTAAGAATGAAATGGGGGGAAAAAAGAATCTCATCCATACTGACACTGAAGAAACCTCAAATGTTTCACCAGTACTGAAACTAAAAGTGAATAAAAACTTAAATAAAATTAAGAAGCATTCTATGTGACGGGACTAGCAGAGCACTTCATAAGAGTCTTCTGGCAAAATTTTAAAACCCAGAGCGGCTGGATTCTGGTCCAACACTAACACACACACGTCTCACTACACTGCTACCATTAACATATTTTCCATTACATCCTTTCTCTTTCACTTTCCATGGAGAACATCCAAAGTCTAATGAAGGCCATCAGTTAATTTATAGCATGGCACTGCCGAATTCATGACTCTGATTGAGCCGAGGCTGCGGTTTCATTTTCTATATGCAGCTTTCTATAACCAAGTCTGCTGACAGGAGATGTATACATAACATTTATGGAAGGAGTCTTCTTCAGCGTCAGCGATTTGCAAAAGCTGTAACTAAATTTTCAGACATGGCAATCTTTAAGCAGATTGGTTGCATTTGTTTTATTTTATTAACTTTCAAAGAAAAGCTGGTGAAGGAATGACTTCATAGCTGATTCATGGACTCTCCACAGGAGTAAATATAACTATAAACAGATTTTTTTTTTCTAAATTGTTTAGTATCATCATTTAATAAATAAAGATTGTAATCGCTCACATATTGCAGAGGTACAAAAGGAATCAAATTTACAAAAGGAATCGTATTTAGCTCCTAAACTTTGGAATAGTCTTCCTGACAGTGTTCGGGGCTCAGACACAGTCTCCCAGTTCAAACGTAGAGTAAAGACATATCTCTTTGGCCAGGTATACACGTAATACATCCCATAACTTTGTGCTCCAATACATCCGATTAAATGCACATCATCATCTAGTGCCTGCTAATATTATGAATAGCAGCTACGCTAATTCCTTTCCATTTGTTTCCCTTTTTCTACCCATCCCCGAGTCACACAGAGATTGTGCCAGCTCCGGTGGCATCCAGAGATGGACCAGCTCCAGCCGGGTTCTGCTTTCTGAGGACTGGAGTAATCA
Source organism: Hemibagrus guttatus (assembly GCA_033459395.1). NCBI lineage: Eukaryota > Metazoa > Chordata > Actinopteri > Siluriformes > Bagridae > Hemibagrus > Hemibagrus guttatus. The sequence continues at coordinate 6,190,076 of JAUCMX010000018.1, forward strand.
AAGCAGCACTGCCAACACTATGTGGACATTTTACACAAAACATTCTACACATGCTGTATCTGCATCACACAACTAATGCAGAAAGGACATTGTTCATATCACACTCTCCGTGTGTCACCCAGATGAGGATGGGTTCCCTTTTGAGTCTGGTTCCTCTCAAGGTTTCTTCCTAATTCCATCTAAGGGAGTTTTTCCTTGCCACAGTCACCCGAGTCACCTCAGGCTCGCTCACTAGGGAAAATTTTGTCTAACATCTAGGACTGTTTGTTTCTATGTTTATTGTTTCTTATGTTCTGTAAAGCTGCTTTGAGACAATGATCTTTGTTAAAAGCGCTATACAAATAAAATTGAATTGAATTGAAACACTGCTGCTATTGGAAACTCATATCGATGATTGACAGGCTGTCCAGTTGTTGATTATTTTCCTGCATCAGCACATCCTAAAGTCCTCACATGAACATGTGAGAAAGTGTTGATCATTTATTAAGAAAAATTTAATTGCTCCATAGTGTACAAGAGACAAGAGAGACAGATTAAAAGACTTAACCCTTGAAGATATAAAATACAGACTTGTCTACTTTTTTTATTGATTATGTGCTTGTTGGATAATGTTTTCTTCCAGGCTATCATTAAGGGAAAGCTTTTCCTACTACTACGAATACTGATCTGCATTAAACACTTCCCACTTCACTAACCAGGCTCATCTGTCTCCTCTGTAATCTGACCTTGAGTGATGGCGTGTTGGCTCTGGCAGCAGCAGGAGCTAAATAAAATGTCATGATGTGATGACATGGTAATAGATTAAACCCAGTAGTTAGAGCTCAGAACACTAACATGGGCCATTTCTTCACCTCAGACTAAAAAAATGTAGTGCTCATTATTTGACTCCTTGATGAAGAAGGAAGTCATAATGACGGTGTGTTAAATGAAGTTACACGTCAATTAATAATGTTTGAGCTGAAGCACACCCCTGCTGAAGCTAAACTAACCCGATAGCAGCTTAGCTTAGCCAGCCATCAGGCACATCTGAGTGGTAGATAAAATAATATTACTGACTCACGGGGATGGAAATGCATTGATGGTGTATAAAAACAGAACTGTGCTCTCGATCAGTCTGAGCTAGCAACATTCCAGCATTAAACAGCCCCAAGTTGGTAAAAACAGCCCTCTGAAAAGTGCCAGTTGCATAACCACCAACTCTCACAAATTCCACCCGCTTCCAAATAAATAAACTCCAAACATATTTTCTCACCCGAGGCATGGAAAAGGGAATTGTGCGAGGGAAGATGTGCAGCCAAAAATTCACAGTGACAAACTATACAATTAAAAAAACCTTTACCCACTGGTGTCCATAAAAGTAGTGATAGTTTTAATTTGGATAAATACAATAGCTGTATGCTGCTGAAAGAAACCCGGTGCTAAAATGGCTGAAAGTCCTTCTGAATCTTACCTGTGTTTCCTCCTGCATCACACGGTATTGCTCCTTCCACACAGCTATCTTGGAGACCTCGTCCTTGCGCAGAGCGCGCTCCTTCTTCAGCTCGGGGCTCCAGAACGTCTTGATGGAGTTCATGGATGAGCTGAGCTTGCTCTCTTTGATGTCCACCTCTTTGCGCAGGAGCTCGTTCTCACGCAGGACTTCTTTCAGCTGCGTCTGCAGGTCCATGATGGTGTTGTCGCGGGCTTGGCGCAGCGAGTGTGGCACGGTGGATGCCATGGCTGCAGGCACGTGGTGATCCCCAAAGGCAATGGAGTCGCTGGCGATGTTGGGGCTGCTGCCCGACACTGTGGCACGCGTGCCGTAGGGAAGCCGAGCGCCCGAGCGACCCAGGGTCATAGTGCTCTTCGGCACGTCCGAGATGGACACAGAGATGGAGACGGGCGTGGTCGTGTCATTGTCGCTCAGGTACGTGGGCCCAGATGTGGCATAGGCGGCATTTAGAGACTGGATGTTCTCCATAGAGAGCGTTTTACCCCCCGTACCCCCTGTGCTGTTGTTGCGCCGGTGGCCCAGGCGAGGGGAGCGAGGCAGGCGTGGAGAGCGCCCGGGGCTCTGATTGCCCTCCGGTTTACCCACTGAACGGGCACTACCGTACATCGCAGCTCGGCTTTGAGTAAAGGGACGAGAAACCTGTGTAAAATATCACAGAGGCTGGGTCGGGTGATCCTCGTGCGTCGGTGAGCTCAGGCCTTCGAGCTTCGCTTAACTACACAACAGGAACAAATGGCTCATGTTTGAAATGTCTGAGTGATTAAATACGATGACTCGGCCCTACACTCCACAGGGAATGGACAGTGATCTCATCAGCTTAGTCCACTAACTGGTGCTTCACTCAGGATTAAATAACACAGTGACCTGCAACAGAGAAAAAGGAAAAATTAGATAAAAACAAAAGGAACAATCACATATAAGCAGGGATTAGCATAGAATAGATTAGATTAGTGTTTTAGCATTTCTCCATTTTACAAGAAGTTGCTTAGGTGAGTACAGATATTCCTTTTCCATTTAGCTTCCTGTTTATCGGAAATTTATTAAACTTATAGTTTTTTCAGACCTTCCAGGATTTAGCTGTATACATTTTTAAAGACACAGACACTTACAGACATCCTGTTCATACAAGCAGTGCTACTCTCAGTCCTGTAGGGTGTGTTTTTTTCCCTGGCTAGAGTCCGCATGCCCGGCACTTTTTTCCCCCAGGGAAGAAATAATAGGCTAATGAACAGCTCTGGCATAATCATCCTTTTAACTTCCTTCGCTGGTCTCTCTATGTGGGTCGCACGTACGCCACGGCACATTTGCTTCAGCTCTGTGCCTCGCTCCCGATTGTCTCTCATCAAACCTGGCGCTCTCTCTGGATCTTTATCCATTTTGTCTTCATTTCTCACCTTCGATTTATTTAACCCTTCATATCCATTTCCTGGAGACACTTTAAACCCAATCTTACACTAAATTGCACCGTCAGTGGATTTGGAGTTAGGTTCAAATCAGTGAATGGAATCTTTATTGCATGGACACATCGACATCTTCCATTAAAAAAAAGGCCCATAAGATCTGTTCAGTTTTCTCATACAAGATCTGGAGAGAATATGACTAATAGCTGGAATATTCAGCTGCAGCAGGACCCAAGACTACATTTTTCCTTTAGCTCTAGATCCAATCAAGCAGTGCACATACACACACACACACACACACACACACACACACACACACACACATAATGCTCTAAAAGATGCTGTTAGAAAATCTTCAGTAAAAGTAAAAAATCATTCATTCATGTATTCATTCATTCAGGAGGTTGAAAAAAAAAACAGAGAAAGAAGCCTGTGTGTGTGTGTGTGTGTGTGTGTGTGTGTGTGTGTGTGTGTGTGTAAGAAGAAAAGTGCTAAATATAGGTAATGAAACAAATTACTTTGTTATAGAATAATCACAAAACATCTGTAGTTGCTAGTATTCTTTGATTATTTACCTAATAACGAAGCTAAGAATGCTTGCAGCGTTTAAGCTTGACTACAAATAAACCAATTATTGGCTGTAACTATGCTCATGATAAAATTGAAGTAAATTACATAAACTGTGTGTACTTATTGAATTGCTGTATAGTAAAGAAGACCTGATAAATTAAAAGAGTGAAATGTTAAGTTTATGCTTCATGAACGAAAACATTAATGGCTTCACACTGACCAGGTATAACAAGACCACCTGCCTAATATTGTGTTGGTCCCCCTTTTTCTGCCAAAACAGCCCTGACCCGTCATGCACTGTGTATCCTGACACCTTTCTATCAGAACCAGCATTAACTTCTTCAGCAATCTGAGCAACAGACGGGCGAAGGATGGCCCGATCACACGGGCCATCCTTCGCTCCCCACGTACATCAGTGAGCCTTGGCCATCTATGACCCTGTCTCCGGTTCACCACTGTTCCTTCCTTGGACCACTTTTGATAGATACTGACCACTGCAGACCGGGAACACCCCACAAGAGCTGCAGTTTTGGAGATGTTCTGATCCAGTGGTCTAGCCATCACAATTTGGCCCTTGTCAAACTCGCTCAAATCCTTACTCTTGTCAATTTTTCCTGCTTCTAACACATCAACTTTGAGGACAAAATGTTCACTTGCTGCCTAATCCACCCACCCACTAACAGGTGCCATGATGAGGAGATACTCAGTCTTATTCACTTCACCCGTCACTGCTCATAATGTTAGAGCTGATTGGTGTATCTGTTCAGCAGCATGGACAAAGCTAAGATGCCTTTAATTTCACTCTAGTATTATATATATATATATATATATATATATATATATATATATATATATATATATTATATATATATATATATATATATATATATATATATATATATATATATAAATGCTCAGAGTTTCTGAGACGTCTTTAATTGTCCAGCCATTCCAGGCTACACCATTGCTTATACTTTATACTACATTTCTACGCAATAAGGGACATACTGCATACACAGCTTTATTGCCCTAATCGACATGTATTAAATCCCCATATCATTTACAACTGAATTATTTTAAACTCAAGAAAGCCTGAAAGTCCAGTCTATCTTGACGTGGCATATGGTCAGCATATATAACCTCTGCATAATCATCTAATCATCAATAATCTTACATTTAGATCAAAGAGGCATGTTTGTGTTGCAGCATGAAGAGCCACTGGTTCAGCCTTTTGTTGCATTTGTTTATTTCAGCTGAAAACCGTCATTGTGCGGTGTGTTGCACGTCACTGCTTCTGAGCACATCATGTGACTCGTAACGCTATTCATACTTCCATAAATAAGAATAATATATATTGGTAAAAACTAAGGAAACTCTTCCCCCATTTTGTAAGAAAGTATTCCCAGTTGCTCTGCGTTAATTCTGGGGGGAAAAAAACAAAAAAAAAAACAATTACTGTCCTCAGGTATCTGATGTACAGTAGTCGTGATTTCTGTGACACTCTTCAGTCCAATAGAAGGCAAAGCTCAGAGCCTGAGCACTGACTAGAGACTAAATTCTATTACGACGCTTTCTAATAACACGAAATGTCATCAGTTTGTGTCAGCACAGCAGTCTGGCTAATTCAAGTGAGACTCACCATCCTCTTTATTACGAACACAGGTACACCTGCATATTCATGCAAATATCCAATCATCCGATGATGCGGCAGGCCAAGAGTTCATCTAATGTTCACGTCAAACATCAGGATGGGAGAAAATTCCCGTTTGTGACCGAGTGTTGCTGCCTCCGTTTTCAACATTTGATCATTCCGAGATGCTTTTCTGTGCACTACGGCTATCAAAAGTGGTTAACTCTAGCCTTCCTGTCAGCTCAAACCAGTCTGGCCATTCAGCTCTGAGCTCTATCATCATCAATGCACTTCGGCCATGCTCGCTGGATGCTCGTGTGTTAAAATCTCAGAAGGTTGCTAGTTTCTAAAATACTCAAACCAGCCCATTTATCACCAACAACCAAGTCACGATCAAAGTAACTAAGATCACGCTTACATTTGACATGAACAAAAGCTCTTAACCTGTATCTGCTTGATGTAATATCACATGATTGAGCACATTTGCCTCACCCCTCCAGGGTTGGGGGTTCGATTCCCGTCTCCGCCATGTGTGTGTGGAGTTTGCATGTTCTCCCGTGCCTCGGGGGTTTCCTCCGGGTACTCAGGTTTCCTCCCCCGGTCCAAAGACATGCATTGTAGGTTGATTGGCATCTCTAAATTGTCCGTAGTGTGTGAGTGAATGAGAGTGTGTGTGTGTGCCCTGCGATGGGTTGGCACGCCGTTCAGGGTGTATCCTGCCTTGATGCCTGAGGACACCTGAGATAGGCACAGGCTCCCCGTGACCCGAGAATAGATCGGATGAGCGGTAGACAATAAATAAATGAATGAATGAATGAATGGACTTTTGGATAAGTGCATGAACCACCAGGTGTGATAAAGTGATCAGTGAAGGTATAGCTGTTCCTACAGAAACAATAAACCAACACAATATAAAAACATGTGGCTTGCAGCCTGAACCTCTTAACTAGTTGCTGTTACAGAAAATCAATCAAAACCTTCTGACTATCCAGACTTCCATTCAATGCTTTCAAAAGCAATCTGGTATAAATGATATACAGTGGATAATTATGACTAAATAAAGTCTCAAGTATAGCATGTCTCTGAAATATAAGAAATACATCCAACAACAGCTTTTCATGCACGTCTATCTTCTACCCTTTGTGCCAAGCGTAAACAACGTAGAAGGCAGCAAAGTCACAGAGCAGAAACATTTCTGTAAAATCTTTAGGTTGTACAGAAATAAACGTTTCCAAGCATGTTAATTTACCGTTTAATTCTTCATATGTCTTTCAGCACATTTAACTAGAGTCTAAATTCACCTGCGCATTATTAAAAAGAAAAAATAAATCCTTGTTACTTTGTTGTATTTATTTAACTCTCTCTCTTTTATTGCAAGTGTGTGGGGAAACACTGTAAAAAACCCTTACACACTGTGCTAATGTCAGGTTATAAATGTAACATATGAGTGTAACAGCAGTATGTTGACATACGGCTACATCTCGGCAGTGGGCAGACAAACCCCGGCACACAAAGCAGCAGCCATCTTTATTTCAACACACCGCTAAACTACACTGTGAAATTTTGAAGCCTTCTCATTTACTTTGAACATACGGATAAATCATGATGTTTAGCAGTAATTTAGTCGTCCTGTCCTCTAACGAGCAGCTTTGATTGATGAATAAAACAGTGGTGTAACATGACGGTAGTGAAAAGTGGAAAATATTAACAGGAACCTTAACAGTGTTAATGAAGTCCTGTTTACATCTTGTGATAAAATCCTCGATCTGTATTAGGAGATTATTATCAGAACAATCTTACTCCTGCATTTAGACTAGTTTTTGACACGAGTTTTATCAGGTGCTATATTTAATCAAAAATAAATAAATAAAACTAGCCAAAGGAGGTAAGCAAGATCATTAGAGATTATTTAAGCGTTCTTTTCACTCCCATTGCTGAGTCTGAAGTGCAGATTAGGCCACGTCATTAAGCACTGCATATATTTCTGTAAAATGCTTTCCTCCAATCTTCTTCAGCTAGTGCTTTATCATGGTCAGGGATGCGGCAGATGTGGAGTTAATCCCAGGAATGATGTGTGAGGTGGGAATACAACTTGTATCATATGCCACTCTGTCATAAAGCACCAAACACACACACACACACACACACACACACACGGGCAAATGTAGCGTCACCAGTCCACCCACTGGCATGTTTCTGGACGCTTGAGGAAACCAGGGGATCAGTTAAAAACTCACAAGGAGACCATGTGAAACCCCACACAGACTGTAACCCGTGTTGATGATCAAACCCAGACTCAGCTTCAGGATTATTTGTAATGAATGAGCTAAATTCATCCTTTTAGAGATAAAACAACCGTTTCACAGAGAAGAATTAGTGGTTATGCATCACCAGTGTCACACACACAGACCACAAAAACATTCTGGATTGAAGTTGAAACTATTGCACCATGTTTAAGCTTGGATAAACTTTCTCTCACATCAGCTTAACTCCCTTAAGATTAATGCTGTAGTACTGAATTTTGCAATATTGTAGCTCAAATAGCAAACAATAAGTAAACAAAACAAACTGATTCGGATCCAAACTACAGGAAATCCATGGAGTATTCCTTTAAGTTCATGAGTTCGTGTTTACTCTTACATGCAGGTTCACAAATTCTATATTTGATAAGTGAGTGTGAGCTACAAAAGTGGGATGAAACAGATCCCTTGTATCTGTACAAGCTTACATCTTTTGTTTGCAACAAGCTAGCCAGCTAACATCAGTGATCATCAGTTTACGACGCATTTACATTATATTGGCAAAAGTTTTGGGACACCCCTCCAAATCATTGAATTCAGGTGTTGTTTTTCCGGGGTTGGGCTCAGCCCCTTAGTTCCAGTGAAAGGAACTCTTAATGCTTCAGCATACCAAGACATTTTGGACAATTTCATGCTCCCAACTTTGTGGGAACAGTTTGGGGATGTCCCCTTCCTGTTCCAACATGCACACCAGTGCACAAAGCAAGGCCCATAAAGACATAGATGAGTGAGTTTGATGTGGAGGAACTTCACAGAGTCCTGACATCAACCTGATAGAACACCTTTGGGATGAATTAGAGCGAAGACTGCGAGTCAGACCTTCTCGTCCAACATCAGTGCCTGACCTCACAAATGCGCTTCTAGAGGAACGGTCAAAAATTCCCATAAACACACTCCTAAACCTTGTGGAAAGCCTTCCCAGAAGAGTTGAAGCTGTTATAGCTGCAAAGGGTGGACCAACTCCATATTACATTCATGTGCATGTAAAGGCAGACGTGTAAAGCCAAAACTTTTGGCAATATAGTGTCCTTTCTCAAAGAAGCAAAGTATACGGCTTGTGTTATAGATTTAACCATCTAAAGATTAATTAGTTTTTGAGTAGTAATTCTACATCTGTTAGCTTTGTTTTTTCCATAATCAGAGTTTACAAAGTCTCTGTACTACTTGAATGGCTGTGAGGATTTCTTCTACTTTAAAAGTGAACATTTATAAAAGATATTTCCATCAGAAAACAGTAAGTACATATCTATATATAATTTTGCTTTACTCGAATTCCTACTTGCTGGCTGAATCGACAGGTTAATGCAATCACACACATTGCCCAACAGCAATTGTGGGATCTGACCTTATCTCAGAGCAATTATCTAAAACAACACATTATGTGAACACTCGCTCCTCTGGGACTCCGGGTCAACCGATCGATAATCATAACCGATCCATACCTGCTGGGAGAATGGATGATCTTTTCTGTAGACCCGAGAGGTCCTGCTCCCTGGCTGCGTTTGCTCTAATTAGGTCACTATTATAAATGAATGGCTCTGCACATGAACACACAAACAAAAGACACAACACACACACACAGTGGTGGTGAAATCCAGCAGGAGCCAATCCAACATGTGCAACTGAGTCTAGGACAGAGAGCAGACCTCACATGAACACACACACACATGAACACACATGTTCTGAGTTATTGTTATTGTCATACTCATAAATATTATGACTAACAGGCCATGCTTCTTGGGTCACTACCTAATTACAGTTATAACAGGACAAGGCATTTTCAGAATATCTGACATAAATGCTGCCTTCTTATTGGTGCTACAGATCATCATACTGAACATATTAGTCATTAGTTATCGTTAGAAGATATTCGGGGTTTTTTTTTTTTTTAAGTTCACCTACATAGAGTCTTAGCTGGTCTTGTGAGAGGGAGCGGGCGGTCAGATATGACGCTTGGGAGACGAAGAAAGGACATTTTCTTTAATGCGAGGGTGCATGTGGTTTTCCCATGGTACTGTGTGATGCATTTACAGTTTCATTCATCAATCACAGCTTTATCCAATCAGGATCAAGATGGTTTAAATGACTAATCTCTTCACTATCTGAGGAAACCGTGTAGGTCAGAACAAAAATGTGGGTTGCTTCAAACTGAGAGACGTGAAACGTATCCAATGAGAGGGCAGGATTAGAATAACTTTCACCTGGAATAGAGATGACTGATGGAGTGGACAGGATTAATTCTATAATTTCTGGAGGAGTGAGTGGGAATGGTTAAACTTTCTGTTGGAAGAGGAGGAATTAGTCACAATTTCTGTAGGAGTGTGATTGGTCAAAATCTCTGCAGGAGTCAACATCACTGGTCAAAGATTCTTCTGAAATGGACGTGATTTGTCAAACCTCAGTGTGAAAGCAGGCAGGGTTGGTGAAGGTGCTGTTGGAGTGGAGCAGGTGAGACCGGGCGAAGTTTCTGCTGGAGCAGATGGGATTAGTCTAAATGTCTATGGGAGCAAGTGTGGTTGATCAAACTTTCTGCTGAAACGGAGAGGTGGGAGCAGGTGGTATTCATCAAACCCTGAGTCACAATAGGTTTAAACAAACATAGCTACATACCAAAAACATCTGTCATCTTTTTTTTTTCCTTTCTGTGTTTGTTAATCTATTTGTCCACTGTGTAACAATAATAACCCAGACACTGTTAGAGATTTGTCCATCACCCATACACTATATTGCCAAAAGTTTTGGGACACCCCTCCAAATCATTGAATTCAGGTGTTGTGTTTCAGGGGTGGGGCTCGGCCCCTTAGTTCCAATGAAAGGAACTCTTAATGCTTCAGCATACCAAGACGTTTTGGACAATTTCATGCTCCCAACTTTGTGGGAACAGTTTGGGGATGTCCCCTTCCTGTTCCAACATGACTGCACACCAGTGCACAAAGCAAGCTCCATAAAGACCATGGATGAGTGAGTTTGGTGTGGAGGAACTTGACTGTCCTGCACCTCAACCTGATAGAACACCTTTGGGATGAATTAGAGCAGAGACTGCGAGCCACACCTTCTCGTCCAACATCAGTGCCTGACCTCACAAATGTGCTTCTAGAGGAACGGTCAAAGATTCCCATAAACACACTCCTAAACCTTGTGGAAAGCCTTCCCAGAAGAGTTAAAGCTGTTATAGCTGCAAAGGGCGGGACAACTCCATATTACATTCATGTGCATGTAAAGACAGACGTCCCAGTTTTGACCTGGTGTGCAGTCATGTTGGAACAGGAAGGGGTCATCCCCAAACTGTTCCCACAACGTTGGGAGCATGACATTGTCCAAAATATCTTGGTATGCTGAAGCATTAAGAGTTCCTTTCGCTGGAACTAAGGGGTCGAGCCCCACCCCAGAAAAACGAACACCTGAATTCAATGATTTGGAGGGGTGTCCCAAAACTTTTGGCAGCACAGTGTATGTCAAGGGTGGCAGCTGCCCCTCTGTGCCACCCCTGAATTTCTGTCAGAGACGTGTTTCAATGTGCTGTTGCTCTGTATATACACGGAGTCATTAATATCTAAAAGCAACCTGTTGATTCATATAAAATTCTGCTCACTTCCGGACGTCGTGTTTACATCTAGTTACTCAAGCAACGCAAACAAACACAAATAAATAAATAAATAAATAAGACAATGCGCACTAGGCTATGATGGAGATGTACTTCACAGGCCAACAAGTCAGAGTGGACACTAGCAGCATGCTAATGGGAGAGGCTCGGGAAACCATCAAGAAAGCTTTGGAATAGAAATATTTTGGGTTTTTTTTAAAGTTATACCGGACACGAAAGTGGACACTTTCTTTGAGTGATATATATAAAAGCTTTGTGTGATATATTCCCATGCCTTGAGGAATGTTTAGCGAACAACTCTTCATCGGTGTTAGCGGCTAAACAGTTCCCTCAACACGTCACTCAGGAGCTAACGTACGTTACTCCGGGGGTTGGGGGGGATTGGGGAGGGGGTTGATTAGCCGAGCTACCGGGTGGAAAACCGGGGGTTAAAGCAAACTCCTTTGAGCTGTAACCGTGTTAGAAATGAAAATGATCTGAGAGTGAGAGTCAGGGCTCCCCCTTTGAGAGAAAAGGGGGAAAAAAGGCTGACACCGCCTGGACACACCGCGACTCTGATACTCCTCCTGATTTATAGCGGCTTCAACACAACCGGATTTAAACCCTTTATCACTCATACATGACACAAATACGACTTTAACCTACATATATAACAACCCTGCAGTCTGGAATGACCAGGAAAGCAGCCATATCCTTGTGTATATCTTTTATTTTTCCGCCTTTTCCCTCCTCCTGTTCCTCCACCATTGCTTGCTTGCTTGCTCGCTGGCGCAACAGCATTTCCACAAAGACACTACAAATTCAGCCTTCTTTTACACAAAGTGTTTATTATTCACATACACATATATTAATACCGCCTTCACGGATATTTTAGGTGGGAAACGTACTCTGGGAAACCTGAAATCGTACGTGTCCGACCAGCTAAAGACAGGGACTACTCAGCCCAAACAGACTGATGTATAAAAATCACTTTAAAAGCTCCTCTTACCGTCTCAGAGATCCAGTTTAACCGGTCCGAGGAGAAGTTCAGTCTTGATTCTTGTCCCCCAGACGGACCGTTATGAGTTACAAATCCGTTAAAGGCGAAAAAAATCCTCTTTCCAACTAGTTATTATGCTTTTTTTTCCCCTTACCTCTGTATCTCTATCTCTCTGCCCGCCACCACTACTAGCAGCGACGTGAGCCAGGGCGCTCCAGTGACGTCAGCACTCGGGATGCGCGCCCCCGGCCTCCACGGCGCCATGCGCGCTCCCGTGCGCATTCCGCTCTCAGAGAATATATTAATCTGATATAGATTCAGATCAGATATATTATATTTTATTTGGATATACATACAAATATATATTATTTTGATATACATATAAATGGTTTTTTTTTTGGTTTCCTAAATCTTTCTGATAGGGAAACACTCAGTACTGTCTAGGGTTCTACAAAGAACCATTAAAGGTTCCACTAAACACTACACTTTTTTATTTATTTTTTTTATTTATCTTTATCTATCTTTATTCATCAGTTCAGTTTAGTTATCATAGGGTTTTCAGCTTTCATAATTATCTTTTAAGTCACCTATTAAATTTAACAAGCCCTATCTATCTATCTATCTATCTATCTATCTATCTATCTATCTATCTATCTATCTACATCTCTTCATTACTTTTTACAATTAATTAATTAATTAATTCTTTTCCAAATCTTATAAAACACAACTTTTAAATCTTTTAAAAGATTTTTTTAATGTATTTAATGCAAAATGATCTATTATATTATATTATATTATATTATATTATATTATATTATATTATATTATATTATATTATATTACACATTCTGAGCAGTGCCAGGTGAAGTGAATAACAATGATGATGACCTCATCATCATGGCACCTGTTAGTGGGTGGGATATATTAGGCAGCAAGTGAACATTTTGTCCTCAAAGTTGATGTGTTAGAAGCAGGAAAAATGGACAAGTGTAAGGATTTGAGCGAGTTTGACAAGGACCAAATTGTGATGGCTAGACCACTGGATCAGAACATCTCTAAAACTGCAGCTCTTGTGGGGTGTTCCCAGTGGATGGGAAGCCAAACCATCAAAGGGCGTCATGCAAACCTACCTACTGAGCCAGAGAACCCAGAGGAGATCCATGCACATACAAGGAGAACATGCAGAACTCAGCAGAGATGCTTACTTGAGCTCAGGATCAAACTAAGGAGCTGTGAGGAGACATCCTACCTACCTGTGCATAAATTCAAAAGGACTGAGGGGTTAAAAGTGCTGAAAATGGTTAAAAGTTCAACACAGTGTTGTATGTCCTATACTTTTGTGTGTGTGTGTGTGTGTGTGTGTGTGTGTGTGTGTGTGTGTGTGTGTGTGTGTGTGTGTGTGTGTGTGTAACTGGGACATGACAGCTGGAATGCTGTTGACTGACACAAGGCTTCAGTGTGTTCAAACAGTGATGTGACACAGTGACAGTGTACACTCTATACACAAACACAAGCTGCAACATGCTTTCTATTGTGTTATAAAACAGTGTCAGTGACAAGGTGTATCTACACACACAGACTTCCCCTCTCTCTCTCTCTCTCTCTCCCCTCTCTCTCTCTCTCTCTCTCTCTCTCTCTCTCTCTCTCTCTCTTTCTCACTGTGTCTCTCACTCTCTCTCTTTCTCTCTCTCACTGTGTGTGTGTCTCTCTCTCTCTCTCTCTCTCTCTTTCTCACTGTGTCTCTCACTCTCTCTCTTTCTCTCTCTCACTGTGTGTGTGTCTCTCGCTCTCTCTCGCTCTCTTTCTCACTGTCTCTCACTCTCTCTCTTTCTCTCTCTCACTGTGTGTCTCTCGCTCTCTTTCTCACTCTCTCTCTTTCTCTCTCTCACTGTGTGTCTCTCACTCTCTCACTCACTCTCTCTCTTTCTCACTGTGTCTCTCACGCTCTCTCTTTCTCTCTCTCACTGTGTCTCTCACTCACTCACTCACTCTCTCTCTCTCTCTCTCTCTCTCTCTCTCTCTCTCTCTCTTCTCACTGTGTCTCTCACTCTCTCTCTTTCTCTCTCTCACTGTGTGTCTCTCACTCTCTCACTCACTCTCTCTCCCTTTCTCTCTCTCTCTCTTTCTCACTGTGTCTCTCACGCCCTCTCTTTCTCTCTCTCACTGTGTCTCTCACTCACTCACTCACTCTCTCTCTCTCTCTCTCTCTCTCTCTCTCTCTCTCTCTCTCTCTCTCTCTCTCTCTCTCTCTCTCTCTCTCTAAAACATTTCTACTGATTGAAATGATTTCAATAATGAATTTCTCAGTTGTATGCATCCCTTGAAGTATAAATAACAAACACTTAATGGTTCTAGATGTGTCTCTTTTCCCCTATTAGTGCAGGTGTAAAAGTATGATCGAACAAGAAACCCTGGAAATATGAGACAGCAATGATACCTGCTCTGCTATCATACAATTAATCATCTTCTGCATGCTATAAAGCTTGTGATTGTGATTGGATGATTTAGTTGCTTAGCTTTAATTCTGTATATCACATGGCTTTATAGTGTTACAGTGGAAAACGTCTTGAGTGAATCAAATATCATAAATTGTGAAATTGTTTTATTTGTGGAAACACACACACACACACACACACAGAAAAAAACTTTTTACTTTTCATTCTATTTTACTGAGAAATGTTTCATGAGCAGAATGTATCATAATTAACCTTATTAAATGTTTTTTTCATATAAAATCACAGCACAGCACTTTAGATTTTATGAAATTTACAAAAAAAAGAAGATTATTGTTAAATGTTTTTCAGTAGTAAAGTGAACAATGACCATTGCTTCACTTTACGATTTCAGCGCTGGAATGTTTACAACTTAAATAATGAGCAAGGCGAGTTTAGGCCACTGCCTTTGGTTTTAGTTCAAAATAAATGAACAAATAAATAAATGAAAATATTACTATATTAATTTAAATGTCACTAATGATATATGTCGAAGTCCTGAAAGCAAAAACACATACAGAATTCTGTTTGTTATGCTGTAATACAGTCTTATTTGCACTATTTTTAATAACAGTCATAAATATTAACCTGTAATATCAAGTTCTCATTCCATAATCTTCCCTTAAAGTTCACTGCTGATGGTAAAGGCCGCTCTTCTGCACACCGAACGCAGTGATGAAGATGTTGATGATGACGGTGAGGAACACTAGCGCAGTCGCTATATTATTCATGACGTCCAGCTTTCTATGATTGCTGACAACGTTGAGATCTTTCCGTGCTGAAAGGGATTAAAAAGAAGAAGGAAGTTCATAAATTGAACGTTTCCTCTGGAAACACTTACAGCTAGAATATATCTGAAAAGCGTGTAGTTTTCTCTATGGCTGAAAAACCAATAATGCTGCAATGCTCACCCATGAGAATAAAGAAAACCCCAGCAAGCACTTGGAACAAGAGTGAGACTGCGATGAGCACAATCACGGTCAGGTAGTACTTAAACTCGGGCCCTTGTTCCACCACAGCTTTCAGCTGAGAAGCGTTGGCCATGAGCAGAGCCACATCCAGCATGCTTTCAGCCACCGTCTTCTTAGTGGCATACTGATTCATGTTGAGACGCTGCAAGAGAGGGAAATACCCCATGACAACATTAGAGGGGCCGAGCCCAACCCCTGAAAAACACCTTCTTGTCAAAATGTGAGTTAAGTTAAACTGCAGTTTAGTGAAGTTGAGTTAAGGACCATTCTCCAATAGAACTGCCTATATGCTAGGAAGAAAGTCAAAGCATAAAACATTCACATGATACAAAGGACATGCAGGAATTAGCTAGAGTGTTAGTCCACCATTTTACTCTGTAGCATTGCTTGTACAAACATGATCTGCATGGAAGTGTCATCAGAAGGAAATCTGGACTGTGACCTGATTACAAACGTCAACAGCTGATAGAGATAAGCCAAAGGCATTTTGAAAACAAGTGCTCTTTGTTCTCAATCAACAAAGATATTTTTGGAGGAAAAAAAATGTCAAAAGAACAGATTTTAAATGTGTTCACTATCATTCCTCAGATATAGGACATACACCGACCAGGCATAACATTATAACCACCTGCCTAATATTGTGTTGGTCCCCCTTTTGGACCCGTCATGCACTGTGTATTCTGACACCTTTCTATCAGAACCAGCATTAACTTCTTCAGCAATTTGAGCAACAGTAGCTCGTCTGTTGGATCGGATCACACGGGACAGCCTTCGCTCCCCACGTGCATCAATGAGCCTTGACCACCCATGACCCTGTCTCCGGTTCACCACTGTTCCTTCCTTGGACCACTTTTTCTAGATACTGACCACTGCAGACCGGGAACACCCCACAAGAGCTGCAGTTTTGGAGATGTTCTGATCCAGTGGTCTAGCCATCACAATTTGGCCCTTGTCAAACTCGCTCAAATCCTTACGCTTGCCCATTTTTCCTGCTTCTAACACATCAACTTTGAGGACAAAATGTTCACTTGCTCAGAATGTTATGTAAAAGTGCATAATTACACAATCATTTATTTCACCTGATTTATTTACTCTTAATTGAGTAATTTTCCTGACAATTTTATTTATATTTAGACTCATTATTAAATGCAGGCAGGAGGCAAAGAGGAAGGCCAAAGAGGAGGTATATGGATGTAATTAATGAGGATATGAAGCTAGTGGGTGCAAGGCAGAAGATAGGGATAGGTGGAGAGAGATGATTCGCTGTGGCGACCCCTGAAGGGAGAAGCCGAAAGAAGAAGAAGAAGAAGACTCATTATTAAATGATTACTACAGTAGCAGTAATTTTACTCTAAGCAGTGTGGTTTGTATTATTTCTACTACTTCCATTTTATCAGAAACTACACTGCAGTGTTCAGGGCACTGAGCTTGGATCGTCTTCAGAATGGTAAACGTTTGTGTTTCTACCAGCAGGGGGCAGCAATAAACTGTGGATAAGCAATGAGACTTGGAAATAACGAGATCTCTGAGGAACATTTCTAACTGAGGATGAGGAGGAAAGATAAAAGCCTGGTTTAACAAATAGGTAAGATTAGACTTTATGTTTTTACATTGGTTAGATGAGTTCAATATTTGAATTAATATTTTTTTAACTTCTTGAACTCACACAGCTATTCAGACCCATTTTCAGCTCCACCCCAATGACCTTAGGTAACCTTTTGAGTGTCTATAAAATGATTGACAGAAGCTCCATCCAGACACAAACAAGCATTCCGGACCGGAAGTCAGTTTTCAGAGACTTTTTTTCTCACTTGACTTTCTTTTCTCAGCTTTGGCCAAGGCCAAAGATTAATCCAATGTTGTTGTTTTTTTTTTGTTTAGTTTTTTTAAATCACGTTTTGCACATAACTCCCAGGTAATTTTATACACCTTATCTTAATAATAATAATAATAATAATAATAATAATAATAATAATAATAATAATAATAATGCCTTGATGATGGCGTGGATAATCCCGTAATAATAATCGATAATAATAATAATAAATGTTCCCACAAAGTTGGGAGCATAAATTGGTTTTTAGTGGTTAAAGGCCTTTCATTTGAATTTCACCAAGGGTTGGGGGTTCGATTCCCACCTCCGCCGTGTGTGTGGAGTTTGCATGTTCTCCCCGTGCCTCGGGGGTTTCCTCCGGGTACTCCGGTTTCCTCCCCCAGTCCAAAAACATGTGTGGTAGGTTGACTGGCATCTCTAAATTGTCCGTAGTGTGTGATTGCGTGAGTGAATGAGAGTGTGTGTGTGCGCCCTGCGATGGGTTGGCACTCCGTCCAGGGTGTATCCTGCCTTGATGCCCAGTGGCGCCTGGGATGGGCACAGGCTCCCCGTGACCCGAGAATAGATCGGATAAGCGGTAGACAATGAATGAATGTTCCCACAAAGTTGGGAGCATGAAATTGTCCAAAATGTCTTGGTATGCTGAAGCATTAAGAGTTCCTTTCATTGGAACTAAGGGGGTCGAGCCCAACACCTGAATTCAATGATTTGGAGGGGTGTCCCAAAACTTTTGGCAATATAGTGTATAAATAATTTCCCTTCTATACAGTCAAAAAGTGGAACTTATTATGAGCTTATAAGCAACTCACGATATTATGTCATAATAATCTAATATAAGAATATGAATAATATAAGAATATGGTCAGAGTTATTTGCTAAATATCTGTTCATGTGAATGAATTAGCAAGTTTTTTAATGGACGTCTTTGCTCATGTGGTAGTTCTATGTCACCAGCAGATGGCAGCACTAGCTTCTTTTTAATGCTTAAGTCTTGGTCAGTTATTGTCATTGGTGAGTACAATTTTTGTCCATCATATGTACAATAAACTCCACTAATGTTGTATTTTGGTGTAGACATGAATGTGATAGACATAATTCTGTCTCTCTCTCTCTCTCTCTCTCTCTCTCTCCTCTCCCCTCTCTCTCTCTCTCTCTGTCTCTCTCTCTCCTTCTTATCAGATCTGCATCATCACTTACAGATCTAGACCATCTCACTGATAATGATAAGGCCTGTCTCTTCAAAATGTGACATAACAAAGAATGTGTACCTTCAATAATTCTTACATTGTCTTCATTCTTCCATCATCCAAACCAGCTCCTTGTACACATGCATGAATATATACACACATTGTAAGAGCCTGGTTAAAATAAACAAATAAAAAAAAAAACTAAATTCAGGGCTTGAAACCTGAGCTTTAAATCATGCTCTAGTGAAACAAGAACTAGGCACATTTCCAAACACCACACGCGCCACGTCGCTGGACCCTTTTTTCGCTTCTCCCCCATAAAATAAACACCACGGGAGAGCTCAGGAGTGCTTTACAGAGGCACTTCATACAGCAGGCCAACAGGAAGTCCACCTCCCCGTCTGCTGATTGGTTGAGAAACTGTCCAATAGTGAACGAGAGCAGTAGAGGAGGGTTCACTCAAACCTGAGACTCTTTTTTCGGTTTGTTTGCTTTTTGCTTTACCACGTCTGAGGACATGTGCGGAGGAGGAGGGCATCTCTGAGCACAGAGATATGTGAACATGTGCTGAGATCAAAGTGCAGGAGATGGAGGTGATATGAAGACAGAGAGTGGAAATGTGGGTTTGTGTCATCTGACAAAACAAAAACAAGGCAGAAGGAAAAGAAGATAGAGATGAGATGAGAAAGCCTTGAGAAATCCCAGGACATCTCACACATGCTGTGGGAAAATGACCCGAAATGCCATATTCTTCATTTTACCCTAGAGAGAGGATAAGTCGTTTAAAAGAAAGCAGGAAATGGTCACATCATCACAGCTTCCTTCTAGCTCTCCGTTTCCTGTCATCAGTGCTCTCTTTATCTTGGTAATATTCATCAGATATTCATTGTCATTGAATTAAATGTATAGATAAAGTACATCTTAAAATAAATGGCCCATAAAATCTCCTTCAGCCCAAAGACAGATTGCATCTCAACCATCCATTATTAATGCAAGTGCAAACGTTTGTGTACCCTCCTCTATTGAGTACAAAATACACAATATAAGGCAGAGGAATATAATAGATTTATATGTAGACATTTAATGGCAATATTCTTTCACTGATACATTAAATGAATGCAATAAATAAAAGTCTAATCAATAATAAAGCCAGTTAGAAAAAATAGGCCAGAGTCCTGAGTCTATCCTGGGAACACTGGGTGTACCTGGGAATACACCCTGGACAGGACACCATCTATCACTGGGCATCATCTACACGCACTCATTCACCCCTAGGGGCAATTAATCTTAGCAAAACTACACTATATTCCCAAATAGGTTTTGGGACACCCCTCCAAATCGTTGAATTCAGGTGTTGTGTTTCAGGGGTTGGGCTTAGCCCCTTAGTTCCAGTGAAAGGAACTGTTAATGCTTCAGCATACCAAGACATTTTGGACATTTTGATGCTCCCAACTTTGTGGGAACAGTTTGGGGATGACCCCTTCCTGTTCCAACATGCCCTGCACACCAGTGCACAAAGCAAGGTCCATAAAGACATAGATGAGTGAGTTTGATGTGGAGGAACTTCACAGAGTCCTGACCTCAACCTGATAGAACACCTTTGGGATGAATTAGAGCGGAGATTGCGAGCCAGGCCTTCTCGTCCAACATCAGTGCCTGACCTCACAAATGCGCTTCTAGAGGAACGGTCAAAAATTCCCATAAACACACTCCTAAACCTTGTGGAAAGCCTTCGCAGAAGAGTTGAAGCTGTTATAGCTGCAAAGGGCGGGACCCAAATCCATATTACATTCATGTGCATGCAAAGGCAGACATCCCAAAACTTTTGGCAATATAGTGTATGTCAGAGTCCTGAGTATATCCTGGGAACGTTGGGTGTACCTGGGAATACACCCTGGACAAGACACCATGTATCACTGTGCATCATCTACACACACTCATTCACCCCTAGGGGCAATTAATCTTAGCAAAACTACCTACCTAGTGTGTTTAACTGGAGAGATCATTTTAAACATCCCTATAGTTTATACTATATACTGATATACTATTAGTTCAATGTCATACCACCTTCTTGGTATCATAACAGCAAAAATGGTGTCTGTGATACACCCATGCTTACATCTATATTACTTGGGATTCATTTTCCCCTAAATGAACTGGTATATCTTCTCTGGTTTCCTGTTACTTGGAAGTAAATGTGTACAAACTTTTGCACTGAACTCAACAATGTACCTCAGTAATCAACATCAACATCGACTACAACACTTCACCAAGTTTTCACCATGATTAAACGAAATGTTTTCAAATGATGGTATATATGCTTGACTAAAAATATTGGCACCCCACTGCATTACCAGGATGATCCACTGGGGGGTCGTAAAACCACAGCAGGAAAAAAACACTGTCCTGTAGTTAAATAAATAGTGTATTCACTGGCTCAGAATCCTTCTCTGTTCCACACACATGTGCTGTTCCTATTAATCTCATGTTTCTATACTCTGAAGCACTGAATTCAAGGCATTCAGTGTTTTCTTTTCGGCAAGTCATGTTTGTTCACTGAATCAGATCTTTAGATTCTCACTTTTCCTCCATGTTCCTGCTTGCTTTCACTGAAGCGTGGTCAGTTGCTGACAAAACAGGCCAGACATCCTCCTTATAACATATATGTATCTCTTTTTAGACCTTTTCTTATTTTATTTTTTATTTTTATATTTTCTTTTTTAATCTCCGGGACGAGATTCTGTACCAAACAAGCAGAAACGTTGTGCTAAATGTTTATTTTATCAACTATTTCCGGTTATTTGTTCTTTTTTAGTTCGAATGAATGGAAAAAAAAAGTATCCTTGTAATGTAATTTAGTTCAGTATTTAATTTAAATTTCATTATGAAAAATATATTTAGTTATTTCATTATGGAAAAATATCGTTATTTCATTCCTGGCAATATATTGTAAATTTTAAAAAATTAAAAAAAAAAAAAAAAAAAAAAGCTGACAGGTCAAATATAACCTTGTGCATGCAACATTTACATTTTTGTTTTATAATCACTAAAAATCGCTGTTAAATTCTTGATTATAATTGGTCAAAAGGTGTTGATTAATTTTTCTACACTTTAAGCTGTAACTCAAATCACAGGTTTAATTAAACATGCTTGTTCAATATATTATCGTTTCTATGGTAACAGCTAAGAAGGCTTGCTCATCATTTTCACGAGGAAACTCCACATGATATAAATCTGTTCCTTTAACATTTTCTGCTACAGGAGAGTCTTCAGCACACAGGACTTTGTCCTCTGCTTTGTGGTTTATCAGTAACATGAAAACCCTTTTTTGTCTTATTAACTTCAAGATAGAGACAGAGAAAGAGAGAGAGAGAGAGAGAGAGAGAGAGAGAGAGAGAGAGACAGAGAGAGACAGAGACAGAGAGAGAGACAGAGAGACAGAGAGAGACAGAGAGAGAGAGACAGAGGCAGAGAGAGAGGGAGAGAGAGAGACAGAGAGAAAGAGACAGAGAGAGAGAGAGAGAGAGAGAGAGAGAGAGGGAGTGAGAGAGACAGAGAGACAGAGAGAGCAACAGGGAGAGAGAGAAGAGGCTGGTGATGGAAAATGAGATATTACTAGTTAGATTAATTTGTACGCCATTTGATTAACTTATAAAGTAATCTAAGTACGCGAGTGAATTAAATGACTATTGCATTGTTTATTGTAAATAGCTGTCACAAAAGTGCGTCTTTGGTTTGTTTACTTACTTATATTTTTTTAAATACATAAAAACATAATTTTAAAAACATTTTACAACTTGAATACATAAATATATAATCAGCACCTTTATTGTATAAAAAAGTTTATTTATTTATTCATGTATTTATTTATTTATCAGTATCTTGTTCAACTCTCAGAATGGTCAACATTAGAGTAACCCTTTGTTTCAATTTAAATAAATAAATAAATAAATAAATAAATAAATAAATAAATAAATAAATTCAACGGAGAGATTTTTTATGTATGTTGCTCTCATATATCAAATTTCCTTCGCCTCACCTTCGTAATTATATATAATTTTTAATGCATTTTTCCTATAAAGGTTACTACCATATGTAGTAACAGCTGTGCTAGTACGAGTGTTGTAGGTTTTCCCTCAGGCCGTATTCAGAAGAAAATATGAAGCTCTTGACATGCTATGTGATGAATTCCTGGACTCTGCTACCACCTGGCAGAAGCGCAACATTGCTGTCCTTGCCTTTCAGCAAATGTGTGATCAGGTGTGTCTTTAGGGAGCGCATGGCCGCAAATAAAAAGCAGACGGCACAGCTGCGACTCGATCCCTGAATCCCTGCAATAAGATGGACTTATTTAGGTGGCTGCAGACTCGACTGCCTTCTTCACCCATATCTAACACTCCACACTTGGCTAATTTGCCTTCTGTTCTCGAGTAACATTAACGCTCATTACAAGACCAAAACAAAACCCGCAAGAAGTGACTGCATTTATTTAGCAGCTTTTATCACCAACCTGGAGCCAGAGCTTATTAGTAATGTGGCTACTTTTAGGTTTTATGCTTACATACATTATCAGGCTTTTCAACACTTACATAATAAATGTCAAGCTGTTGATTGTGTAATCAGACACCCAAAACTGTCCAGACAATCCAACGTATTCCACCATGGCTTACATGTTTTACAGCATAAACATGAGCAAAATGGGACGGTTATATTTCACCCCTAAACTTAAGCACATCATCCAATCAGGAGCCGGACTTTGACAACGTCCTTGTTTCCTTCTTAATTGACTTTATGCTAGCAGCTCAGTTTGGTGGCCCTACATAAACAAACTAAAGGTTTTACTGTTACAGAAAATGCCAGATCTTTTCAAGCACAATGACAAACCTATGTGTTTATGGCTTCAGTCATACTACTTAAAGTTCAGAGGTAGAAGAATTAATAATTTAATAATCCCCTATACAAAACAACACATTGATTTTTTTTTTCCACATATCTCAAATATGTGGTCATAGGGCAGGGTCATCGCAGGGGCACAGAGCCTTGCTCAAGGGCCCAAAAAATAATTAGACCTTCTGACTAGTAACCCAGAGCCTTAACCATTGAGTCACCACTTCCCTTAAACTAACATCACTAACACATATTGTAAGCTTGAACATGCCATTGAATAGTTTTTGCAACGATTCCTCTTCAGGGAGCATTTTACCGTGTTCAGATTCACAGTAGATCCTGAGTATATCCCAGAAACACTGGGCATCATACAGAAATACATCCTGTACGGGATGTCAAACATTCTTAAGGCATTATTCACACACGTATTCTCACCTAGAGGCAATTTTTTTAATAACCTGGCATGTTTTTGGGATGTGAGAAAACCGACAAAGACACAAGGAGGACAGAGCAACCCCTGAGTTGTTATTCAGTAACATTGCTTGCTCTATCACTATGCCACTCTATATACACTATATTGCCAAAAGTTTTGGGACACCCCTCCAAATCATTGAATTCAGGTGTTGTTTTTCAAGGGGGTTTGGGCTCGGCCCCTTAGTTCCAGTGAAAGGAACTCTTAATGCTTCAGCATACCAAGACATTTTTTTAGTTCCTTTCACTGGAACTAAGGGGCCGAGCCCAACCCCTGAAAAACAACACCTGAATTCAATGATTTGGAGGGGTGTCCCAAAACTTTTGGCAACATAGTGTAGTTTGACCTTAATGTTATATTTTTCTGAAATATTAAACAATTGAAGGCTGGTTTTAAAATTATCGCCACCCTTACAATTACAATTTGGTAAATTCTCCTCAGGAGAGTGTAACATTACTGAACATCGTTCAGCCATCATGTCAAAAAATTATTTAAAAAAAAAAAGTAATTAATACCAAATCTGTAAAAGTGAGGCATCCATTGCACAATGTTTTTCTATCCCACAACTATTTCTAAGTAGGCTTGGGTACATATGGTTGTAATGAAAGTGTTGTTTCAAATGTTTATTATGAAACTGGAGATTAACAGATAAACTGTGCAGCTACATGGTCTCGACTCTCACAGTCCTTTCTCACATCACACACTCAGGACAGAGAACCGCCTGGGGAATTAAAACTGTCAGTTTAACCGTCAGCGTTTCACTGTTCATCATGCACGATTGCACAACGCCAATTATGAAGATCTGAGAGCGTTCGCAAATCTCAAAAAGAATGACAAGTGTTTGAGGGTAAATAGAAAATGTCAGTCACAAAGAACCTGGAGATTGAGCACATTGATAAACAATGGCCTTCATCTTTCACAAGACCTATGGGCACACATAACACACACTATACACAAAGGCGCGTACAGTAAAGGTAAAGGTAGCAAATCTAGCAAGCTTATGATTTTTGACATGTTGACCATTATGATAATGGGGTAAAAAAAAAAGTACGACATCCAAATTATAGCTTTCTGAGTAATTCTGACTCGAACCGATTATCTCATTTATGAGGAGGAGATCGTTTTGTTCTGTTAGAGGCTGCAAAACCCGAGCGCTTTTATCTTTAAAAGCCTGTGGAGCCATCTCTGCAGCGTTGTGTTGTTGTGCTGTAGCTGAGAATGGCGAGGAGTGCTGGGTAGAAGCAGATCAGATGGTATTTGTGATGACAGTTGCTATAAACATGCTTTTCTCTTCATACCAAACAGAGGAGGGGGAAATGTGGTGGAGAGGAGGTGAACTGACATGCCCCTTACTTTCCCTCTGAGGTTCCTTCTGCAGCTGTCCCTG
>JAUCMX010000018.1:6220280-6270118 GCA_033459395.1 Hemibagrus guttatus
CGCTGGATTGGATTGAGATCCGGGGGATTTGGAGGCCAATTCAACAACTTGAACTCTTTGTCATGTTCCTCAAACCATTCCTGAACAATTTTCAGGAGCGTCATCCTGCTGAAAGAGTGCTCTGATATTAGGGGAAATTATTGCAATTAATGGTCTACTGGGTCTGCAGCAATGTTTAGGTAGGTGGTTCATGTCCACATAAATGCCAGGACCTGAGATTTTCCAGAGGAACCCTGCCCAGAGAGTCACACTCCCTCCACTGGCTTGCCTTCTCCCCACAGCCGTCCGCATGACGTGAAAGAAAACATGATTCATCAGACCAATCCACCTTCTTTCATTGCTCCATGGTGCAGTTCTTATGCTCCCATGTACACTGTAGGTGCTTTTATTAGTGGACAGGGGTCAGCAGGGGCATTCTGACTGCTCTGCAGTTACACAGCAAGCTGTGATTCTCAGATTCTTTCCTATTTTTTCTGCTTACAGCATATTGACTTCAAGACTGTTCACTTGCTGCCAAATATATCCCACCCCTTTACAGGTGCTGGTGTAACGAGACAATGTTATTCGTTTCACCTGTAAGTGAGTTTTTGCTAACACTTTTATGCTTTTATATTTTAACTTTACAGTTATGGGCTGTAATTTAGATGAACTATGATGCACTCACATTGAGTTACAATGCAAGTCATAAAAATAAATAAATATGTTATATACACTACTTACGAAGTCAGATAGTAATACAATGTAAACATAATATCTAATTAATCTAATGACCAAACATCAGACAGGCTTAAACGAAACATTATTGTGTTATACAGTAAGTAAATATATTGCACATGGTATTGGTATAACAGATACAGAAATAAATCAGAACTTTTAACTTTTATTTTATTTATACAAATATTTAAAAAAAAAATATTTGTAACAACAATGGAAATCACAATCAATCATTTCCAAAGTTATTAAATTCTTATAATCTAGCCATGGGGGTCACAGTCCAGTGACTTCTCTACCGGTCCCAAGCCCGGATAAATAGAGAGGGTTGCGTCAGGAAGGGCATCCGGCGTAAAACATTGCCAAATTTAACCATGCGAATCATCAGTACGAATTTCATACCAGATCGGTCGAGGCCGGGTTAACAACGACCGCCATCGGCGCTGTTGACCTACAGGGCGCCGGTGGAAATTGGGCTACTGCTGGTCGAAGAAGTAGAGGAGGGAGGAGAGTGCACAGACAGAGAGAGAAGAGGAAAGGTAAGAGTGTAGGACTGAGAATAGGAACTCTGAATGTTGGTGCTATGACAGGGAAAGGTAGAGAGCTGGCTGATATGATGGAGAGAAGGAAGGTGGATATACTGTGTGTACAGGAGACCAGGTGGAAGGGTAAGAAGGCTCGTAGTATAGGAGCAGGATTCAAGCTGTTTTATTATGGTGTGGATAGTAAGAGAAATGGGGTAGGTGTGGTCCTGAAGGAGGAGTTTGTGAGGAATGTTCTGGAGGTGAAGAGAGTGTCAGACAGGGTGATGAGTCTGAAGTTAGAGATTGAAGGGGTGATGTTGAATGTTGTTAGTGGTTATGCCCCACAGGTAGGTTGTGAGTTAGAGGAGAAAGAGAGATTCTGGAGTGAATTAGATGAGGTGATGGAGAGTATTCCCACGGGTGAGAGAGTGGTGATAGGAGCGGATTTTAATGGACATGTTGGCGAGGGGAACACAGGTGATGAGGAGGTGATGGGCAAGTTTGGAGTTAAGGAAAGGAACCTAGAAGGACAGATGGTAGTGGACTTTGCTAAGAGGATGGACATGGGTGTGGTTAACACTTATTTTCAGAAGAGGGAGGAGCATAGAGTGACTTACAAGAGTGGAGGTAGGAGAACACAGGTAGACTACATCCTATGTAGAAGAGGCAATCTGAAAGAAATTAGTGACTGTAAAGTGGTAGTGGGAGAGAGTGTAGCCAGACAGCATAGGATGGTGGTGTGTAGGATGACTCTGATGGTCTGTAAGAAGAAAAGGTCAGAGATAGAGAAGAAAACCAAGTGGTGGAAGCTGAAAAAGGAGGAATGTTGTGAGGAATTTAGACAGAAGTTGAGGCAGGCTCTGGGTGGTCAGGTAGTGCTGCCAGATGACTGGGAAACTACAGCAGAAGTGATCAGGGAGACAGGGAGAAAGGTGCTGGGTGTGTCATCTGGAAGGAGGAAAGAAGATAAGGAGACTTCGTGGTGGAATGAGGAAGTTCAGGATAGTATCCAGAGGAAGAGGTTAGCCAAGAAGAAGTGGGACATGGACAGGACTGAAGAGAATAGACAGGAATACAAGGAGTCACAGCGCAGAGTGAAGAGGGAGGTGTCTAAGGCCAAGCAGAAGGCATATGACGAGTTGTACACTAGGTTAGACATTACAGAAGGAGAGAAGGACTTGTACAGGTTAGCTAGGCAGAGGGATCGAGATGGGAAGGATGTGCAGCAAGTTAGAGTTATTAAGGATAGAGATGGAAGGGTGCTCACAAGTGAGGAGAGTGTACAGAGGAGATGGAAGGAATACTTTGAGGAGCTGATGAATGAGGAAAATGAGAGGGAAAAAAGAGTAGAAGGGGTGAACTCTGTGGAACAGAAAGTAGATAAGATTAGAAAGGATGAAGTCAGGAAGGCTTTGAAGAGGATGAAAAGTGGAAAGGCAGTTGGTCCTGACGACATCCCGGTGGAGGTCTGGAAGTGTCTAGGAGAGGCAGCAGTGGAATTTTTAACTAGTTTGTTCAACAGGGTTTTAGAGAGTGAGAGGATGCCTGAGGAATGGAGAAGAAGTGTGTTAGTGCCGATCTTTAAGAATAAGGGTGACGTGCAGAGTTGCAGTAACTATAGGGGGATAAAGTTGATGAGCCATACAATGAAGCTATGGGAAAGAGTAGTGGAAGCTAGGTTAAGGAAGGTAGTGGAAATCTGTGAGCAGCAGTATGGCTTCATGCCCAGAAAGAGCACAACAGATGCAATTTTTGCTCTGAGAATTTTGATGGAGAAGTATAGGGATGGTCAGAGGGAGTTGCACTGTGTGTTTGTAGACTTGGAGAAAGCGTATGACAGGGTGCCAAGAGAAGAGCTGTGGTACTGTATGAGGAAGTCAGGAGTAGCAGAGAAGTATGTCAGAGTGGCGCAGGACATGTATGAGAGGAGCAGGACAGTGGTGAGGTGTGCTGTAGGTCAGACAGAGGAGTTCAAAGTGGAGGTGGGACTGCATCAGGGATTGGCTCTGAGCCCCTTCCTGTTTGCTATGGTGATGGACCAGTTGTCAGAGGAGGTCAGACAGGAGTCTCCATGGACAATGATGTTTGCAGATGACATTGTGATCTGTAGTGAGAGCAGGGAGCAGGTGGAGGAAAACCTGGAGAGGTGGAGGTTTGCGCTGGAGAGAAGAGGAATGAAAGTCAGTCGTAGTAAGACTGAGTACATGTGTGTGAATGAAAGGGAGGGAAGTGGAACAGTAAGGTTACAGGGTGAAGAGGTGAAGAAGGTACAGGAGTTTAAGTACTTGGGGTCAACAGTCCAGAGTAATGGAGAGTGTGGGAAAGAGGTAAAGAAGTGAGTGCAGGCAGGTTGGAATGGGTGGAGAAAGGTGTCGGGAGTTCTGTGTGATTGGAAAATATCAGCGAGAATCAAGGGGAAGGTGTACAGGACAGTGGTGAGACCGGCCATGCTGTATGGTTTAGAGACAGTGTCACTGAGGAAGAGACAGGAGTCAGAGCTAGAGGTAGCAGAGCTGAAGATGTTGAGGTTCTCTTTGGGAGTGACAAGATTGGACAGGATTAGGAACAAGTACATCAGAGGGACAGCTCATGTTGGACGTTTGGGGGACAAAGTTAGGGAGGCCAGATTAAGATGGTTTGGACATGTTCAGAGGAGGGAGAGTGAGTATATTGGTAGGAGAATGTTGGACATGGAGCTGCCAGGCAGGAGGAAAAGAGGAAGGCCAAAGAGGAGGTATATGGATGGAATTAATGAGGATATGAAGCTAGTGGGTGCAAGTGTTGGGGATGCAGAAGATAGGGATAGGTGGAGAGAGATGATTCGCTGTGGCGGCCCCTGAAGGGAAAAGCTGAAAGAAGAAGAAGAAGATTAAATTCTTATATCAATGAGTCTGTTTGACTACTTGCCTTATTTATATGGGTTTCATGCAAACTAATAAACTAATAATTGCTTAATAATGAAAGTTTGGACATAATGTGTCCTGTCACTATCATTAAATATATTATAGCAACCACCCTTATCCAGTGTAACTTACGTTTTATCTCCCTGAGCTACTGAGGGTTAAGGGCCTTACCCAGGGGCCCAGCAGTGGCAGCTTGGTGGACCTGGGATTTGAACTCATAACCTTCCAAATACCCTAACCACTGTGCTGCCACATTCCCCAGTCGCCAGTCAGTAGAAAGTTCAGGAACAAAAATAGGATATTATTGTGCAGAATTAAATAATGAGCCTAATACCTGACTAGTTCTTCCACTAGAGGGGCTGTAGAATTAGTTTTAAAGCTAAAGGGATCCCTGGCTTTGAAAAGTTTGAGAAGCCTTGGCTTACAGTTAGTGTTGCTCACAAATAGGAACCGCAACAAGGTTCACTGGGGCAAGAATCACTCTGCTGCATACTTGTTCATTGAAAGGGAATGTGGAAGATTAGACTACTGATTAGAAGGTTGTGAGTTCAAATCCCAGGTCCACCAATCTGCCACTGCTGGGCCCCTGAGCAAGACCCTTAACCCTCAGTAGCTCAGGGAGATAAAACGTAAGTTACACTGGATAAGGGTGGTTGCTATAAGGGTCTGAGCAAGACCCTTAACCCTCAATTGTATAAAATGACATAAATTGTAAGTTGCTCTGGATAAGGGTGCCTGCCAAATGCCAGAAATGTAATGAAAGATGTTAATGGGGTAGAGACAGTGAATGTAGCATAATAATTCACTAGACTGTTGTCTATAGCATATGTCAGGAGTGAAAAATTCTCATGGATATAAAGTGTGTTTATAAATAATAGTAACAATGTGTATATAGTTGCCTCTAGGTTACAAATATATTCATTGTATGTATACTGTAGTAATCACTGAAACCTTTATTTTTTATCTTGTTTTTTTTCTTGATGCCATTGTTGGATCCATTCCTATCAGTCGAACTGGATTCGTGGGTGTTTTGCTGGCATGCGGTGTAGCAAACATTCAGTCATTCGGTGCTGGCAAACAAGCCTGTCATTTCCCTTACAGCAGGACATGATGTTCAACACCCATCCAGAGAGCCTGTCCAGCTGTGACTCCATGTGTAAAACACACACATACACACATGCAGTTCTAGTTTTCTTTTCCAGCACCATCCAATCACCTCATATCACTTACTATCCCTTTTTCCATTTCTCTCCCTCCCTCTCTCATTCTCTATCTCCCCTGAGTTGGCTCTGTTTTCTTTCCTCGGAATAACATGTCCACAGACAAGTCAACTGGTTTCACGAGCTTCACGTAATACAGTCCCCTCCGAAAGTATTGGAACGGTTTTGTTTTGTTTTTGTTATACACTGAAGGCATTGCAATAACGTCATCAAGGCCACGACTCACTGATAATCTGAAACTGTTGCGTTCTTCATTTGATGCTTTTCCAGGCTTCTTACAGTCATTGTTTTTTTTTTTTTATGGGGTCCCCCCCCCATGAAGCCATGTCCTGATCTGTCGTCTCATATTCATGTTTTGATCTCAGACGTTGTTTTATAATGTTTTATATGTCAGTCTGTATAGCAAAAACATAAGAATTAGCGTCATCGTTCCAATACTTTCGGAGGGGACTGTATACATGTCTGGCTAGGATAAAGAACCTGATACTGACATGCACGAATCCTTCCTTGACATTGCTCTGATAAGCCTGTCATGTATTCACTGTAAAATGGCTATAGCGCTCTTTGCATGGCATCTATGGCAACCTGGACGTGAAAAGACAAAGGGACACTTTTTTCCTGGTGTCAACATGTTTATGGTCTCATTGACCCAAAATAACAAAACACACACACACACACACACACACACACACACACACACACACAAGATGAGCCATGATTACAGGCTTGTCGCTCAAACTCAAGGTTCGATAAATCAAATTTTTGAAAGCACGACATAATTATGTTCCGTCGCCTTCATATATACTAAATAAAGATATGCCAGGGTTTGAGATATATCCATTCCTGGTCTACATGGTGTGCATATCAGGGTGTGCCCTGAATAACAGAGCTGGGTGGATCGAAGAGGAATAGTCACAGTGTCGGTGGTATTGGAATTGGAAAGCACCCGAATGCTCGGCTGCTTGAGTCATTGGTCCTGTGGCCCAGTGGGCTGGAATGTCTTTCAGTCTGGATACAATTAAAACCAGAAATACGAGAATGCATTCCTTTTCCTCCAGCCAACTACCATGGGGGGCAGTGCTCTATAGCCTTGTGTGTGTATGTGTGTGTGTGAGACAGAGACAGAGAGAGAGAGAGAGAGAGAGAGAGAGAGAGAGAGAGAGAGAGAGAGAGAGAACACACTCGGAGCCAGAATCTCTGCACAAAGAAGTGGTATCAGATTACCTCATGATCCATCACTTCGCTCAGAAAGGCATAAAATCCCATTTGGATCTGAAGAGGAAAGTGTGTGTATCAGCAAACAAAAGTCAGTATCACACTCACTGCAGAGAGACTGTGGATTCCTGAATGAATATATTTTTGAATTTGACATTTTTTGCAGCATGCTGGAGTGTGTCCCAGGGCGATCCGTACATCCGTACTTTATCATCCTTAGGGGGGATGTTACTGCATGTGAAATCATTCTCATAACCCCCCCCACACACACACACACACACAAAATCATGGGGATTCTATACAAGAAAGAAGATTCTATACTTTTGATCGCTTTTGAAAGCAACACTGGTATCAGGGGTTGACTCGTTCCAAACAGCTTTCGCCGACTGAAAAAAAATCTGTAAAATTTGTAAACTTGCTTCGGTCGGCTTCGCTTGGCTTTCCACTGACGCAAACTGGACGTACATGCAACTTAGCCGGCGTTCGGTTCGGTTGGTTCGTATGCTGAAAATGCTTAGTATGCTGATGCAAATTTCGTGCAAAATTTCTATTCTTAAGGCGAAACTTTGTAAAGGAGGCCATGCGTATGCTGAGGTTCCACTGTATTGTGCCTCAAAGAGAGAACCAAGGTACAACTTTCAAGAAGATAAGGAAGGAGAGATATTCACAAAACTATAGATGTTACCAAGAGCTAAAAAAATGCCAGCTGACTAGCCAGATTTTCTTTTGAGCAGCATTAGCATACTTAACAGTCCTCCAAAATGTAATTAAATTGCTTTTTACCTAGTTAGTGAACTGATAGCTACTTACTCTTTAGATGTGTTTGTGTTCATAGTTTCTTGTTTTGTGGTTAAATATTTGCTAGCTAGCATGATCCGGCCTCAAATCTTAGCTAGTGGCAAAATTAGCGCTCAGCATTCTTCAGCGTGTCCAAACAAAATGGCCACCATTGTTTTTTAAAGGTGTTTAAGACACTACCTTTATCTCACACAGCTGCTATGGTCTGAATAGAAAGTGCCTAAGTGTTGCTTTGAGTTTGTTTTTATGGTTTGTGGTAATGAAAACAGAAAGTGTGTGTGTTTCCTGTCCAATATTTTATGTGAAGGAATCTCTCACTATAATTCAAACTTAATGAACAAACCACTGTTCTGCTGCACCGTTCTCTCGTTATTGCTATTCATGTCAACAGTAAAATCAGGAAAAGAAGAAAAATCTTGCCTTGTGATGCCCTGAAATTGACAAATTCATTAAATGGAAAACAGACAGTTCTTTTTTTTCCCCCCCAAGTCTTCCGCTTTCCACTATAAAGCACAATACACGTATCTAGTAGCTCATCAATAAAAATGCCAGATACGGAGTTTGCTTGTGGAGATGTAATTCGTTTGAGAGTCGATTTGACGGTTAGCGAGTTTGTAGACTCACTCTCGGCACATCTGACACTTTTTAATACTGCTTTCTTGTTTTAAAGCCTACTGAAGTACTCGCTTCGTTGCACATGTACACACACAGAGGAGACTGGTTTCAATCATCATAAACTCACACCACTCGAGCAAGTTTTGGCTGCCGAGGCACCAGTAATGAGGTAAAGGCCACTGGACCAGACTGAGTAATAAATCGACATCATGTCATCCCACTGTTCAGCCCACGCCTGTTATACACAACTCATCTCTCTATATAGACACGAGTCGGCTTCCAAACTATCGCCGTGTTATCCGGAGCGCAACAGCTGCCCCCCTCGATCCTGGGTCAGGAGACTCAAATATGTCATCCATGATGGGAATGAACAGCAAATAAGCCACAAATGCTCTCTATAGAGTATCAAACCGAGGACTTTCTTTTTCTCTCCTATTCACTCTGGGGTGATGCTACCTCAAGTAGGTTCATCAGATTTTTCTTCAAATCGTTGAATTTTAGGAAATTGATGAGTATCTGATATAAAAAAAATTGTCATCACAGTTGACATATGACGTCCCACTATAGCGTTTTTGACAATAGACATTGTCACAAAGCAGCTTCACAGAAATATATAAATAATATACACTTTTTTATTTTCATATTAAACTTTTTTTGGGTTCAAATCTACAGTGAAGGCAAGCAACCTCCTCGTCACCAGAGTTACACCAATGTTTAAGATCGAGAATCTGGACCTTGACAATGCCTGGGAGTCAAGGGAGCAAAACTCGTGAGCTTGCACTCATGGATGGAAAGCGTGTTCCTGATACAAGCCAACTGTGGGTGTCTGTGAGCTCTTGTATATGGAAGAGGGCAGATTTCCTCTGAGTGTGTTCCTCAGCATGGCTGTCTTCATATGTCTTAGAGGAAGCCACGTGTCTGGGTTTTTCTTTCTGTGTGTTCAAATCCTCTTGGGAAGTTGGTACAGTTATTTGGTTGGTTATATTGGTTGGTTATTACAACATCAGGTGTATTGAAATCAGAGCAAGATGGAGGAGTACCAAAAGTTTTCCAGAATACGTAGAACAAGCAACGTACATCAGGTGGTTTTTGTCTTATTATGTTTTTAATCCATTTATGAAGCCGTTTGTGAAGCAAACTTTATCGTTACATCATAATCAAATCGTTTCTCTCTCGTTGGTCCTTAAAAGTGAACTAATTTGCTTGTATCTCAATGACTTTCTGCATAAACCAAACACATAGTGTCTGAAAATAACTGCAATCCACTTCTGAGACAATTAAACATTCGATTTCAGCAACTTGACACACCTCCCACTCGGAAACTCAGAACTTGTAAGTAGGACTTTTTTGTGGCATTCATGTGTGTTCAACTCGTAACTACGATCTTTCCAAACGCACTATTAGCCTTTACCCTCCCAGTTCGGTGACTGCTGTATGATCATTGCCAGCTGGCTGGTGAAAGGGGATAGGAAAGTGAAAATCCTTTATAATCCTTTATTTCTTTTTTATTAAGTGATAATAAAGAATATAACATAGATAGTAACATAGATATCCTAGTTACTTGACTAATACTAGCTGGTGAGACTCTTGTTACTCTTGTAAAAAGGTGTGAGAGTGTCATTAGTGAAACAGTCTGTTATATAATACTCTGTAAAAGTTATGAGCCTTATATATTGCAGCAGTAAACCTTGACTTAAAGGGAAGTATGTCTGATGGTACGTATATATATGAAGCTGACCAGTCCAATAATCATCTCAGAACATCTGCCTAAGATGTTAAAAAAACTAGTATGAGCAGCTCTA
The DNA here is from genome assembly GCA_033459395.1 of Hemibagrus guttatus. Classification (NCBI taxonomy): domain Eukaryota; kingdom Metazoa; phylum Chordata; class Actinopteri; order Siluriformes; family Bagridae; genus Hemibagrus; species Hemibagrus guttatus. The sequence goes on from JAUCMX010000018.1 coordinate 6,230,069, forward strand.
GCAGCTCATCAGGCCTAGCTTCTGTATGAGACATCTTAGCATGGGATATCGCTCCAGGGGTTTCCGGTGTTTCATGGAGAAGCCCCCACTGGTTTCCCCATTTTCTGCACACTGCCTTTCCTTCCTTCCACTTTCTGGGAGAGGCCAAGAGACACGTTCTGTCCCTAAAGTCCAGCAACAACGCAAACTATTCGGCGAACGCAATTCAGGAAACTCATTCAAGCCAACCACAAGAGAGAGAGAGAGAGAGAGAGAGAGAGAGAGAGAGAGAGAGAGAGAGAGAGAGACAGAATTAAACAGAGTGCAATTTTCCCCAATGACCGCAGATTTTCTACAGATTTGGGTTGAGACACATCGTGTGACAAAACACAAGTGTTCAGGCCAAATCTCTCTTCCATTCATGTGTGTGGAACATGAGTACAGCTCTGATAGAAAGTCATTACATGTGTGTCTTCACTTGGAGGAGTTGAATCATGAGAAGAATCATGTGCTTGCAGTTTTACCAATTCAAAAAAAAAAAAAAAACACAAAAACTTTGCAAGTTGCATTGCATATTTTGAAAACTTTTAAAAAACTCAAAGATCTGGTGAAAAATCTCTCCATTGCAAGCAAAGAGGATAATATAAACAACTGATAACAGAATGGTAATCGACTTATAGGACGTTTTTAATCAGTAGAAACAAATGAACGATTGTATTGGGTCAAGTCTGATGAGTTGATGAGTCAGGACTCTGTCGGCTTTCAGTGTGTTTTAGACGTGTGTGTTTTTCCCTCTGTCGGATAACCTTACACAGAATTTTACTGGTTGAAGATCACATTCGAGCTGCTTTTTAGATGAACAAGCACTTGGAGCGTCTCAGAGAGCAGAAATGGGTTTGATATCCACATTTACTTTGAAGATACAAACATTTCTGTGGAAAAAAAATAACCTGGAACTTTTCTATGAATATATCATCCCTAGCAGTCTAGGGGACAAAAAAAAAAAAAAAGCGAAGGAGCAAATTCCATTTTTTCTCTTGTGTGAAAAAGGATGCGAGTATGTTTTTTTCCCCCTTGTAAAATTCACTTGAGTACGAGTCTGAAAAACATGTCTTCCAATAAGCTCCCACCGATCACACAGTCATACTAAACACCGTCTCAATTAGAGGTGAGGGTCGAGGTCTAGCCCCGAGATCGTCACTAAGACGTGAAGTTACCGCTACTGTGACCTTGCGTTCAACCCTGGTCAGATCGAGATGTTTCAAAGTCACAGATAACCTTAAATAAACATTCAACAGAGAGACGCGTTGCAGTTGCACATGTCAGTAGCTCAAAGTTTCAGTTTCCTCTCAGCTGTTACTTTTTAACCGGCTTATCGCGGCCTGTGGTATTCTCAGCCTGGTTCGACGTGTTGCGTGGACGTGCTGCAAGCTGTTGCACGTGAGCTGTGTTACTGAGAGACAAAAAAAGAAAGAAAGAAGAAATCTTTCATCTTGTCTCGGGTGGAATGTTCTTTCCACAGGTGAGAAATGAGCCACGGACATATTTCACTCTGCCCTCTCACGACCTCTGCAGCTGACCTTTAACTCAAGGGTGTCCAAAAATGGAGTCACTGAGCCATGTATCTATCTTTTAACCTTCAGCTGAAACACTTTCTGGATGTTGCCATGTCAGAGGAAAGCAACAGAGACGAACGTGCAGCCGGTTGGCTCGGTGACAGACGTCACCAGTGGGGAAGGAGGTGGGGTTGGAAGACGTGTGAAGCCTCTGCTTTGACCGTGTCAGTGTTAGGATTTCCCCAGAACTCTCACACTCTCTAAAAGATAAATTATGACCAGCTTTTTACAACCCTGTATAAATCACATCACACGCTTAACTTTCCACTGTATCATATTTGCTGTGAAAATGTGAAGGAAAAAAAATCTTTTTGAAGAAAACCATTGTTTAAGTGCACATTTAAAACGTAGGCTAGTTTAAGATACGTAGCAAGTTTGTTTTCCATACGTGTCATTGTATTTATCTGGAAAAGCCCTTAAACGAACATGACAGAATTGCGATCAAAATCGTAATCTTAACACTTTATGAACCTACTCATGTTAACGGCAAACATCTAGGTCTGATTATTTTTCCTTTTCGTGTCCTTTCTGTTCATTTTGTTTCACGTTGCTAAATCCAAATCATTCATCTAAATTACTCAGAAAAGAGGGATCATGAGTTTACACATGAGATCATGTTATATTTATATTATATTATATTTTTGTCTTTGTTTTTTAACCTTGGAGGAAACTGGCATCCAGTTACATCCAGCTTAAACCAAGCCCTTTGTCATTATCTGACTGACGAAAAATTCACAATATACCCAAATTCTAAACAAATATTATGCATAAACAGCTCTTCCACGTCTGCTGTTGTAGCTCATCTACCTCAAGCTTTGATGTGTTGAGATGCTTTTCTGCTCACCATGGTTACCACAGACTTCCTGTCAGCTCAGACCAGTCTGTTTCTGATGTGTGTGAAAATGTCTGAAATATGGCATGTTATAGAGAAAAGTAACAGAGATCACACTTTTTTTTCTCTTTCTGTTTGATCTTGATCTGTACCTGCATGTTTTTATGCATTGCAAATGCCACCACATGATTGGTTGATTGGATTATTGAGCTGGTGTTCCTAATAAAGTGGATGGTTTGTGTATATGTACAGTATATATTAGAGTAATGTGTCTTATGTGACATGTATGATGTATAAAGTGCTGTGTGTGTGTGCCACGTGCAGAGGCGCTGGAGGGTGTTGGGGGTCATGAGAAACGGCGCAAGTGCAGTAGCGTCTTGTATGTAAAAAGTATTAAATCTTCTTCTTCTTCTTCTTCTTTCGGCTTTTCCCTTCAGGGGTCTCCACAGCGAATCATCTCTCTCCACCTATCCCTATCTTCTGCATCCTCAACACTTGCACCCACTAGCTTCATATCCTCATTTATTCCATCCATATACCTCCTCTTTGGCCTTCCTCTTTGCCTCCTGCCTGGCAGCTCCATGTCCAACATTCTCCTACCAATATACTCACTCTCCCTCCTCTGAACATGTCCAAACCATCTTAATCTGGCCTCCCTAACTTTGTCCCCCAAACGTCCAACATGAGCTGTCCCTCTGATGTACTCGTTCCTAATCCTGTCCAATCTTGTCACTCCCAAAGAGAACCTCAACATCTTCAACTCTGCTACCTCTAGCTCTGACTCCTGTCTCTTCCTCAGTGACACTGTCTCTAAACCATACAGCATGGCCGGTCTCCCCACTGTCCTGTACACCTTCCCCTTGATTCTCGCTGATATTTTCCGATCACACAGAACTCCCGACACCACCCATAATACTACTACTACTACTACTACTACTACTACTACTACTACTACTAATAATAATAATAATAACTGGATTTCTTGGCTGATAGAGACCCTTGAACTGAACCATTTTTTTTTCACCATCTGCAAAACAAATAAAACACACATTTATTGTTCAAAGGCCCTGCACTGGACTTCATATTTCCTCAGCTGACCTCGACTGAATCGTTTTTCAGACGCTGAGGTAAATCTAAAAGCGTAGCGCAGCGATCCTGCTTATCCTGCCTCTGTAAATCTAATGATCTCAAACCCAAGTGCATATAACATCACAGGACAGAAATAAAGCAAAGTAGAAATATGGTCTAATTTCATTAAGCTCGATGTGGGCATGCAGAGGAAGATTACTAACAGCTGCAAGGAGGCTGCTCTTACATTCCCCAGACCAAAAGAAATGATCTAAGACTCCTGCAGAGAATTTGAGTACATCTGAGTACACCCAAGATCATCTGGAAAATAACTTAAGAGACATATTTTGCTGCTTATCTCACACTGTATGAGAATTCTTCCCCCTGTTGCATTTCATAGTTAGCATACTAACGGCGGATCAGTGAGAAAAGGACGAAGGCGAATGCCTCGTGTGGTTGATATAGATTCTGTAGGAGCTTCGCTTCTTCTACTGTTTTTACAGAAGTAGGTCAGAGAGCTGTAAAAATAACAGGAGGCATGGTTTGGTATGCACGCTGGGAGCCATTAGGTTTATTAGCACGCTGCGAAGGATAACGGTTTCCTTTGATTTAAAACCGTAGATTACATCGTTTGAGGAATCGAAGCGAAAATAAATAAATAAACAAATTCTCGCTCGGCCGCTGAGAACAACAGCAGTGACGATCACGTGTCTCAGAGTCTCCATGGTGACAAAACACAGGATTACTGTCACTGGGGTTAAACATTACTTAGAGCTAATGAACCTAATTGCTAATCACCACTCTAATTAACGCTGGTGTTCAGAATCCTACACTTATCCACTACATGTGCGCCAATGAGCTCTTCATTAACGCAGCTCAGAAGGTCATGTCTAGCAGGGCTTGTTTGGGTGTCACTAGAAGAGGATGCTTTGTCTATCAGACTTCTCTTTGGCTTAGCGCCAAATCCTTCATAAATCACGGTATGATTGTACGAGAAAAAACATTGTTTGCAGTACACATGTGGAAGCACTCTTTTCCTTTTTGTTAGGTAATCTTAACCGTCACTGTAAATTTCGTAGTTGTCAGCGACGTCGCTAAAACCTGAGCCAGGATCCAGATCTGTGGCCCAATTTCCATGAAACGGAATGCGTGAGACTGACGGCAATACGCTATTTCACAGATCTCAGCAGAGCAGCTACAGCCACCGAAGCAAAGGCGTACAGAGGGAAAAGAAATAAAGGGAGAAAAGGAGAAAAACATCATCATGCACAAAGTAAAGGAAATTCTTCACGCTGTGGCTTTGTGGTGTTTCAAAAAGTGTAACAGTGCTACGAGAAATGCCAAATCCAGCTCGGTTGCCCACAACAAAGATGGCCCAAAGTGGCACCAAGGTGCCAGGAGAGGACAAGCCAAGCTGGCAATTCCCAGAAAGCAGCTGCCACTGATCTGTAAGTCACAGAGACGGTCAGAATGTTTCAGCAGCCCAGGACGAGACGAGAAAAGGTCGGAGGAATTCAGGAAGAGGTGAGAGACTCAGTGCTGGGAGATTTGAAGAAAATAACTAGCAATACACAGACTCTCACTCTATTCATTTAAGGCTTGTCTTAAACCTCGAACTATTCGCTTTTAAGCAACAAACAAGCAGAAAAAGTGTTCAGTCTTCATCTCTGTTAGTTAAAAGCAAGATACACAAAAGGCTTGAGTTACAATCATTTCCATTTTCATTCACACCAGAACTGAATCAGATATTTTCGATCAGTTGTAAACAAGCTGAATGATGTTCAGGCTGTGAGTCTGATTCACAGGACTCAGTTGACTTTCAGTGTGTTTTAGACGTGTGTGTTTTTCCCTCTGTTGGATAACCTTACACTGAATTTTACTGGTTGAAGATCGAATATGAGCTGCTTTTTAGATGAACAAGCACTTGGAGCATCTCAGAAAGCAGAAATGGGTTTGATATCAACATTTACTTTGAAGATTACATTTGTTAGGATAAAAAAACAAACCTGGAATGTTAATATATTGCCTCTAGTATTCTAGGGAAAAACAGAAATCCTTCTGAAACACTACAAATTCTTAAAGTTCTGAGTGTCTACTTTCATCTGAGCTTCATATTAACCACCACTGTGGAGTGGGACATGACAAAGACATTCAACATGGACACAACAAAAACAGGAGAGTTAAAGGATGTGAAAAAGGGATCATCAGTGGCTTGATAGTGAGAGTTAGACAGGGTTTAAAGACGACTCCAACACTCTTGTCTGTAGATCTGTGGAAGGCATGATGCATTAGCGTGTAACATTCCTTTATCTACACCCTCGGTGCAGATGGTTGCTTAAATCTGTCCTGATCTTCTCACCTGTTTGTGTCGAGATTAATAACATGTTATGTCTATATCTTCGCTTTCACAGCTGCTGAGTGTCATGCCATGGGATGAACATTAGCAGACTTTGCTAATGAAAATCTTTTTTTTTTTTTTTTTTTTTTTTTCATGACTGAATGTTTTAAATGGAGAGATTTAATGTGGAGGTGGAGTTCAGATCCAACAGGAAATTCTGTGGATTTAGAGGATTTCATTTTCCCAGGACTGTATCACGAGTACTTGAATCACTGGGAAAAGTCGTAATGACAATAATAAAAGTAAAATAGTTGAATGGCATTAAACCAGAATTCTGATGGATGTTGACTCTAAATCTCACCATGTTAAACAGCAATTATTTACTGTGTTTGTTTTTCTGATGAATCTATGGTTATTCACTTTCATTGTATTGGATATGTGAATCATTAGGGTCATTTCTAGAATTATTGGCATCCTTCATAGTGCTTTTTCATAAATTATGGCACCCTGAACCCCATTCTTTTGAGACTAAACAGGTCTGAACTTTAATAATAGCACATGTTAGCACGTTTGCCTCACACCTCCAGGGTTAGGGATTAGATTCCCGCCTCTGCCATGTGTGTGTGGAGTTTGCATGTTTTCCCCGAGCCTCGGGGGTTTCCTCCGGGTACTCCGGTTTCCTCCGCCGGTCCAAAAACATGCATTGAACGTTGATTGGTCTCTAAATTGTCCGTAGTGTGTGATTGCGTGAGTGAATGTGTGTGTGTGTGCCCTGCGATGGGTTGGCACTCCGTCCAGGGTGTATCCTGCCTTGATGCCCAATGACGCCTGAGATAGGCACAGGCTCCCCGTGACCCGAGAATAGATCGGATAAGCGGTACACAATGAATGAATGAATGAATGAATGACATATTAATCATATAATATACTCAGTTGTTTCTCATGGCTGCTCTCACAGACTGCTTGATTTTTATGACTGAAACATTCACACAAATATTCAATGCTGTCAATAAATCATAGGGAACTGGGATAAGGCTGGATGTATTTATAACACAAGACAATAAATATATGACATGAGCCACCGGTGCAGTAGATAAACAACATCTGCCTCTTTTTATTGGTGATGCGTTGAGTATATCACCACAATACAAACTTCTTCTATGCTTGGGAAGGTAACTTCAGCATGTCATATGCATCAAATGAAATGTTTTCATTTGCACCCTGATAATAAGAATGAACTCATCTTGTGTGATTTTTTTAATCATCACTGTTTACAGTATTTATTTATCTTTTATATCTGTCTCTTTTAGAGGCATTGGTGGCTCAGTGGTAGGTTTCTCGCCTATCATGCGGAAGGCCCGGGTTCGATTCCCAGCCTCAACCCCAGTCACTGGATGTTGTGAGGACCCCGAACAGGGAGCAGCCGAAAGCAATAACTAACATCTGTCTCTTTTAATTGTATCCAGGTGGATGAATGTTAGAAGGATGTAAATGTAATACATCCTGATATTAGCACATGTCCTGGACACGGAGACAGAAAGCAATGGTTTGCGTTTATTTGAAATATTTTTGGGGATAGATCATCTTTAAAAGGAAATAAAATAGTATAAACAAAAATAAATACATAATTAAATAACCAAATACATTTTATTATAAATATATAAATGAATAATAATTATGATCAATATTATAGCTATTTGCATTTATTATTATATGATTTTTGTAGTAAATAGTTTCTCTTCAATTGGTTTGTCTATTTTTACATCCATTTTTTGCCTCTTCAAGGGTGCCAATACTTCTAGGAGAGTCCTTCAATGATATAATGACCCTTTACAGTTCGTAGTCTCTTGACAGTTGAATAAACATGAAGAACCCTGACCTTCTGCTTGATTTACATCAGACCACAGAAATCCTCGCCATATAAACTCGAGGTCACAGAATCACACAATCGCATATGGAATGACACACAAAATACACACACACATATATATATATATATATATATATATATATATATATATATATATATATATATATATATATATATATATATATATATTTGTGCTTTGTTTTTCTGGTGTTATGACCCTCTGCACGGGAAAAAGAAGACCATCAGAGAACTGTGAGAATCCTCCTGACTCTAATAATTGTTTGTTAAATCCATGCTTTATTGATCTTGAGCAGCATTAAAGGTCTAGATGTTTCTTGCAGTCTGTATCTAATTGATATTTTGCAGTAAGAAAAGAAAAGGAAGACCCTCTGATCGGCTCCTCCCAAACACATAGAACATACTACACCTCTCTGTGAAAACAGAGAGAGAGCGAGAGGAGAACAGAGCAAGACGGAGAGAGAGAGCGAGAGAGAATGACTGAAAAGAAGGAGGGAAAGTAATGTAACGTTGGATTCACCCAAAAATAAACGAATTGTACACTTTCACAGCCTACCTGCATATCTGCTTGTCCCCTCGCTGCTGACATGGCTGATGATGACTCCTTCGTCCGTCGTACGCTTCAGTCTTGTCTGCTGGAAAAAACGAACAGGGGTCGCTTAGAGAGGAGAAGTTGGCAAGACGCTCCTGAATCATTTCAGCGCAGACAAGCGTGTTATTCATTTCTTTTCAACCCACTCATGAGAGCATTACATGGGGACAGTACAGAACAAAAAAACCCAAACAAGCTCAGTTTTTTTCTTCACTAAACCAGTCGAATAAACCTAGTGTGTAGAATAAAAACAGTATTCGCAGACCAGGGCTCTCATTAGGTTCGTTATTGAAGGCTATATTTAGAGGATACGGTCATGCCAGATTCCTAAATACCTATATTTTGATTTTACTGTTATCAGTTTGGCTATTTGAGCATGATTGAATCACCAAAACAGCTGACTGAAAAGAAATTCTTCTCATATGAGTACTGAAATCATTTAACTCTTTTCCCAGTACACTGGTGTTTCATTACACCGGCGGAATGGAAATGGACTTATGGGATATTTTCAATCAGTATAAATAAACGAGTGACTTTCAGGCTGTGAGTCTGATGTTGGCTTTCAGTGTGTTTTAGACGTGTGTGTTTCCCTCTGTTGGATAGCCTTACACTGAATTTTACTGGTTGAAGATCAAATTTAAGCTTCTTTTTAGAAGAACAAGCACTTGGAGCGTCTCAGAGAGCAGAAATGGGTTCGATATCAACATTTACTTTGAGGATAGAAACATTAGTGTGGAGCAAAAGAACAGATTTTGTTTTTTGGAGCTTTTCTATGAATATATTGCATCTAGTAGGCTAGAGAAAAACAGAAATACTTATGAAGCACTACATAAGAAGCTTCATATTAACCACCAGTGTGGAGTGGACATGACAAAGACATTCAATCATCAACATGGACACAACAAAAACAGGAGCAAACTCCATTTATTGGCCTGAGGAAAAAGAGGAAAAAGAATTAATTATACAAAAAGATTTATACATTCTGCTAGAGAGCAGAAGTGGCGTGGTGAGAAACACCTACCTGTAAGTGTGATTTATAACAGGGAGTAACTCGATGAGGGGTGCCAGACCTTTTTGACGCAAGCACTCTGGCAATGCTCTACATTCCCCAAGTTTGCACTTTGTAAATTGTTGGGGTGCTTGGATACAAGTGGGTTGGAGGTAAAAAAAACACATTGTGTCATTGGTTACAAATGGATGACGATACAGTCAGGATTTATGTTCAAAAAGATTTATGATGGTGGTGAAGCTGGCCCCCCCCGGACTGATTTCCGCTGCATTGACCCCACTGATTGTGTTCCACATGGCTAAATAAGAGCAAAAACACATAGAAATGAGCACCACATGGGGGCCTTCAGACGTTTACGTTATCCATTTAAAAGTTGCCAACACCAGCAGTATGCAGTAATAATGAACAAGCACCCATGTCATTTGAAAACAAGCCAGTCTAATACACTACAAATTAATCCAGATCTGCTAGAAGCATACTGAACAGTACACTTAGAGGGACAAACATTAGAATCAGAATCAGAGTTAAAATAAGAACAAGAATTAGAACAGAATTAGAATCAGAAAAGAATTAGAATCTGAATCAAAATCCGAATAGAAAAAACAAGAATTAGCATCAGAATTAGAAAAGAATTAGAATCTGAATCAGAATTAAAATAAGAATAGAATTACAATAAGAATTAGAATTAAAATCACAATCAGAATAGAATGAGAAACAGAATTAGAATCAGAATAAGAATTAGAATAGAACTAGAAATCTGAATTAAAATCAGAATAGAACTAGAAACAGAATTATAATCTGAATCAGAATTAAAATTAGAATAGAACAGAATTAGAATAGAATAAGAATTAAAATAGAATTAGAATAGAATAGAAGAATTAGAATAGAATAAGAATTAAAATAGAATTAGAATAGAATAGAAGAATTAGAATAGAATAAGAATAAAAATAGAATTAGAATAGAATTAGAATCAGAATCAGAACAGAATTATTATCAGAATCAGAATGCTCATTAACTAGTTACGTTTTCTAAGAATAGAATTAGAATAGAATAGAATTAAAATCAGAATTAAAATCAGAATAGAATTAGAATAAGAATCAGAATGCTAGTTAATTAGTTATTTTAAGAAAAACACAATGTTTAATTATTACTCCAGCAGTGTAGACTCTTATAAATAAATGTGCCAGGAAGAATCAAGTAGTAGTAGTAGTAATCATTTTTATTAGTCCATAGAAGAACCATTTTGGTTTCCCAGAGAACCTTTCAATAATTGGTTCTTAAACCCTTTTTTTCCCTAGAAACATTCCATGAAAGTTAAAGGTTCTTCATAGAACCATACACCATGACAAAGAACCGTTTAAGAAGCTTTATTTTTAAGCCAGGGATGCCTTTAAAACAAAAGGTTCATCTGGCCACACTCTTAAAACAAAAGGTGCATCTGGGTTCTACATAGAACTCTGGGGTTCTGTATTTGTGCAGTAGAACCTTTTTTCCAAAATAATGATTCTGTGTAGAAACCTTGGAGAGCGATAAAGCTTTTGTTTGATTGATTTTGTCTGTATTTTAATAATAATAGTAATAATAATAATAATAAGAAGAAGAAGAAGAAGAAGAAGAAGAAGAGGAAGAAGAAGAAGAAGAAGAAGAAGAAGAAGAAGAAGAAGAAGAATGAACCCCTAAATGATCCTGAAAAGAATCACCTAACTTGTATTCGGAGAACCCCAGTGGGTTCTTTTCAATGAAACTTCAGTGAAAAGAACCATTCTGGGTTCCTGAAAGAACCTTTCAGTAAATGGTTATTAAAGGAACCCTCTTTTTTTCTTAGTGCCATAAAGAACATTTTTATAGTCTAAAGAACCTTTTTCTATTACAAAGAACCATTTATGAATCTTTATTTTTAAGAGCGTGGGTCTATATAAAGAACCATTTTGGGGTTCCACATACAAAGCATAGGATAGAACCATTTTTAGTTCTATATAGAACCATTCCTTAAAGAGAATAAATCCTAGTAGAAGTAGAAAGAAAGTAGAACATAAATTCCACAGACCCCCCAATATGGATTTATTTCATGAACATGATTTCTATTATTAAACTTTCTGAGTAGACTTTGGTGCTTGGACCCCTAAATCTAATACTTTTGATAATGATTTCCACCAATGCAACAAAAATACATTTTTCAAAAATCACGTCTCACCCCCAGACTACACAGCGGGTTCCCAGACGCTACTCTGAGAATCAGAGTATTACCAGGGATAATGTGGTTATTTTATTTATTTATATATGTGGTCAATTTATATAGCACATGTTAAACACCCAGAGCATTACAAGTGGCTAAAAAATGAACAGAAGTTGCTTAGAGAGAAAAAGTTGGCAAGACACTTTTGAATAATTTCTGGGCACCGGTTCAAACAGGCGTCTGGACAAACAAGCGTGTTATTCAGTGCTCGCAAATAAAATCTGGAATATTCCGGCTTATTTACATCCACATTAAATCATTTATTTTGGGTTTTATGTGAGCAGACTTTAATCTAGTATACAAGTGGCTCAGAACATTTTATAGAAATTTTATAGAGTTCATATTAGCCTGATTTTACTGAGCAGAATTTGCTCAACACATTCTTTGGAGTTCAATGGAGTTTGCTCCTGTTTTTGTTGTGTTTATGCTCAGCATTGAATGTCTTTGTCATGTTCCACTCCACAGTGGAGGTTAATATGAAGCTCATATGAAAGTAGACACTCAGGACTTTAAGAGTTTGTAGTGTTTCAGAAGGATTTCTGTTTTTCCCTAGCCTGCTAGGGGCGATATATTCATAGAAAAGCTCTAGAAAAAACAAAACCTGTTCTTTTTTTCTACACTAATGTTTGTATCTTCAAAGTAAATGTTGATATCAAACCCATTTCTGCGGTCTGAGATGCCCCAAGTGCTTGTTCATCTAAAAAGCTACTTAAATTTAATCTTCAACCAGTAAAATTCTGTGTAAGGTTATCCAACAGAGGGAAACACACACGTCTAAAACGTTCATTTCTTTACACTGATTGAAAATGTCCCATAAGTCGATTTCCAATCTGCTGAGGAAATGGAGCATGGAAGTAAAAAGGGTTAAATGTGTTCCCTGGAAGGTTTTATTATATTACAGTGCTGGTGAAGTCTCACATAGAGCTGATCTGAATAATTTTGTGTAACAGCAAATCACAGGTTTATATTAACAAGTGCGTCCTAGTTTCCCTAGTAATAGCTAAGGCAGGGACATTCTATAAGGTGGACGCTCACATCATTTAAAAATAATCGTAATCTGACTACAAAAAGGTTTGTGGATGTGATGTTTTCTGGGATTAGACGTTAATTTACAATTTAAACATGGAAGGAATCTCCATGGTCAGCGCTTTGTAACAGTTCTTTTTTTCTCCAACATGGGAACAGGGAACTATCGGGGTCAGAGGACTTTGTCTTATTCATTTCGAGAGAGAGAAAAACGAAGAGCTTAGTGAGGAAAGGAGAGAGCTGCTGTAACATAAGCGATAACACAATCCACATTGTCATGCTGCTATGTGTATGTTTACGAACATATATGTAATTAGATACCTGTTTTTTACATTTTCTCAAGTTTGTACATCACATTCCATTTTGTTTCATTGCACATGTTTTTTTTCTCTCAGCGCTATGTGTCCTGTGTTGTGTTGTTTTTTGTACTTCCTGTTTTTGCACTGTTTGCACTAGTTGCACACGTTGCACTTTATGTAGCTAGGACAAACTTCTGTCCTAGCTCTGTGTCGTTGTTCTGTTTGTAACTATATGTTGTATGTTGTTTATGTAGCACGTTGTTTCATTTCACTATGTACTGCGTCAGCCACATGTCCTTGAAATGACAATAAAAGCTTCTTGACTTGCCTTGAACAGTTGCATAAGTGATAACTGTTGCGTGAAGGTTCTACATTCAACATTAAATCTATCTATAAACGAATAAAACTTCATTCAGAGAGTCATTAAATAAAACGATGTGTAATTGTTGACTACGCATCCAATATCTGATATGAACAAAAGTCAGAACAAATGATGCAAATGGTGCAGTTGTAAAGGCTTTGGTTTGTCCATAATTAAATCTTTCTTTTTTTCTTTGTCCTAGTCTCCATCTTTGAATTTGGTTTTGTCCTTGCTTGCCTGTATTGATCTGTGTTTATTTCTGTTTTGCACTTTTGTTTCTTGTTGTTTATTATTGTTCTCTTATGTGTCTATTAGCTTGCAATGTAAAGTGTCCATAAAACATCATCTTCCTTTTCTTCTTCTGATGGATCTTAAGTTTAAATTCCAGCAATGTCATGCTAGACTTCCTCACACAGCTCAGAAAGATGCATTATGTGTCTTGGTGAAACACTTTAAGTTGGTAGAACTAGCGAGAACGGTGGAAGATATACTTTCAAGTCAAGCGTGATCATGAAGTATATGCTAAGAGTCCCACTAGCACTAGTTCCAAACAGTTTTTAAGCAACTCTTGTGGATTGTACAGTAAATTTCAGCCAGTAGTTTGTACAGCTGGATTGTACAGGTCATGCAAAATTGTAATGTTACACTACAAGCATGCACAAAACATACAAATACTTTAAAAGCAGTACTGTACTGTTACACTGCAGCAACAGTAATTCCCTGTCAAGAGCATAAGAGCATACATGAGGTCAAATGAAGTGGTATGGCACATGTAAAAATTTGTCAATCAAAGCACATTTTCTTCAATTGAGGCACACAGCACCTAAATTAAATTAAAACTTTTTTTTTTTTGCCTTGTACCTCTTTTCCTGAGAGCATATGCAGCTGTATAATCATAATAAAATAAAACATTTTGCAGCATAGTCATGTGAAATATATATAGGCACTATATAACTCCACATACAGAGATAAATATTTACATTTTGTACTTTAAAGAGAACAATGCAAAGTACTTATTCAAGTAAGTGGTGTAATGGCCTCAGGTGGTGTCAGAAAAGTATTTCGAGTCTTTATAGGCTGAAACCGAGACAAGGTTGAGCAAAGTTCAAGACCGAGACCAATGATTTGTGACTGGTTATGAGCACCACATAAACTATACACTTAACGCCTGTAATCAATAATATGTTACATTATCATACTGATAAACTGCTAGTCAATTGTACCCTTTTAAAAAACAGCGAACAGCCATGTCACATGACCTGCCTCATGATCTACAGTCAAGTTCAACAACCACTAGGCTTCTAATTACTCACACATGTTCGCTTTCACGTACACTTAGGGTGGTGTTAGATCATTCAAACACTTTTCTGCAATCATTGACACAGGCGCTGTTGGGGACTCCATCAACCAATGTTTGGCCCAGGACTTCAACGAGTTAAACATCACTCTTCCAAGCTCCAGCCTTGGATGGTTGGCCAGTGTTGGACGGAGTCACCACCTTTCACACTACACCAGAAGAACACCTCATTTCTGGTTATAGCCTCACCCAACTACTGGGTTGTTCAAGCACATTGTTGTCTACATGGTCATGACAATGCCATCATTCCTGCATCAAACACTCCCCCATTACTATTGTATCAACCTCTATAAAAAGTCCTAGACACAACCCTGTCTCTATTTGTATTCTCTCTCAACTACAAAAAGTAAGACTCAAGTAATACAATACTTTTATAGTTGATTTATTTGTGAGTTATTGGAGCAATACTCTTCCAGAGGAACTTGTACCCATTGGCCTTCTTCCCCCACAAACTCTGTGACGGTGCCAGTTGAGGATTACTAGCAGCGACACTTGCCTGGGAGGACTGGTATTACTGGCTAGACGGATATCGTCCTGTGGAGAGATGCTGTGTCTCATCTCAGGATGTTCCAGGCTTCATTATTATCAGATAACTCCACAGCCTCCACCTCAAAACCGCCTACATTTACATTTATGACGTTTGACAGATGTCTTTACTCATTCACAGAAGTGCTTTGTAGTCTCTATTAAAAACACATCATCATGCTAGCTCAATGGGTCAAGGACTAAGAGCACACCCAAGACAAGTACTGATTAAAGTGCTTGGTGAAAAGGTAGAGGTTTAGTCTTTGTTTAAAGACAAATATTCACTCAACTGTTCAGACAGCCAGGGGAAGTTTATTCCACCACCTGGGTGCCAGGACAGAAAGAGCCTTGTTGCATGCCTCCTTTGTACCCTGAGAGATGGTGGCTCCAGGTTAGCTATGCTAAAGTCTTTTAAAGAATGCGGTGCAGAGTGGGGATTAGCTGGATTAGCTTCAGAGGTGGAGTGGCATGCTGAGGCAGAACTGCTAGGAGTGAGAGGAGAAACCTGCATTAGTGAATCACTTTAGTGGGGTGAGAAGAATGGTTGGTTATTCATGGCTCATCTGAAAGTTGTCCAGGGAGACCACAAAATCCTGACATGGGGAGGCATCTCCAGCTGGGATTTAGTTTCAGATGATGAGCTGCCACCATTCATGATGAGGTGTCTGCCAGGCATGCTGAGACCAATGCAGAAGGTATTGTCATGAGGGGTTTAGGAAGGAAAAGAGAGGATGAGCTGAGTGTCATCAGTATAAACCAATGTGAGGATATGAGAGAACAGGTCACAGAAGTTAAGAGTGAACTCTTAAGTTAAGAGAGAAGATGACCCAGTACTGATCCTTGTTGGACACCATTGGAGAGTCTGCATGGAGCAAATGAGGATCCTCTCCGTGTTGTCTGATATGAGCAGTTAAGAAGCAAACCATTGCTGTGTCACTCCAAGACTCACAGGAATGGACAAGAGAGTCTTGTGTTTGGTTGGACTGTGTCAGTCCAACAAAAATCTTCACAAACTTCTTCAAGAGAGTTAGATCTTTGGGTGGAGGTTTCTGTCATGAACTATACCTCAGCTCAACGGTGAAAAAACCTTGTATCCTTATTCACAATCCACAAATTTCATTTATCTCACATCTGTTCATAATCACCTGCACCCTTTCCATAACCGGGCCCAACTTCAGCTCTGTGAAAAGAGCTTCATATCCTGGTTTACACAGTGACGTTACTGAAACTCATTCTCTTGTTCATTGTTGGTTCGGCTTTGACTCTCCTTGTTCTTGTTATCGCTTTTGTCTACACCTTCATTATATTTTTGAGGATTGGTTTGTCATTTTGGTTTGTCTACCTCGATCTATTTTAATAAAGCCCTGCCCTTATATCCAAACCCGTCTTACTGTGACAGATTTGGCTTCCAGCCCACTGATATTATTAATCCATGCAGTTAATATTGTATACTTTTAAACATAATGTGTATGCTAACTGAAATGTTAGCAAGTGAAAAAGCCCAACTGTAGTATTGATTATTTTACTGAAATTGCATTTAATGCTCATTTTGCACATACTTTACTTTAATAAAGAGAAACCACGGAGAAACAAGTAGGTCCAAAAATGAACGTGCTTTCTGGGAGAAAAATGAAAAAGAAGTATATTGTTCTATTATGCAGCAATCCTAAGAAGTGCATACACAAGCACACAACAGAAAGTGATCCACAATGTAATTATGTGTATTCAAAGTACGTCTACTGACACAAAGGATCAAACAGCATTGTTAAAGGAGAAGACCAGGAACTAAGAAGCTATTAAATAATCGTGTAGAGCTCAAACTAACAGAGGGGCCTTTCAGAGGGGCCGCAGTCTACTTCAGGTATGTTAAACAAGCTTGTGTTTGTGCAGGCTGGAAGAAAAAAAAAAAAGCGAGAAGTCCAGAAAGGTTGAGATTGTTTTGGATGTTGAAAATATTTTGGGTGCACTGGGTGTTTTAACAGCGATAAATAGTTACTTAGGTTTCAAGTAAAAAATGCTCTTCCCTTTTTAGGTGCAGAGTCTCCAGAAGATTAACCAGCACCGAGTTTCAGCCCTGGAAATGGCAGTGCACGCTTTCATAGTGTGTCTTCAATGCAGTCAGTGTGACAGCCTGTGCTAGTCACTCATTCAGCACCTCTCCAAGCTTCATAAAGAGGCTTTATGTCCCGCACCAGTGACTGACGAGTCAAATACTCAGTGCCATTGCAGCTGCACTGATAGCAGGGTCATAACCTTTGTGTGTAACATGCTAAAGTGTCGTGGAAACAGTAAAAGAAAGGCGATGAACTGAGGAACTGGAAAGAATGGATTCTTATTGCACAGTCAACACTGTGGTTTATTTTTAGTGGGTTCTTTACAGGCCTCTCATATGTAAAGACAATAACCTCCACCCAGCTCCTATAGGACATAGATTTTTAACATAGCACAGTATGTACTGAATGCAGTGTTCAGTTGGAAGTGCTGGTTGGAGAGCAGAACAATAACACTGACGTCTGTCAACGAAAGTGCTTTAAAGAGCGACATTGCAGCATCTGCTAACCCTCGCTGGGTTGTAGTGAAGCCCCTCTGAAATGTATGAATTAAACAAGAGGATGTCTAGGAATCATCTGTTTGCTGAAAAACCTACTGCAAATCAATACAGCACTGTGGCTATTGGATTGAACCTAAACAAATATATTTGTATTTTTATTATTAAACTCAGGAAAGTCTACTAAGTAAACTAAGTCAGGAACAGCAACAATTATTATTATTATTATTATTATTATTATTATTATTATTATTATTATTATTATTATTATTAGTGGTTGTAGTAGTAGTAAAGGCTAAGTAAAAATCACTAGTCAAGGTTTTATATAATTGTCTAATATACACCGATCAAGCATAACATTATGCCTAATATTGTGTTGGTCCCCCTTTTGCTGCCAAAACAGCCCTGACCCATCATGCACTGTGTATTCTGACACCTTTCTATCAGAACCAGCATTAACTTCTTCAGCAATTTCATCAACAGTAGCTCGTCTGTTGGATCGGATCACACGGGCCAGCCTTCACTCCCCACGTGCATCAGTGACCCTTGGCCGCCCGTGACCCTGTCTCCGGTTCACCACTGTTCCTTCCTTGGACCACTTTTGATAGATACTGACCACTGCAGACCGGGAACACCCCACAAGAGCTGCAGTTTTGGAGATGCTCTGATCCAGTGGTCTAGCCATCACAATTTGGCCCTTCATCAAACTCGCTCAAATCCTTACGCTTGTCCATTTTTCCTGCTTCTAACACATCAACTTTGAGGACAAAATGTTCACTTGCTGCCTAATATATCCCACCCACTAACAGGTGTCATGATGAGGAGATCATCAGTCTTATTCACTTCACCTGGCACTGCTTATGTTATGACTGATCGGTGTACTTATCCAAATTACCTTTAATACATAAAGTTATGCTTGTTTTCTTCTTCTTCTTCTTCTTCTTCTTCTCTACTTCCTCCTCCTCCTCCTCCTCCTCCTCCTCCTCATCACCATCATCAAGCAAAATTACTAGTAAAATTCTCATATAGTTCTCTCATATACTTTTTCAAATTATTTAATACACACAGTTTTTCTTCTTCTTCTTTTTCTTCTTCTGCTTCTTCTTTTTCTTCTTCTAATAACTTGTTATTAATTTTATTATTTTGTTATTATTATTATTGTTATATTATTATTTAAAAAATGGTTTAAAAGTCCCACTTTGCAAAACAAGTGAAAAGATCTTAAAGAAAGAAAATGCTGTCTAATATTTTTCATGAGATTATAATACACAAAACGTAAACCTATTAAGATGACTTCTAGACAATATTTCCATATTTCAAGCATAAAACTGCATGGCAGATAATTTTGCCTTTTTAAAGAAATAAAATGCTTGAAATAACCAGAATTTCCTGGTAACAGAATAAGAAATTTATATAGAGATTTATAATGTTATATTTAATAAAGAAAATATTATTTGCTAAAATATATTCATGTTCTCCCCGTGCCTCAGGGGTTTCCTCCGGGTACTCCGGTTTCCTCCCCCGGTCCAAAGACATGCATTGTAGGTTGATTGACATCTTTGATTGACATTGCCACTTTGTACTGCAATGTATTATAACAGAAATCACACCCACTTAGATTTCGTTATATTTTCTCCCTAAAAGAATGGCCAAAAAAAAAAAAAAAAAGGAGTCAGACAATCAGACATATCCTCTCTCTACTCCCCCCAGTGGTTCCTCAGACTATAAAGGGTATAGTGTTGCACAGCTCCTACCCCCCATCCCTGCTCTCCAATACCGAGTACAGATGTAAAATAAGTGCAAAAGTACCCCCCACACACCCCACCAACACCCCCACACTCTTAAAGTAATCCAGTACTATAAATGCCACTATGTCAAATAAGCCTCTTACACTTCTTTAGCTTCTTCACCTCAGGTTCATACTTAGATATTTCCTTGTGTGTGTATTTTTATTGGAGCTACAGTATGTCAAGATGTTATTATCCCAACAAAGTTGTCTTTATTGGATACGATTATATCTTTAAAATATTTTAGCAGCAAGGGAAATGACTTCAGCAAAAACAGAAACAATGGGCTGACCCAGCAGGCGTTTTATTTTTTTTTGTGTGTATTTTTTACATAGCTATGGATTTATCTATACTTTTGTAGTCAGATTTAATGTATATGTGACACAGTGTTGATTAATTTGATGGTCTAGCATTTATCTCATTTTGTATTTCTATACTAAAGCTGTTGTGCTATTAAAAAGAAGAAGAATATACCGGCTATAAGTGACCGAAAACCATATGCTACTCTACGCATGCTCATTACACTACAATACAATACTACATTTGGTCAGGGAACAGAGTGTCCCCACAGTGCAGCCAGGATTCCTCAATACACACCGAGATGCTGAAAGATTGCGAGCTGCATAAATCCTGCTAGGTAAGATAAGATCCTACACATGTGCTCTATATGACCTGCTGGGGTTGATGTGTGCAGAAATGTAAATGACCAGAGGCCCCATGTTTATGTCACCATGCCAACTAGAAATGTTGGAATGTAAGAAAAATGGACAGGAAGTTATACACCCATTGAGTTCTCGTCTCTGATTGTTTAAAAGGTGTTGATTCATTTTCTATGACAGCATATCTGACAGCAAGGTAGTGAAACACAAACGGTTATAACAACAGCTTATTCAGAGAGAGAAAGAGAGAGAGAGAGAGGGAAGCAGAGAGAAAGAGGGAGAGAGAATACCAGAGAGAGAGAGACAGAGAGGGACGGGAGAGAGGGGGGGGCAACAGAGAGAGAGAGAGAGAGAGAGAGAGAGAGAGAGAGAGAGAGAGAGAGTGAGAGAGAGAGAGACAGACAGAGAGAGACAGAGAGAGAGAAACAGAGAGAGAGAGAGAGAGAGAGAGACAGACAGAGAGGGGACAGAGAGAGAGAAACAGAGAGAGAGAGAGAGAGAGAGAGAGAGAGAGAGAGAGAGAGAGAGAGAGAGGGGAAACAGAGAGAAAGAGGGAAAGACAGGGAGAGATAAAAACAGAGAGGGAGAGACAGAGAGGGAGGGAGGGAGGGAGGGAGGGAGGGGAGACAGAGAGGGAGGGAGGGAGGGAGGGAGGGAGACAGAGAGGGAGGGAGGGAGGGAGGGAGACAGAGAGGGAGGGAGGGAGGGAGACAGAGAGGGAGGGAGGGAGGG
This sequence comes from Hemibagrus guttatus, assembly GCA_033459395.1. Lineage (NCBI taxonomy): Eukaryota > Metazoa > Chordata > Actinopteri > Siluriformes > Bagridae > Hemibagrus > Hemibagrus guttatus. Next base: position 6,250,921 of record JAUCMX010000018.1, read on the forward strand.
GAGGGAGGGGGGGGGAGGGAGAGAGGGGGAAAGAGAGAGAGTGAGACAGAGAGAGAGAAAACAGAGAGAGAGAGAGAGAGAGAGAGAGAGAGAGATGTGTGTGTGTGTGTGGTGGATGCCATCTAAAACTTATAAAAGTATTCTTGATTATATGGTTACATTTTTTTCGATGAAGCTCTTTAGGAAATGTTTAATGGAAGGAGTCTCCGGTGTCAGTGCTTTGGATCTCTCTGAATGTTTTCCACCATGGGAAAGTCTTCAGAATGGAGGAGTTCCTGCTTTGAAGTCGTTCAATCACAATCTATCTTAGTATCTTGAAAAGAGAGAGAAAAGAAAGATGCTGTTGAACGACTGACTATTTACAGTTGCTCTATCGTAAATGATTAGAGAAGCAACAACAGACTTTTCACTAAATTGAACAAAACTATAACAAAACTGCTGAGGTATGAAAGGTATTAAAACACTACAGGACATGCTGTCATACAGAAATAATAAGCTTCAAGCTTACAACGGTAACTGTATTTGACTTTGTGGTGTATTTGCATCACACCTCAATGCTATTGGCTATTTTTCTACAACTTCAAGCACCACAAGATCATCCATAACATCATATGGAACCATCAAACAGCGAGTTATATGTCAGTTATGTCATTAATGTCATCTTGGTGTACAATTTATAATGCACAGTTGATGATGGTGGAGAAGATAAACCCTTAATAGATGCCTCACTAAAATAAACATGTTTCTTCAATAATGCTGTATGATGACTCAAGTTAGTTTTCCTTATTTAAGGACATTTTAGCTATTATGTATATGTAAGTGCATAGATCCTATTATCAAGTCATGTATCCAAGTTCAAATCCACCTACTGATTGTGAGTCTCTTTAAGATGCTTGCATTTTAATTAAAAATGCTTAAATCCTGTAAAAATAAATAAACGTACAGACAAAATCAGAACAGACCACAGCATTTATCAAAGAGTGAGCTTTCCCTGAGTTCCTCTTCCTGTTTCACCCTTCTCATCTTCAGACTTCTTGAACAACAGTGACATTTAAAGAAACATAAAAGAAGAACCTGACCTTTCTAAAATGGACAGTATGAGGCACAACACATTCATCATGTTATATACATGTTTAAAAATTGATCTTTCACACATTCATACATGCACACCGATCAAATAGGATTATTAGAAAATAATCTAATCATTAATAATGTCTGATTTAATATAACTTAATATATATATATATATATATATATATATATATATATATATATATATATATATATATATATATATATATATATATTATTGCTTAATCTTTTTTGTTAGAATGATGTTTTGAAAAATAAATGAAACCAATAAATAAAGGCATTTATTTAAAACGTTTTTTCTCTAACTCTCCAGCTTTAAAGCCATTTGAATGGCTTTTTTACAAAGACTAAATTTCTCACGAGTAACAGTGATTGAGAACCTGAAAGGAAAATGCACATGATCAGACTGAGCAGCAGGCTGTGTGTGTTTATCTACCACTGGGGATACACACTATATACACCACCATATACACAAGCTGTATAGAAGCTTTATAGTAGGTTGGAATCCAACAGAGCAAGAAAGGGTTAAACAGTCATTATGAGACTATCTGTATGTTAACATCCGGAAATCGCCTCAGGGGGTTACTATAACTAAACTCGCTTCTGTGTGTGTGTGTGTGTGTGTGTGTGTGTTTTCTTAATTTTCCCCCCTTTGTGATTCAGATTTTCAGATTCCCTTGGATTTTATTTCATTTTTTAATATTTAATTTTGATATGCCTATATATATATATATATATATATATATATATATATATATATATATATATATATATATATATATAGGCATATCAAAATTAAATATTAAAAAATGAAATAAAATCCACAATCCCACAAGCTTCATATTTGTCTGATCACTCAAGCCAACGAGCTTCGTACCACTTACTGATGTAAAAGTAAAAACCAGTCCAAAGTATCCAGTCCAATCTATATCTCTCAACAGATTTCTGGCAAGCATTCCAAAAAAATAATTTGTTATTTAATTATATTAAACACATGTGTATATATACATATATATATGATAGGCATATCAAATATATATATATATATATATATATATATATATATATATATATATTTGATATGCCTATCATATATATATGTATATATACACATGTGTTTAATTCATACATGCACACCGATCAAATAGGATTATTATATATATATATATATATACATATATATATATATATATATTTGATATGCCTATCATATACACATGTGTATATATACATATATATATGATAGGCATATCAAATATATATATATATATATATATATATATATATATATATATATATATATATATATATATATATATATTTGTATATATACACATGTGTATATGATAGGCATATCAAATATATATATATATACATATATATATATATATATATATATATATATATATATATATATTTGATATGCCTATCATATATATATGTATATATACACATGTGTTTAATATAATTAAATAACAAATTATTTTTTTGGAATGCTTGCCAGAAATCTGTAGAGAGATATAGATTGGACTGGATACTTTGGACTGGTTTTTACTTTTACATCAGTAAGTGGTACGAAGCTCGTTGGCTTGAGTGATCAGACAAATATGAAGCTTGTGGGAAAAAGACAGATATTTATGTGATTGTGAATATTATGTGGGGGCAGTGATGATTCTGGGATGTTGATCAGAAGATTGGGGTTCATGCCCCAGCACCTCCACGCTCCACTATTGGGCAATTGAGCAAGGCCCTTAACCCTCCCTGCTCCAGGGGCGCTGTATCATAGCTGCCCCTGCGCTCTGACCCCAACTTCCTCAGCTGGGATATGTGTAGAAAAGAATTCCACTGTGCTGTAATGTATATGTGGCGATAATAAAGGCTTCTTGCCCTCAGTTCTTCTTCTTCTAAATTATTTGTCCTTCAAAACACAACTCAAATCCTTATCTTGTCACTCAGTGCTATAACTCCATGATTGTACATGAATAGCTTCAGGCACTTTCACATAATTAACTCGCATGTTAAGTGTCCTGTCATGTTTCTGAATTTAAGAATTGTTTATTATTATCATCCTGATGTAAAGCGAACTTTTTATGACTTTCAGCAAATTGATCATTCATTGTTGGAGTGCATTGGGTAACCAATCAGAGTCCAGTGTAGGTTTATTGGCCCGTGGAAAAGTTTAACATGACTAGCAAAAAATAATAAGATAACGAACTATATGAATAACTATGTGTTTATACTTTAAGTAATATTTATTGTCACGTTATATTTAAAATGATTTATTATGACTTTCAGGATAACCAGTAAGAGTCTGTTGGTAGTTTCTGTACATAGGGAAAAGGTTGAATGTGATACGTAGCTAGCAAAAAAGAGAGGGTAACTAGCTCAGAGTATTCACATCCACAATTATAGCATTATAATTATATATGTGTATATAGTTTTATAAATATGTCATATTATATATGTTTATTTTATTCTAACTTTCAGTTTAACCAGTCAATATTCAGCAGTGATCTAAAATGGCGTCGAATAGTTTGTAAAGGAAACCTGACTAGCTACAAAGATGGGGATAACGCATCCTTCATGAATATTCATAAGATGTCTTTCAATTGGTTGTTAGAGAGTATGGGTAACCAATCAGCGTTCAGCGTTCGTTTACTGTCACGCAGAAACTTGGAAAGTGAAAAAAGGGGAGGATCAGAAGGACTCATGAATATTAATAAGATATCTTTCAACAATTGATTGGTTCAGAGTATTGGGCAACCAATCAGCGTTTAGAGTTTGTTTGACGTAGGCGCGAAAGTGAAACGTAACTACCGAAAAAGTCGAAGTTTTTAACATTTCTCGGTGTGTTTACACGTTTACAATATATATATATTAAAATATATAAGTTATATATGTATATATAACTTATACATATGTACAATAAAAATAATATTATTATTTGTTTACGCTTTAAAAACAGTTCACGTATGGTTTAGTTCTGCTAGTGTTAGCATTGAGCTAGCAGGGAGAATTAGCATCTTTGTGTTGAAAGGCGCCCTCTGTCGGTCGTTAAGGGTATGAAAGAAACGGTTCTTGGTGGGCGGGTCCAGTTTTACTCAGCTCCTAACGTGACAGACTGAAGAAGCAGAAATCAGAAGTGTGTACCAAGAGAAAGAGAGAGAGAGAAGCAGCTGAACATACACACTTCTGTATCTGTATATATATATATATATATATATATATATATATATATACACATATATACACACACATATTATATCGTATTATTTCTACATGGAGACGCGGCGCGCATGCAGGCAGAGTGTGTGTGTGTGTGAGTGAGTGAGTGAGAGAGAGGGAGAGGAGTGTTTTTATATTTTCCTCCTTTGCAGGAATATAAATCGACTTTGATTGGCTTTACACATCATCCAGACTGGATTTGGACTCGACCCAGACGAGACTACTTTTTTTTTTTTTTGTGTGGTGCTCTTTAAAGCAGAATTTTAAAACGGCTCGGCGGAGGAGTATAAAGCTGTAGCGCTGGCTCGGATACTACCATCTGTTTTTTTTTTTTTTTTTATATATATATATTAAAAAATAATAACAAACCCTTCACACAGACAGAGACGCCAGTTTTGTTTGGTTGGACAGTCCAAAGATTTCTACAAGGTCACAAGTCACCATGTTGAGATAATATTATTGTTATTTATGACTTGGTAGTGTGGTAGAGAGAGAGGGAGCTAGCCCCGGGTTTTTTCCGCCTTCCTCACGCTTTATTTTGTTGGCAAACTCAACCAAGTGCTGTGTTTCTGTCTGAGAAGAAGCATGGGTATGATACGAGAGGTAAGCGTTTAATAATACACGAATAAACTGATTTGTATTCCTTGATATGATTTGGATTTATGTTACGTGTGTATGTGTGTGTTAATGTTAGTTAGAGAGATCAGCTGGTTGTGGCATACTGACACAGCTTTCTGTCGCACTCTTTGGTCTTAATATTAGCTCCACAAACACATGTCTATTCATGATGCGGTGGTTTTGCAGCATTATTGATGAAACGTTTGCAGTACCGTTAATGTGAACATTACTGCATCATCTTCCATAAACTTATCTCACCATGATTAAGCTGATTTCACTTCATTTTTTAAAACTAACTTGTTTTCACGTTTATAATGATAAATATAATAATAATAATAATAAATGTAATAATATTTTATTTATGTTGAAATGGATAACTGTTCTGGAACATGCTGATGAAAGTACGCAAATGGAGCTGACCGGCGTGGACGAGGCCAACACACACATTTATACCGCAGCCACAAAATGCAGCGTTATTACTGTTTAATCCCACCCGCTTTCTGACAAAACCCGCCTCCCGTTCGACGATTGGCTAATTCTCGCGTTTTCCTGACGATGATTGGCTAATCGTTCCGCTTCCTGCGCACGGATTGGCTCACCTCATCCTGTCTACAACTGCAGGGTTTTTGTTTTGTTTAAAATCCCACCCTTTTCCGACAAATCCCGCCTTCCAAGTGATGATTGGTTGGAAAGCGCGTATCCTCGAAGATGATTGGCTGGCTTGTTCGATTCCTGCGCAAGGACTGGCTCACTCGCTGTATAACGCAGAGCTACAAGCTAGCAAGATAGTACGGCTGCAAAAATATATAAAGTTATTTATTGTTTCATTTTGTTATTATGTAATGACTGAATAATGTCCATTTTTACTTTAATAATATTTTATTGTGCACGTAAATTAATTGGCATGATTTTAATCGGCTTAGACGTGCCTAATGACTGTATCTAATCCATGATTATTCTGCGTCAGAATAAATAATAATATTTTGAATTTACTTATAAATAAAGAATTTGTTTGGCAAAGAAATCTAAAATTAAATTGCTCTATTTCATTGCATCTTAATTTAAACTGTACAAAATGACAAATATTCTTACTCTTAGATCTTAAGCTTAATATGCCTTAAACAGGTTCAAAATAACCGGCTTAAATAAACCTTGAAATATTACTACTGTATTTTTATATAAGTGTGTATTTTATGAAGGAGTCATATCAGTTATTCTGTCTTCCTTCAGCTGCTTTAGATATATATATAAATGTGAAAGCCAGTCTCTGGACTGATAGCTAGTAAAATAAATAAAATAAAATACACGTTTTTTTCCCCCTATGTTACTAGTTATAACAAGGTGTATAGTCAGCATTGAGTTATCTGAGCTGTTTGTTCTTTAGCGTATAGGGTTTCTTTATAAAGCCGTTCCTCCCGAAGAGTTCCCTCTCCTCGTCCTTTACGTCTGAAGTAACGTTACATTATTGTGTTAATGAAATTTGGTAAAAATGTGTCTGTTCAGGGCTCATTACATCTCATTCAGCTGTCACACAAGGTCAACAACAGGCCATAAACCTTACAATCCGTTATCTAAAGAAAAAGCTGTCATAAATTAACCTAACTGCACCCCCTCTGTGTCTGTGTGTGTATTTGTTCCTTGTCACATGTGGGAATTGTGATGGATCTCCATAAAACTGCTAAAACAACTCCAGGTCACTGAGACTAATTTCCCCCTGTGTTTCCTCTTCCCTCGGTGTAGCTGCATGCCAAACCACTGAGCTGTTAGTGGATGTAACCGTGAGCGTGCACTGCCAAAAATGTCTTCAGTTCAAGCCTCGGGTGAACGATTATTGAAAAGGAAGCTAAGGGAGATTTTTTCCTCATGAAATGTTTAGCTTGAGATCTCAAGTACTGGGAAATTGATCGCTTTGAAGTGACGTGATTCAGATATTACTGTCCAGTGCTTCAGTAGAGTTCGCTGCTTATTTAGCTTATGAAAGTTTTTTCTTTCTCGACTTTCTGACCACAAAAAAATAGTGTATGTTTGGCCAGAATTAAATAATTACCTGCTCATGTTAGTGTGACACTCCTGGTTTTAAATGATCTTACTGATAAAAAACCCTCTGAAACACATGAAATAAAGTAACTCTGGCGCTGTATTTCTGTTGTTACTGTGAGGAATTTCTGCTTGTCCTGACCTCACACATCAGTGGTATTGTTAGCGAGAACAACAGTCAGTGCTGTCTGAAAAAATAAATGAGAAGGAGCTTGTTTTGTCACTTATATTAATGAGAAATCTGACATCGAAGTAAGTGGAGATGTTGGAGCAAATGCCGGACTCAAGTTCCCAGAATGCATCACTGCTATATGACTGAGTTAATGTAGAGATGATGGGTGTGATGGAGGTGATATCAATTAGACATGAAGAGAGGGAGAAATCTCACAGGTAGTCAAATAGCATTGTTGTAAAGTCTTTATCTCATAATGATTAAAAAAAAAATTATGCAAGTTGTTCAGCGTGAAATCCAAACAAGTTTTTATATCTAATTGTTTTTGTAAGCAAACATCTCTTGAGCTTTTTTTCCCCTCATGCTAAACGTTTTGCCTGCATGTGTTCTCTTGCAGTGACTCCGGGACCAGAGTTTGGCTGTTCATACAGTGGAACGATTAAAAAAAGAAATCTAAAGGCTCTTAGCCCTTCCTCCCTGTGGTTCCTCATGCTCAGTGTGGACTCTCGCCGCTTCGCTGCAGGATGGATGGTGTGGATCTGACGCTTCACGTCTGTTGCCATACATGCTTGCTGATCTGTGACTGCTTCCTGTTCTTTTACGTGTATAAAAGAACTCCTCCTCTTTTGGGCTCAGGCCCTACGGAGTGTATCAATAACTGTTTATAAAGTACCACGCAAAATAATACAAGGATCTCAGACAAACTTTTATTTTGCCAAACGTTTTTTTTTCTCCTCAAGAAGTTTACATTTGGGATTTATTCCGGATTTCGTAATTTATTTATTCTTTTAAGTGTTTTTTTTTCACCCCATCTCCTGGAGTGAAGATGTCCCAAAACCCTAACAATGGTGTGGAGTTTCTGGCTCCTCCACCTAAAAATGTGAATGGCTCTGGCTCTGACTCGATGCTGGGTGAGAAGCTGAGCGTTGAGGTCCGATACCGCCGTCACACCATGGACAAAGATCTCAAGACGGCAGAGCACCGATTTTTCCGCCGCAGCGTCATTTGTGACTCTAATGTCACGGCGCTTGACCTCCCGAGCAAAGCCTGCATCCCTACGACTCTCCCAGACTGCGAGTCATCTGTGTGCTCTTTGGGTGCGAGTTTGGTACCTGATCCAGCTCCGGAAGTCTGTATTGCTGTCGTAGTAGCGGAGCATGCGGAGGATGCGGTTCAACGACGTGGACTTGACCATGGTGATGTGACAGAAAAGCAGATCCCGTGTGTGCAGAAGCCCATTACTTGGATCCCGAGCGAGATTCCCAGGACTGCAGCCACGCAGCCTGAAGTGACAGTCAGGAAGCGGGAAGGCGAAAGTGACGGGACGGAGAAATGCGAAGAGGAAAAGGAGGCAGCGAAAGCTCGTGTGGAAGCAGAGCAAAGAGAAGCGGAGAAGAAGGTGCAGGAGGATGAGGAGGTGGAAACTAAAGCTGTCGGGACGTCGCCGGACGGCCGCTTCCTAAAATTTGACATCGAGATTGGGCGTGGCTCTTTCAAAACCGTCTACAAGGGCCTGGATACCGAGACGACTGTGGAGGTAGCGTGGTGTGAACTTCAGGTAAGGCTGAAGGATGTGAATCAAACAGTAGTCAGATCAGAGTAATTTGAGACGGTCGCTGTGATGTGGCAGCTGCAGGGCATCTGAGTATGAAAACCGCAGATTAAGACAAACAGGTTTTTTCCATGCTAAGACCAAGCAGCACAGGAAGCAGGAAGTCCTGTCACCCGACTCATGCTGAGTGTTTTGTGGCTGAGATTCTCACGGTGCATCATGAAGGTCATTGAAAAAAAAAAAAAAAACAAAAAAAAAAAAAGAGGGAACTTCTGCCACTCGCAGGAGGCGGACTGTTTGGTAGCGCTTCATATTTTGCAGAAATGACTCTCCTCCTCTGTAGTGTCAGTCTCAATTTCAGGGCGATTCTCGGGTTACGTTAGGTCAAACAGGTAATGCTTTTAGTGTAGAAGTGCAAATCTGACTCGCAGAGTGAAAGCAAACAAAACAAATTGAGTCCTACAGGCAGGCAGGAGGAGGAGGGGGTTGAGAAGTGGGGGAGGAGGAGGAGGGACCCTATAGCTCACGTCACAGGGTTTAGCCTTGGGGGGGGGTCTAGATGGCAGTGACATGTGGAGCTGTGCGTGCAAGTTGGCACGTTCATGCTCTCTCAGCCTGACGTGGTGGGGGTGCATTCTTAGATAAATCAATCCCGTTTTCAGAGCAGAACCCTAAGTGTCCCAGGGGGTCAGAGGTTAAGCGGGGGCAGCAGGGGGTTTGGCCACCATGAGTCAGAAGAGAAAAAGTGAAGCCTGGTTTGTACAAAGCCGTAGAGATCTGCAGTGTAATTGGTCTGAAATCATACTCGAGGTGAAAGATTTAAAACAGACAAGTTTATTTGTCTCTTGTAAAGCATTTTACTCCAATCGTGAGACATACGAGGGACTTTCCACTCTGGTATGGCGAACCAACCGGATTTTAACTCGTCTCGACTATTGTTGTTTTCTTCGATGCAGTCGGTTGATCCCATGATATTGATCCATGTTACATTATTCTAGCTCCTTTCTCCTCTTTAAGATCTTTCCACTAACAGTGCCAACCCATGTCTGATCTGAAACCATTGTGTAGGTCTCTCACTTTCTTGGTCAGTTTGCTTCCACATGCAAAATTTTCCAGATTAATATTGCAGCCGTGACTCAGCGATCTGAGAAAGAAAGAACAAACTGCAAATTTGGACCAAATTGAAAATCCATTCTGGGAAATTGTGCTTTTTTTTTTTCTCCACTGACTGTGAAAAATTCCTTCCTGGAATTGGGCTATTTCTGTATCACTGAATGTTTTTTTTTATTTTTTGCAGAATTTCATTCTACTCTGATAGAATCCATCCAGAAATATTTTTGGGATTTTTTTAAGCAACACAAGATAATTTTTAATACCGGAATATGCGGGGAAGGACGTTTTGCCAAATTTTGTTTGGGGATATTATTGTTTATTTGTTTGTATGTTTATTTATAGGTTTTTCAACCAGAGAAGGGGAAAACCGCTACTCCATATTTGCGTTTTCATGTGGTGTGTTAAAATTATAACCTCGCCGTGTTGTGACTCACCTCAGTGCTGAAACTATACTTACTCATCTCGTATAAACCCACCCTGCTGCACTACACACATCGGCATCGTCAGAGCGTCGGCCAGCGACTTGCTGGTTTTTAGTCGAGAGCACACATCAGAAACGTTTAGAGAGATAAAGTTTGTATTAATGCACTTAACATTACTGTGGTTCCTGCTTTATGCTAGATACACCGTATTGCCAAAAGTATTGGGACGTCTGCCTTGAGTGTAATATTTAGTTAGCCCACCCTTTGCAGCTATAACGGCTTCAACTTTGCAGGCAAGACTTTCCACAAGGTTTAGGAGTGTGTTTATGGGATTTTTTGACCGTTCCTTTAGCCGTGATGTCAGGCACTGATGTTGGACGAGAAGGCCTGGCTCGCAGTCTCCACTCTAATTCATCCCAAAGGTGTTCTATGGGGTTGAGGTCAGGACTCTGTGCAGGCCAGTCAAGTTCCTCCACACCAAACTCGCTCATCCATGTCTTTATGGAGCTTGCTTTGTGCACTGGTGTGCAGTCATGTTGGAACAGGAAGGAGTCATCCCCAAACTGTTCCCACAAAGTTGGGAGCATGAAATTGTCCAAAATGTCTTGGTATGCTGAAGCATTAAGGGGCCGAGCCCAACCCCTGAAAAACAACACCTGAGTTCAATGATTTGGAGGGGTGTCCCAAAACTTTTGGCAATATAGTGTATTTTGTAGCCAAGCAACCACAACATGGGATTAGGCAACACGCAGCTTGTTTAGTGAGCTAGCTAATCATGTTTTGAATGTGAAATGCCACATGGAATAAAAGTGTCATGTCATTTTCAGGCAGTAAATGTAGGAGGGGGAGGAAACGAGGAATTCTGTGTTCGTCTTTCATCTAACCTGGAGGAAACCCAGATGTATGAGTAAGAATGAGATGGTGGTGGGGATTTGTCAAGTCAGAAATACAGAGCCAAGACTTTTACTTGACTGCAGCGTAAAATTTGTCCAGTGCCATGCAGATGAAGCATGACTCGTCCCTTCTCGTTCTGTGTCCTATTTTAAGGGCTCGGTTTGGGCTGTCCAGCTGCTAAAGTGCACTCCTGAGCTGGTTATCGTACTCCTACCTCTCCTCTTATGCTTCACTCGTCCCGTATCTTTAATTTTTTCCTTTGGAGCCGTGCCAGCTATGCAGTTGTAAAGGTTGCGAGCATGTCTGTGATTTTCTCACTTTATCTCCATTAACCACACCACAGCTCTCCCTCACTCTCTCTCTCTGCCTCTCTCTGTCTCTCTCTCTCACACACACATACACAGAGACATGTTTTATGGATGTTCTAGATGCTCCATAACCGTTTCTGTTGCAATTTAAAACGTCGCCTCAATACTGTAAGCCAGTGTAGATCACCACGTAGGAATTTATGGGTCATGGCCCGAGTGAGAAGTCAAAGATGGCGTCATGTTTGAATAAAGTAAAGGATGTGAGTCAAATGGTTGAGGAAGAAACATAAGCTCTTCGGATCTCTCTGGACCTCGACCGTTTCCCGTTTAATTGTTGAATTTTTCGGAAAACAATTGGAGTGACAGCATTTCCTTCATTTACATGATTGTGTCCTTCCTAAGCATCTCTGTCTGTGTCTCTGTGGGGGGTTTTTTTTGTGTGTGTGTGTGTGTGTGTGTGTGTGTGTGTGTGATTGCCAGGACTGGAAGGAAGAGTCCCTATCCGGAATGGAAATGGGCTGTGTTGCCTCAGTTTGCGTTTCGTCACCCTTTATTTAGCGAAACATTTCATCCTTACCATAACACTGAAACAAAATTTTGATATTTAGAAACAGTTGCTTAATATATTAGTTTTGATTCAGCAAGTCTAAAGCTAGGGTGAATAAGCGGCCGAGTGCAAAAGACAAACTGACAAACAAAGATGTTTCATTTATAGCCTCAGTGGTTCATTTTAAACTGTTGATTTTGGCACATATATTTATTTCATTATGTACTTATTTATTTAGTTATTAATCCATATCAGATGAACAAGGGAACATTCACGCCAAAGGGGAATATTTTCAAATCTGCTCATATATGAGGTAGAAATAGGACTACCAGGTGTGCTTGCTCAGGTGCTCAGTGACAGGATGTTGCTAAAATGTGGTTTCCGGGCACATTCAATCCCTGACAAGGAAGATGGACAGGGTTGATCTGGAAAGCTTTCAGTGGCTTTGCTGTAAAGCTTCCCCATGCGTTCATTCTTTAAAGTCTACGCAGGGGAAGGTTATGAGAGATGAGGTAAAAAAAAAAAACCCAATCTTTTACTGCTTTTGCGAACATCCTGCACGAAACGTTGTAATTGGACACACGCCCAACCACTCACTCCATCAGCGCGCTGGACCGTTGTGGGACGGCCTTTTTAAATCCCCAAACTACCCTAAATACTTCTCCTCTAACGTAAAGCAGCCCCTACTCCCTTGAAAAGAATGTGTAATCTTTTTGTAGTTTTCCACGTCTGTCTCCGTAATACAGAGTGCGTCGGCTTGCCAGGACTTGCTCTCTCTCTCTCCTATCACGATCTTCTCCTCGCTTCTCCTATCTCTTCTCCTTGCAGACATCTGGCCTATAGCGTATGATGAAGTGCTCTGTAATTCCCCACACTGCCTCAGGGACTCGAGCATGTGAGGGGGAAAGCGGGTTTAATCCCTCGTTCCTTTTACTGTAAAGCTCCTAATTTTCTCCCATTACTTTCTTTCAGTGCGCAGGTAAATCATGTGTGCTAGGGGTCATAATGGGAGGGTAGTAAATTCCTCATGTTTCACATTCCTCATGCTTCTCACCCCAGCCCCCTCTGCCAGTGCTAGCGTCTGGTTTTACTCATACATACTTCACTCTTGGTCTTAATTAAAGGGTCTTGCTTCATCACTCCGGCTATTTTTACACCTCAAGTTTATTACGTTTAAATTCTCTTTTTCCGGATCGTTTAACGCAAAAAGAGGAAGAATTATATGAAACCGATTGACGCTGCTCCTTTGCTGTTCCCTTTGTAAAGACTAGCCTCGGTTTGAACTTTGCTGTGAGTTCTTTAAATTATATCGGTTATTCAGCGAGACAGGATTTGAAGTAAGTGCAGGATTGATAGCTTATGGCTTTTCTGAACCTTCCAGTTTTGCAACCACAGGATAGTTGGAAATTTGCATAAAAAGCCATGTCACTGGTCTGAAAGCCGTTAGGGTTCTAAATTCGGACGTGTCCAAGCTATTCGAAGGACAGTTTTGCTGCGACGGGCTGAACAAGCACTTACGGTTGAAACTGGCTTGCACATTGGTTTGGCCTCATGCCTTTGGGTTTTGGGTGCTGTTTTGTGTTGCTTGTGCATTCTCGGGATTCCTGTGGCAGGACGTCGATCATTTGTAAGTGCCACTGCTCGCTAAGTAGACAAAAAGAACAAGAGAGGGTACGGGGGTCGGATGCTTTACCTCCCCGGCTCCTTTCTCCTCTCATCTCTTTGCTTTTGTCCAGAGAACAGGCCATCTAAACCAAGCAGAAAGTTTTTGAACTCGCTGCCGTTGAGTCAAATTGTGCTCGGCCAAACATCTTTTGGAAATTACTCCAAATAGAGCACTCGGTGCTGAGAAAATGAATCGGTTTCGCAGGTGGGATGCTTGATCAGAAACTGCTGACTGAGAGCTTACACTCGACTTCATTTGATTTTTTAATTGTCATTTCCTTCTAATCAAAGCTTTAACTTCTTCCTAGAGATTCTCTCTCTCTCTCTCTCTCTCTCTCTCTCTCTCTCTCTCTCTCTCTCTCTCTCTCTCTCTCTCTCTGCTCCACAGCTTTCCTCACATTCATCTTCTTCCCATTCTTTTTCTCCTAATTTTACTTTATGCTTCCAATAAATCATATCCCATATTTTGTCCAGCAATCTAGGGTGTCTCTGAGCTCAGATCTAAAACCGATCAAAATCTATTTCATAAAGACATATTTTGTGGATTATGTTTTTTTTTTTTTTCCCTCCTTCATAATATTCTTCTTCTTCTTCTTCTTCTTCCATTTTTCTTTTTATCCCACAAATGATGCGCACTCAGCATGAAGGAATGTGTCTTGTCTAATTGGATCTGCAGCAGTCCTTTTATGCTAAATGTCAAGTCTGTTTTAGTAAAGTCACACTTTTATAAACAATGCCGCACAGTTTTAAGCCTGGACTGTGTATCAAGCAGGCCTGGCACAAGGTGAGCTTGGAGTTTGCTGTGCTGTCACAAACTGTTACATCACACGGTGCTTTGTGTTTTACCCAAAGCTGCAAAAGAGGAAAACTAGGACACTCGCTCCTCTAAAAGTAACTTTAGGCCTGCGTCAGGTTTAGGAGGTGTGCTCAAAAAACACCAGGACAAGTTAAGCACAGAGATTCATAGAGTCCTTGTCTCGTCCCTTTAACTGTTCGGTAACTGATCATCATCAAAAGATACACTTATATTGCCAAAAGTTTTGGTACACCCCTCCAAATCATTGAATTCAGGGGTTGGGCTCGGCCCCTTAGTTCCAGTGAAAGGAACTCTTAATGCTTCAGCTTCATACCAAGACATTTTGGACAATTTCATGCTCCCAACTTTGTGGGAACAGTTTGGGGATGACCCCTTCCTGTTCCAACATGACTGCACACCAGTGCACAAAGCAAGCTCCATAAAGACTTGGATGAGTGAGTTTGGTGTGGAGGAACTTCATTCCTTATGGAAAGCCTAACCAAAAGCGTTGAAGCTGTTATAGCTGCAAAGGGCGGGCCAACTCCATATTAAATTCATGTGCATGTAAAGGCAGACGTCCCAGTTTTGGCCTGGCTCGCAGGAGTCTCCACTCTGCTCTGAAAAACAACACCTGAATCCAATGATTTGAAGAGGTGTCCCTAAACTTTTGGCAATATAGTGTATGTATAATTGCAAGCATAAATACTTTCATAGCACACAGAGGTCACTGAAAGTACTAATCAGGTATGAGGAGGTGAGGTAATATCATACCTACTGGTGTATCTCTTAGGATATATTTTAGTATTTATTTGTTTGTTTATTTTTAACACACCGCACAATGGATAGTTTACACTGTAAAGACACTCCAGGAAGCGCTCACTCTTCTCAGAGGGCTCCCTCGTGCCAAAACCAGAGAGAAAGTGTTTGCTTGAGTTTAAAACACACAACAATAAAATACAGAAGTGGTTAAAAATGACTTGTCACACGCCACACTTTCATGATGACGTTTATGGTAAAGGTCAAAACAAAGCGTGTAGGTAGTAAAGATGGAACTTTTAGGTTTCATGCGAGTTTATCTTCATGTCGTTGCTTTCTTCGGTACGAAAATCCATCATGCTTCTCCCAGACAGCCTTCTGCTACATTACTTCATGTACTGTACTCCCAAAGAATTAGGGTGGGTTTAAAGAAAAATTTGTACAGGAAGTGCAAGATATTTGTAAATCTGGTTTGAAAAAATAGCTTCAATTGGGTCAGTTTGTTCCGGTTTTCAGACGTTTATCCGAAGCAGTGGTTTGATTAAACGGCTTTAAAAAGCTTTGCCATGTAAATTCTTGGGGATGTTCAATCATTTCATTTGGATTTCATTTCACTCGTCATGTTCAGAAATGTTTACTGTACTCTGTTTTGCCCCAGTTTACTATTTTTTTTTTAGGACAGATTTCTTTTTTGCGTTGTTTTGTACTTGAAATTTAAAGGAATTCGTGACATGTTGCCTCACCTTCGGTTCGACCTTACTAAAATATGCCCACACAAATTTTCTCATTCTCTTTCCTTCCGTCGTCCTTTTAGCTCGAAGAGCCAAAAATATCACGTCCTCATCAGCTACAGTCGTCGAAGTGTACAGTCAGAATTGGAGCAGAGTGTACAGAATAGCGATGTGGGCCATCAGGAATGCATCTCTCATACAGAGCCACAATCACCAGCAGCTGCAGCAGTCTCTGCCCTCATGACCACGCACATGCCTGTTGGTCACAGCAACCTCCTAGGTCAGCATATTCCCCACAAGTGTTCACAAGGTCAAGGGCACAGGCAGCATAGCACCTTCGAAAGAATGCCAGCGACTTTTGCTGCTGCTACACCGTCTTTTCCGTGACTATTTTCAGGAGCGTTGGAAAAAGTCGTCCTGGATAAAGAGTGCATGAACACGTTCTGTCCTTTATCTGTGACCTTACTATGTTTTCATCCTTCCTGATTCATTTTATGTTTTATTATTTCGTTATTTTTTTAATATTGATGTTTATCGTAACCTTTGCATTTTTTTTGGAGCCAGACATGGATTTTTCTTAAAGTATCTCATGTTATAGAAGGATTAGACGAGCGACGGGAGCACTGTTACAAGTTCCTGATCAGTGTTCATGCCGCTGATAAGAAACGGAAGAATGCTAATGACCCCTGGCAGATGGAAATACCCCTCAGTGTTGGCATGGTGAGATGAACACAGGGCAGAGATGGTGCCACCGAGGTGCTTTCACACTTTATTTTTATTTTTTTAAAGTCGGAAGAGGACGCTTTTTAAAGTGCTGTGGTCAGCCATCTCATCACAGCAGAGTAGTCAGAAATTTACGACAGTTGCTTTCTTTTTTTTTCTCCCCCCCCGAAAACTCCTGACCAATCTGGTTGCGACGTTCGACACCAAGTCAGCAAAACAGAAATGGAGAACAGACAGCTGGTGAAAAATCTGTCTTATTATTGACCGACTATCAGGAGAGTTCAGACATGTTAAAAACTCCTCCATTACGCTGTAACTAAAAAGAAGGTGTCTGTTTATTCATGAGGCCTTAACCGGTACATGATTTGACATCTCATTTTCTCTCTTGAATTTCAGTTCAATTTCTCATGATTTTAGAGTTGCACCCATTTTTTTTTTTTTTTTTTTTTTACTGATACCAATTAATCAATTCTGGAGAGAAAGCTCGGCTAATTCGTTTGGTTAGCTAGGACTGGTAAGAGCATTGTTAGCATTGGGGATGAGTGTTCAAAATGGCTGCTGTTTTTCATAAGTAGTGCCCCTTGGCACTGGCTTGGTGGCAAATGTATTGGTATTAAACGATAGCCGGTACCTCCTGAAATATGATGTTTGAGCCTGGGAGCGTTGCAGAGATGGCCGCAGAATGCATAGATGTTACTACAAGCACTTTGCAGTAACATAGCAGTCTGAATTAGTCTGAAAAAGACAGTAGTCTAAGTTAGTCTGAAAAAGACGTTTGGCTCCAGATGTCGTTTGTCTAACGTAAAAAACGTCATTTTGTGATCACATCAGTGGCCTGCAATAATTTTTTCTCCACCTAAATATTGTTATTTGATACTGCTGCTACTGTCGAGCAAAAACTTTTATAGAGTTATAGAGACTGAATACAGATACTAGGTTTTCTTGCAAAACCTGAATGAAGCCTGTCTGTTAATTACTCCTAATATCTGATTGATCTTATCAGTTATATTCCTGAGAAACCTGCCAGCATTTCCAGGCAAGTGTGTGACATTTTTCTCTTGTATCAGTTTCATCACACAGGTGTGTAAACATTCTGCGATGCTTTCTATTAATAAATATACACTGTATGTTTGAGTCTGATTGCACACTTGTCTTCACACAAAGCTTGGATAGCTTTTTCTCTTGCTCCAGATGCTTCTTTGTAATTTGGGTGGAAAAGATGGGAAATGAAACGTGGAGTGTCCTGAAGCCTGAGGTTCTTCAAACGAAATCGTTATTATCTGATGCTTATGCCCATTTAACCTGCGTTTCCTTTGATCAAGCGGTTCTTCTTGCGGCTAGCTGCAGCGCCTCAAACATTTCCTCAGGACACTTCACAAAACACGCTACACACCTACACACACTTTGGCTTTGTGATCAGTAACGTTACTGTTGTAAACATGTTGCACTGCTACCTCCACTTTCACTCGGTTCGTAACTTTATCATACAAAGCGGCTATCAGGCACACAGAAAATATCAGCAGACGTTCACGAGAAATAAACCAAACTTGGTTCTACTTTTGGCTCTGCAAAAGCAGTTCTCTTTTATCAAAGAAATAGAGACCGTGCCAGAGACGGTAGAGAAACCCCGTCTTTAAAAAATATCTATTACAGGGTTCCGGTTTTTTTTGTTGTTGTTGTTTCAGCTTTGTTTTTATCGTATGTTTATATTTATATACAGTATGTACACTGATCAGGCATAACATTATGACCACCTGCCTAATATTGTGTTGGTGCCCCTTTTGGTGCCGAAACAGCCCTGACCCGTCGAGGCATGGACTCCACTAGATCCCTGAAGGTGTGCTGTGGGATCTGGCACCAAGATGTTAGCAGCAGATCCTTAAAGTCCTCTAAGTTGTGAGGTGGGGCCTCCATGGATCGGACTTGTTTGTCCAGCACATCCCACAGATGCTCGATTGGAGATCTGAGGAATTTGGAGGCCAAGTCAACACCTCAAACTCGTCCTTGTGCTCATCAAACCATTCCTGAACCATTTTTGCTTTGTGGCACGGCGCATTATCCTGCTGAAAGAGGCCACCGCTATCAGGGAATACCTTTTCCATGAAAGGGTGTACATGGTCTATAACAATGCTTAGTTAGGTGGTACGTGTCAAAGTAACATCCACATGGATGGCAGGACCCAAAGTTTCCCAGCAGAACATGACACTGCCTCCGCCGGCTTTCCTTCTTCCCATAGTGCATCCTGATACCGTGTGCTCCCCAGGTAAGCGACTCGCACGCACCCGGCCAGCCACGTGATGTAAAGGAAAACGTGATTCATCAGACCAGGTCACCTTCTTCCATTGCTCCGTGGTCCAGTTCCAATGCTCACGTGTCCATTGTTAGCGCTTTTGGTGGTGCACAGGGGTCAGCATGGGCACCCTGACTGGTCTGCGGCTATGCAGCCACATAATCAGTGTTATTCACGTCACCTGTCAGTGGTCATAATGTTATGGCTGATTGATGTATATGCAAACACATATTTCACAGGAGATGCAAAATGATGTC
>JAUCMX010000018.1:6270618-6275618 GCA_033459395.1 Hemibagrus guttatus
ACCTGCTCTCTTTCCTCATTCCTCTTTCTTTCTTTCTTTCTTTCTTTTTTTTTACATAACATCCCAGGATCACACTCTTTACATGTTTTTTTAAAAAAAAAAAATAAATAATAAAACTACCTTCTTTCTTACCGCTTTAACCCAGACCGGATGCTCAGCAAGAGGTGAGGCTG
This sequence comes from Hemibagrus guttatus, assembly GCA_033459395.1. Lineage (NCBI taxonomy): Eukaryota > Metazoa > Chordata > Actinopteri > Siluriformes > Bagridae > Hemibagrus > Hemibagrus guttatus. The sequence continues at coordinate 6,270,792 of JAUCMX010000018.1, forward strand.
AATCCTGATAAGCAGGTGTAGATATGGGCAGACTGACCTTTGGTACAGATGAGCTCATACTCTGAGGCAGCTCTGATCTCTCAGGTATTGCTCATTCATTCACTGTAGGTTTGGCTAATGATCATCATTTATGATTAACAATTAAAGGATTTAAAAATACACCAAGCCTAGTATATGTCTGTACATTTTTATTAGGAACACCCATACACCCATGCTATTTATATAATCAGCCGATTATGTGGCACAGTGAATGAAATCATGGCGATGCAGGTCAAGAGCTTCAGTTGATGTTAGTAGGATTTTCAGTCTGTAGAGTTTACACAGAATGGTGCGAAAAACGTCCTGTGAGATCTCATCGGACAGGAAGTAGCTAAATTTTAAAGCACTTTTTCTATCAGTGTCGAGTAGAAACACATCTCCGCATGCACAACCCGAGCTACAACAGCAGGCGATCACTTCAGGTTCCACCTCGTCAGTCAACTAAACATTTTAAGAAGCTCACGGACACAGACTTACCTATACTGTGCAGACTTAAAAAAAGGGCCAGGCTAACCAATTTTAAAAAAATATTTATTATTCATTCATTCATTCATTCATTATTATTTATTAATTTACATATTTATTTATTTATCTAATTGCCCTTCAGTTTGGATGCAGATTTACATGGTACATTTACAGATTACATGGTACTCAGAGCTGAATAATCCACCTGAGGATAGTGTAGTTAGTTAATAGGTTGCATTTGTAACCTGTGTCACGGCTACACCACTCTTTACGCCCGTAGTGAGCAGAAAAGCAAAGCAAGTCTCGCACATTGTTTGTTGCGCAACTTTATGAATCGGTTGAGCAAGCGTAGCCGTCATCATGATGAATGAGTCTTTCTTTATTTCCTGTCTTTCTCATCGCCAGGAAATGACGTCCGCTTTGTGACTGACAATGCCATTCCGAAGCAATTTATCCTCCTGACAAGCAATTTATCCGTGATTAATTAGTGCACTTACTAAAAAATTTCTTCACAAACGGCTTACCTGTTTCTTTTTTTTACTGTTTTTTTAAAAAAAAAAAAAAAAAAAAAAAAGAAGTTAATAATACCTTTGGGAGGAACCCGGGTTTGAGTCATTAGGGTTTTGTCTGCTTTGTTGCTTCACTATCCTGTAGAGTGTTAAGACTTTTTCTTCACACAGATGTTTTCAGGGTTTGTTTTTTTCTCTAAACAGGTTTCTTCAACAAACTTAAAATAAGCAGAACTCCACTCCCGATGACTTATTTTTTTTTTTCTTTCTTATAAGAATCATGAGTTTACACCCAAATAAAAGCTTTCAGCTGGAGCATGGAAAGATTTAGGGCTGTTGTTAGTGTGTAGCAGTGTTTCATTAGGTTTTATGGGTGTGTTTCATGTTGACGTGGGCGCAGTGTCGCAACGTCGAGCTTGACACTCGAAAAGTTTCAAAGTAAAAGATTTCACAACCGAGCCATTTTATGGAAAATCCAGCTGAAGTAGTTCTGTGTTTAAAAGCATGATTGATGATATTTGGGGTGAAAAGTGTGGATTATTTTGGTGAAGTCATTTCAGATATACAGTCCTGAAAGGAGGTATTTTTCTGGGAGTGGAGTAATTTAGTATTAAAAAAAATGTACATGTTAACCTAGAAAAACCCCTTGCTGTGTGGGAAAAATGGTCCCTCAGTTCGTCACCGATGCAAGTCAAATCATGACCGATCCATCACTTTAATTTCTTCGTGTGAAGAAGTCAAGCCAGGTTCAGTGTCCACCCAGCTGTCTGCCGTGCCATGACGAATGCTTTCTTCTGCCTGATTTTTTGCACACACATGTTCGACTAGTTACAGGACACTTGCGCTATACACCAATCAGGCATAACATTATGAGCAGTGACGGTGAAGTGAATATCATGGCACCTGTTAGTGGGTGGGATATATTCGGCAGCAAGTGAACATTTTGCCTCAAAGTTGATGTGTTAGAAGCAGGAAAAATGGGCAAGCGTAAGGATTTGAGCGAGTTTGACAAGGTCCAAATTGTGATGGCTAGACCACTGGGTCAGAGCATCTCCCAAAAATGCAGCTCTTGTGGGGTGTTCCCGGTCTGCAGTGGTCAGTATCTATCAAAAGTGGACCAAGGAAGGAACAGTGGTGAACCGGCGACAGGGTCATGGACGGTCAAGGCTCACTGATGCACGTGGGGAGCGAAGGCTGGCCCGTGTGATCCGATCCAACAGACGAGCTACTGTTGCTCAGATTGCTGAAGAAGTTAATGCTGGTTCTGATAGAAAGGTGTCAGAATACACAGTGCATGACGGGTCAGGGCTGTTTTGGCAGCAAAAAGGGGGGCTAACACAATATTAGGCAGGTGGTCATAATGTAATGCCAGATTGATGTACATAGCGACTTATATCGATAGTGTATATTGTATATTTTTTTTTTTTAAAAAATCTTTTTTTGTTACTTCCACATCATTTATCTTTTTTCCTTGAGTAATTTTGTTACTTCTTGTTTCACAAAAAAAAAGGGAAAAGTTACCATCAGCCTGACCTTTGCTGGAGCATCGGGGTAGCTGTGAGTCTCCAAGTGTTCCAGTTTGCAGATTTCTGCTCACTCTGACAGCTGTATATTATAATTAGACTATAATACGTGCATTACGAGCTGCACCAGTGTGAAAAAATAGTTTAGTTTGCGGACACGGGACACAGCAGCACATGTCACTCTCTCTCCATGTTTGTAAGTCCCTCAAATATTTGTCATGCCCCAGTCTGCTTAAGCTATTGTTAGCCGTTGCTGTTTGGGTCCCCTCTGGCGTAGCCTACCACGAGGTTCCACAGAAACTGGGTTGAATTGCTGCCTGAAGCCACTTTCCTCTGATGGATGCTCATGTGGAAGAGTTTATCCTGAGAAGGCATGACCTGCTGAGCACCTAACCAGAATTTTGGACTCGCTGGCATGCCGGTCAGCACAAAACGTCAAATGTTCACTGATTTTTTTTTTTTTCTTCTTACTTTTGTAAATGTAAAACTTTTTCTAGGCCAGCAAGGACGGAAAGTTTGGTTTGAATTGAAATGGTTCAACTGGAAGAGGTGGCCAGGACTGAATTCTTGAAGGTTTTTTTATTTGGCACTTGAGCTAATCCCTATGTGACTGAGTGGGCGCCTAGGCTTTTCATGTGGAGGTGTGTGAACATAAAGACAAGGCCTACATTACCCCACTTTATCTCCCTGAGGATTGCAGAAGATTACAGCTGCTCTGTGTACCACATAAGACCCACAGCGAGCTCTAAATCAAATAGGCTCTGAGGGAAGCTCATATTTGGCTCCGTGTCGAAGCAGGAACTTAATGGAGATGATGGTACCTGTGCTGCTAGAGTCAGATCCGGATTCCTGTTCTGTGAACTGTCGGAGGAATGTATCCTCAGGTTTTTAGTAAAATAAGCAGGATGTGGTTGTAGAACACTCATCATTCACAGCACAGGTTTGGTTTGGACTCTACCAGGAGCGATCTCCTTCAGGAATTTTCCCTCTGCAGCATTCTTGTGGCTCTCAGGAGCAACTGGTTTTGGGTTATCACAAGACCAGGGTGAAATGTATAAATAATCTGCTGTGATGCTCCCAGTAAAGGAGTCATGCCCAATAATCTCTCTTTGAGACTGTAGACTTATACCTGCTGCTGTAATCATAAAGGCGTTAGCTTGGATCTAAATCTAGGTCTGGATTGGCAGATTAAAAATCTTTTCTTTTTTCTTTTATTTAAATTTTAATCTATTTTCTGGAATCGTATTTCCTGAGCCGACGTTGCAAAATCGAGACCCTTTTGCGAAATTTTCAAGTCAGAAATAACAACCACCACGACTGTTGGTGTTTGGTTAGCAGATTAGCCGTAGTCTCTTAGCGCTTATGGGATTAGAAAAGATCAGAGTATACTTCCGGAAATCTGTCATTTGTGATATTCAGCTGTACATAAATCCTGAACTAAGCTGTGCCATAATGCAGAGCAGTTTTCACGGTTAAAATATCCAAGTGCAGTAAAACTTACATCCTTCTTTTTTTTGCTGAGTGAGTGAGATGTATTCTTTCTTTTTTTGCTTTTCCAAGAAACAGTTTCTCTCTTAAATAGGTCTCTAGTTCTGTGCACTTGAGTGGTTAGTTTCAGAGTAGCCTTTGCTTTGCTGGCTTTTTTTATTCTGGCTTCCTGATTTATTTCCCTATCATCCAGTATGTCTGGATTTGGACTAAGTCTAGGAAGCCTGAATCACCCTGCAAGCTAGTGCCTATATGCGATTAAAAAAATTTTTTTTCCCCCCATTATAATCTCGAACAATGACTTGATTATCCAGAAAAGGCAAATAAAATCTCAGTCATGGAATGGTGCTGCTGTGCGATGTTTACATGTAAAGTGCTTGGACATCACCGTGGCAACTTGATCCTGTAGGGAAACTCCGAAATGGATTATAATCCCAGCAACCCCAGAGGAAGAACCCTTTTCAACCCAGAGGAAGAACCCTTTTCAACCCAGAGGAAGAAGCCTATTCAGATGCTTCTGAAGATTTCCAGTGTTAGTCATTTGTGACAATTCGTGTATTTTGCATTTCTTTAGGAGATTGTGTGTTTAAGTTCTGAAGATCTTTCAGCTGTCTATGGCTCTAAAGAGTAAACCTAGCCGAGCCGTCTAGCTGAGAAGTATGGCATACCCCTGTTCCTCTCTCAGCCAATCACCATTGACTGTGAGCTCATGTATGAGGAAGAGGGCAGACAGTGCTTTCCTCTGTCTCTAACGTCTCCTATTACAATAGCAAAATGTCAAAATGTAATCAGAGTACCCTTGA
>JAUCMX010000018.1:6280618-6403118 GCA_033459395.1 Hemibagrus guttatus
GTTAAAAAGGATGCTTGCGGCCTACCAAGACAAGCATTTACCACGTGTCGAAGACCGTTAGGTGCACTTTCCTCACCATGGTCATGTAGAGCTCCCAGCTTCAGCTCTGTGACTCTGTAGCTCTACATGCGGTGTGGCAGAGTTGTTGATATTAAGGCTCTGGTAAGGTGCAAGCATATTACAGAAGCCCCAAATTAGTTCTCTCATATATGGTTCTGTTCTCTACCTCCATTAAAGACTATACTGAAATTTCTTCAATTTTCAATTGTATTAAATATTGATTAAAACTTGGAACAGGTTCTGATCTGTTGACTTTTTTTCGAGCTAATTCACAGCTCTAAAGATTTAGTTTACAGCCTTATTCTCACCATTATTCACCATTTTACTCTCTCTCTCTCCCTCAATTGATCTCTCCTTGTTTCCCTCTCTTGTTCTCTTACCCTCTCTTGGATTCTCTCTGTCTGTTCACTTTATGCTCTATCCGCTCTCTCTGCCTATTTCTTGTTTATTCAGTCTCTCTTGCCTTTCTCTGTTTCTGTCATATCTGCCTCTCTCTTTTCTATCTCTCTCTCATTTATTTGTCTCTCTGTCTATCTCACTCTATCTTTAATATGTCTGTCACTCTATCTTTTATATCTGTTTCTCTCTCCTCTATTTTCTCTCTTTCTTGCTCTCTCTGTAATCTTAATCTCTCTCTCTCTCTCTCTCTCTCTCTCTCTCTCTCTCTCTCTCTCTCTCTCTCTCTCTCTCTCTCATGGGGATCAGCAGTTGCTAATGCTTTGCAGATGCTAGTGTTGGAAAATAACTGTGTGTGCATTAAAGCAGTGATGAGTCTCAGCTTTATACACTGGCGGCTCTCCAACTGTCCAGACACTGAACACCATAAACTTGGAGTGACTGGCGGTTATCAGCGTGTGCAGCAGGTTACGTCTGAGCATGTATACAGCAATAAATGACGTTGTGACAGAATGTAACTTGCAGAATGAATAATTCTAGTGCTGTTGGATTCCTAGTGCTTTATCATCTAATTATGAGAGACGTGTTCAGAGTTTTCTCATAATTGTCACAATGTGATATTAAATAAAGAAATCTGTAACTCGCCGTATGTTTATTCATTCTCTCTCTCTGTCTCTTTCTCGCTCCCTCTGCCAATCTCTTGATCTTTTATTTTCACATGGATCTGTCTTTTTATCTCCTTCATACAAATCTATTGTCTTTTGTTATTAATAAGAACAGTATTATTAATGAAGCAGAAATGGTATAGAATAATACGTTCATACCTTATTTATTTATTTATATTCTGCTAATGTATGTTACCTATTCGCTTATGATTTTGTTTACTGGTATAACAGTTATGCTGAGTGTCTAACGGTGTGTGTCTGTTCTCCCTCCCTGCCGTGTTTTGATACAGGACCGTAAGCTGTCCAAGTCCGAGCGTCAGCGCTTCAAAGAAGAGGCCGGCATGCTGAAGGGTCTTCAGCACCCCAACATCGTGCGCTTCTACGACTCGTGGGAGTCTCCATCCAAAGGCCGCAAGTGCATCGTACTGGTGACGGAGCTCATGACGTCAGGCACGCTGAAAACGTGAGTGCGGGATTTTCACTCGGTACTCTGATGGCACACACGACTACCTTCAACCCCACTCGCAGAATACAGCCGTGTATTCTGGATTCTGATTGGTCAGAAGGTGTCCATTCATTTTCTGTGACAGCAGCACTGACCTCATAAGGCTGTGAGGCATATTAAAATTATTTTTATAAAGCATTAGCGTTTCTATGGTAACAGCTGATTTCCAGGAAGAACGTAATCCTATCAGTTGTTATTTAAAAAAAAAAAAAAATGCACAAGAAAAACAATTATAGTTATAATGTGAAAGGATATAAAAGTTAGTTGTCTTTAATAAATTTAAGAGAGTTTGGAGTTTGCATGTTCTCCCCGTGCCTCGGGGGTTTCCTCCAGGTACTCCGGTTTCCTCCCCCGGTCCAAAGACATGCATTGTAGGTTGATTGGCATCTCTAAATTGTCCGTAGTGTGTGATTGTGTGAGTGAATGAGTGTGTGTGTACCCTGTGATGGGTTGGCACTCCATCCAGGGTGTATTCTGACTTGATGCCCAATGACGCCTGAGATAGGCACAGGCTCCCCGTGACCCGAGAATAGATCGGATAAGCGGCAGACAATGAATGCATTCATTGGCAAATTACTGTTGTTTCACAGAAATAAAACACTTCAGGATGTTATTGGAAAAATAATCTTATATAAACTTCAAAGTTGGAGCTGCTACTCCAGTTCCCCTCAAGCCGAATCACACCACCCTGTTGTTGATTATTTTCCTGTAATAGCATTACTAGTAAAAGCTGCAAGTGTTTTGTTATTTTCTTTACAGTCTTAGTCAGTTAAATCTCATTCTCAGGACGTATTTTTCACTCTTTCGTTCAGTTAATACAGGTCACTTCACTCAGGTTTGTGATGTTCTCTTGACACGTTGTCCTCCTTACGATCTGTAAAGCTCTAAGGACGCTTGTATAACTTATTTTTTTGTGCGCTGTTTATCCGCGAAGTGTCAGGAACATTGTTCGGCCCTGCAGGGAGGCTTCTTTTCACCAAAATGCCTCTCTCCGGCCATACTGTGTGTCTGTTAGGGTTTATATAAAACAGAAGAGCAGAAAGAGCCGGTTGTTGTCTGCTTAATAAAACTGAATCACAATAGAGTGGATTTGTGTAAAGGGGTGAGGTCAGGAGGGGAGCGCTGTGCCACTTCCATGCTAGAGGTGCGGTGGTGTGGGCTGCTTTCCTCTCGCCAGCTGCTGCTGTTACAGATTCCACACATTCCTGCAAGGGGTGAGTGAAAGAGACGCAGCGCTTCTGACTAGAGAGAACAAGAGACGTAACTGCAGTCCAGACTTCAGGCTGAGCAGCTCCCTCATGTGGCACACACACACACACACACACACACACACACACACACACACACACACACAGAGCTTTCATCTGTCTCACCTAGTAAGCACCACAAGAGTAATTTCGCCTGTGTCACTTGTAGACATTCGGTTATTCTGACATTTTTTTCTTTAAGTGATATTTATCCGTCATCATGTGGAGTGTCTGAAAATTACATATACTTCATTTTGTGTTTATTATTTACAGCATGTTCACCGTGCACTTGTCCCGGCTGTTTTTGTACCATTTTTTTGGAAAATATTCACTTTGATTCCTGACTTCTCGGACACCTTGTAGTAGAGAGAGGAATACAGAAATATCATTTTTTTTCCCTCATGCAGAGAACAACGACATGTTTCTTGGTACTCATTGACACCGATACTAATACCGAAAAGAGTAACCTACTTAGTAACCGGGGATGAAACAGAGCGTTTTATTTAGCTCAGGTCCTGTTTGCCCAGTTTACATAGTGTCTGTGAAAAGTGCACTCTCATTACTATATCTTTGATGAGCTGTCTATATTAAACCTTTGATAGAACAGAGGAAAACACCTTCTGTACTGCATTATGATGAAATTCCTCCATCGTTTGATGGACGATCCCGGTTGATTGAGCAAGAGTAACATAGTCCGAAAGAGTTCACTTATCTAGCATTGTCTGTAGAGTTTTATGTTTAAGATGTTTTATCAGTTTGCTTGTATTGTAGGAAGATGCTGTAGCTCCTCCTCTTGATTATTTTGTTTTTTAGCACAACAGTATACACTAGGCATGCTTCATATAGTAGAACCTGAACCAGATGTTGGTATCGGAGCATTTTCTGGAATATCATAATACCAGTATCAGTCTGCATGGAAGCAGGAGACCGTGGTTTTCTCCTAGTGTCGATTCTAAGTCATTCAGTGATGAGGTGAGAAGCTTGATGATCAAGTAAAAGCCTCGAAGCCTCTGCTCGTCTGAATCAAGAGGAACAAGTCGAGGTGGTCTGGTTGCTTGGTCAGTTTCTGCCTTTTCAGATACAAGACGAAGAACTTGGGACCTGTTTAAGAGATTTATATCTCTGTTCCCCAGGAGGAGGCTCTGTGGCTGAGGTTATAAAGACCACCACAGTTCTGCTGACATCATGACCCCCAGCTGGAGAAGTGGAAATAAAATGTTGGCTGATGTTTGTTGAAACTCTCACAGACTGTTTTTACATCATAGCATTGCTCTGATGATCTTCCTGGAACTGTAATTCCTAAGGTCTTTTCTTTTGGCTAAGTTTCATTCTTCATTGTGCATAGAATCAGTCCTTATTGACTCCTAATGTTGGATGAAGAAGTGTTAGAGATGGAAGTGTTAAAAAGGGCCAGACGAATATACCACTCTTGACCTGACAGCTTAATATCTTTGTGTGAAATGATCACACACAGAATTAGAACATCATCACCATCATCGTCATCATTAAAAGTCAGGATGAAGGATAAAAGAACAGCAAAGAGAAAAACAGCAGTTGGTCTTGTGTCTTTTAAGCAACTGGACCATGCTGTTGTTGTTAAAGTGCTCTGCTGTTCCTGTTCACTTGACAGACTGATGTTAAACACCTTTCACACAATCACTTGCATTTATACAGCAATTAAACGTCCATTTAGCAGGAGCAATGAACAGGTGGGTGTGTGTGGGGGGATTGCTAGTTGACCTGTAAAAATAACAGAACTAATACTGTGAAGCAAATCTGAAATGAGTGAAGAAGCAGAACAGGAGCTGATTATATAACAGCAATGATCTGATGAATTTTGATGACGTGTCGCTGATGAGCAGATGCTGAGAACATGGCTTGAGGAGAGAACAGATGCAGGTTATAAACAAAATGTAAATCTATTAATGTTATCCTGTGACTCAGGTTTTTTTTTTTTTTATTATGGCAAATGTGAAAGCATGAACGTTACTGGGAGCGTGTAAATACTTTTACGCTCGGTAATTAATTCTCAGGATCTGGTTGAAATTTCTTTTGCCATCCTTTTTCTGTTTGGTTTTATGTAAAACGCCTTATATTTAACGACTAACAATATAGCTGAGTCTGTATTGTGCATGCAACATCCTGGAATGCTTCATACAACAATAGAGGTTTAAAGTTATTTTAAGGACTCATGTTAAAGACTTTCTACAGGAGGAATGTGTTACAACTGTGGCAGTGTCACATCCGGACAGCAGGACACCCCCGATCGCCCTCTATAAATCTGCAGCTTTTGTCTGTCTGTTGTAACTCATTTGCTCACTTTCTGTGTGAAACTGTAAAGGTTTTATTACTCTGGGCCTCCTAAAGGGGCTGGTAAAATTCCCTTTTAAGAGCTTTGCTGTATGCTCTCTGCCAGCACCAAACAAAAGTCCTCTGAATAGTTAGCTCTCCCAAGCTGCGGCGTTGTCGAGAAAAGTGCTTTAATTTGTGTTCATTGTTTTCTGCTCTTTAAAATGCATTAAGATTGTGAATGCAGCTCTTTGGATTGTGCTGTATGTGATGAATGATGTGACATTTATACCGCAAGCCTTCTTTCGTTTCGCCCCGGGTCTTTACTTCTTGGCTTAGATTTGGCTGTTTGCCCCAAATGTCAATCAAATTCTGCCTTTTGAAAACAGCCTCACCCTTTTTATCTGCTATAAATCTTTACTACTTGGATACCACCCATAACCATCTTATTATCCAGTGATTTATTTATTTATTTTTTTAACGAGCAAATTCTTTGACATGTCCCTGCCCTCATGTGGAACAGAGCCAAGTCATAATTTCTAATAAAAATCCAGGTTCTTCCCTCGAGGCTGTTCCATGAATTTGGCCGTGTTTACATAAGTCCTCTCTGAGTGAACCTGAAACCACCCAAAGCTGTAAAGTGATGTATGGTCCAGTCAGCAGCTTTAGCTACTGAACACATACCTGACACACTGATACCTGGCGGGACACACAAGCTCCATGTAAACTGCCAGAATCTTATCTGATTCTTCTCATGAGGAACTGGTTGATCCAAGGCACAGGCCATAATTAATCATCATGTTTGTGCCTTGTTCTATAATAAAAACAAATACTTACACCTGCAGTCATTATGTAACTGCCTATCACAATTATTTAAGTTATTAATCATTTAAAGTCTTCACTAGGAGTGTATTGATACATGCCACAATTTGGGTAGGGGTTTGGATAATTGGGTTAGGGTTTAGTGTTATGGCTTAAAGGTTAGGGTAAGTGAGTAAGGGTGGGGTTAGAGTTTGGGTAAGTGGGTTAAGGGTTTGGGTTTATGGGTTAGTGTTACGGTTAGGGTAAGGGGTTATGGGGTTAAGGTAAGGGGTTTAAGTGTTAGGATCAGGGTAAGGGTTGGTGGGTTGGTGGTTAGGGTAAGTGGGTTAGGAGATAAGGTAAATGGGTTAGGGTTTAAGTGTTAGGATCAGGGTAAGGGTAGGTGGGTTGGTGGTTAGGGTAAGTGGGTTAGAAGATAAGGTAAATTGGTTAGGGTTTAAGTGTTAGGATCAGGGTAAGGGTAGGTGGGTTGGTGGTTAGGGTAAGTGGGTTAGGAGATAAGGTAAATGGGTTAGGGTTTAAGTGTTAGGATCAGGGTAAGGGTAGGTGGGTTGGTGGTTAGGGTAAGTGGGTTAGGAGATAAGGTAAATGGGTTAGGGTTTAAGTGTTAGGATCAGGGTAAGGGTTGGTGGGTTGGTGGTTAGGGTAAGTGGGTTAGGAGATGAGGTAAATGTGTTAGGGTTTAAGTGTTAGGATCAGGGTGTGGGTTGGTGGTTAGGGTAAGTGGGTTAGGAGATAAGGTAAATGGGTTAGGGTTTAAGTGTTAGGATCAGGGTAAGGGTAGGTGGGTTGGTGGTTAGGGTAAGTGGGTTAGGGTTTAAGTGTTGGGATCAGGGTATGGGTAGGTGGGTTGGTGGTTAGGATAAGTGGGTTAGGAGATAAGATAAATGGGTTAGGGTTTAAGTGTTAGGATCAGGGTAAGGGTTGGTGGGTTGGTGGTTAGGGTAAGTGGGTTAGGAGATAAGGTAAATGGGTTAGGGTTTAAGTGTTAGGATCAGGGTAAGGGTAGGTGGGTTGGTGGTTAGGGTAAGTGGGTTAGGAGATAAGGTAAATGGGTTAGGGTTAAGTGTTAGGATAGGGTGTGGGTTGGTGGTTAGGGTAAGTGGGTTAGGAGATAAGGTAAATGGGTTAGGGTTTAAGTGTTAGGATCAGGGTAAGGGTAGGTGGGTTGGTGGTTAGGGTAAGTGGGTTAGGAGATAAGGTAAATGGGTTAGGGTTTAAGTGTTAGGATCAGGGTAAGGGTTGGTGGTTAGGGTAAGTGGGTTAGGGTTTAAGTGTTGGGATCAGGGTATGGGTAGGTGGGTTGGTGGTTAGGGTAAGTGGGTTAGGAGATAAGATAAATGGGTTAGGGTTTAAGTGTTAGGATCAGGGTAAAGGGTAGGTGGGTTGGTGGTTAGGGTAAGTGGGTTAGGGTTTAAGTGTTGGGATCAGGGTATGGGTAGGTGGGTTGGTGGTTAGGGTAAGTGGGTTAGGAGATAAGATAAATGGGTTAGGGTTTAAGTGTTAGGTCAGGGTATGGGTAGGTGGGTTGGTGGTTAGGGTAAGTGTGTGTGTGTGTGTGTGTGTGTGTGTGTGTGTGTGTGTGTGAAATAAGCTGCATCAATAATTGTTAGTGGAACGTCCTGATTAGGATAATTGTGTGTGTGTGTGTGTGTGTGTGTGTGTGTGTGTGTGTGTGTGTGTGTGTGTGTGTGTTTTTTCTTACATCTTGAATGACAGTAATGTCTACTCTGTAGCTTCCCCTGAGCAGATTTTGGTAATGAGAATTATGGAGCTAAACCCTGGCTGTGGTGCGACTCTGACAGATTTGATTAGGGCCTGGATAATCTGATGAAAGTACAGGTGGAGGGGGACAGGTGGAGGAGGAGACACAGATAGCCAACCACATCTCTATCTCCATTCACATGTGAGAGCAGGGTAATGTTTCTGTCCTCTGAAAAAAAAAAAAACAACACAGTACAAAACCCTACAATATGTAGAAAGTATTCAGTCTGGTACCATCTGTTCCCCAGTTCAGTAATGATTTAAATCCTCTGGACTGAACTGTAATCTGGGGCAGATGAACACACCCAATGTAATTTAAGATAAATAAATAAATAAGTTCACATTTTAATTACATCTCCACGCAGCAGCCTGACCCCACCCTTCCACGTTAAATAAAATCACAGCCGCTCTCTCGGCACCCATCTCTTTCCCGTGTGTATACACTGATTAGCTATGGGCTTTTGAAATGTTTTACCGGGTATTTAACAATCAGGCTATAAACCTCTATGAGATTATTTTAACTCCTTCAGCATCAGCCACTGCAAAGTGGATTATTCAAGGGAATAAACCTAGAGAAAAACTGTGTATAGCTGTATATAGTTCCAAAATAAGCATTTAGGTGTATTCTTTAGTACATTTAGTCAGTATTGTGTTTGTAGTAGTTGTGCATTTACTTTTTTTTTTTTTTTTTTTTTTAAACTGATGTATGGGCAACCGCTCATTAATTACATTCTGTAACTTCTGAATTGATGCAGTTAACCTGTGTAACTGAATTTCCAAAAGGTCCTCTTAATCGCCTATTTCATCTTCTTCTATCTGCCTACCTCCAGTGAAAGTCTCAGAGCTTTTATTTTTAAACCTCCAGAGCTGTCTTCCTTATTAGTCTAGTATTAACCTGCTATGCACTCTAGCCTAAAATGATAAAAAAAGATGGTATAAATTATCTATCACACTGTAAACAATAAACAAACCTCATTAGAACTCCAGTCCTCATACAGACGTCCATGCCATGGCTGTTTATTCTTTGCCTTATTTAATACGTTATACACTATATTGCCAAAAGTTGTTATTTTTCAGGGGTTGAGCTCAGTCCCTTAGTTCCAGTGAAAGGATCTCTTAATGCTTCAGCATACCAAGACATTTTGGACAATTTCATGCTCCCATCTTTGTGGGAACAGTTTGGGGATGAACCCTTCCTGTTCCAACATGACTGCACACCAGTGCACAAAGCAAGGTCCATAAAGACATGGATTTCACTGGAACTAAGGGGCCGAGCCCAACCTCTGAAGAACAACCTGAATTCAATGATTTGGAGGGGTGTCCCAAAACCTTTGGCAGTATAGTGTAATTATGGGTGTAATGGTCTAGTCTGTTGGTGTCTAACACACCAAGTTAAAATCCTCGCATGCTTAATATGCAAAATAACCTGATTCTGTTTCGGTATTATTGTCACACCTTTTAAAGTACCTACACCTTATGCATTTTCCTCCTTAGTTATTTTAAATGGCTGTTTTCTGTTGTTTTTCTCTCTCTTCAACTCACAGACTTCTCATTAATATTCATTAACCAGACCTGACATGCTTATTAATATTAATTAATCGACTCATGGAAAAGAGCTGTGTGTTTATTATACAGTTCGCTAATTAGCTAATATTCTGCTAAACAGCAGGAGGAACGTCAATACACACAGCTCCATCTTCTTCCAAATTAGTGTTCTGTACACTTTTTCTGATGAAAAAGAGAGCAGAAAATATTTAATGTCCTGAAACCCGAAGTGAATCTTGCTCACAGTAGTGAACTGTCCTGTTGCTATGAGGAGGTTTTGACCCAGAGTTTGGGCAATTTCCTCCAGGCATTTTTCATACACAACACACGCATGCAAAAAGCAGTCATGTCAGGGGAAAAAATGCAATACTGCTTTTAATTAGTAACTTGAAGAAAACTTTACACACAGAAAAGCAAAAATTTCTGTTAAAAAACCCCAAAAAACATTAATATTACATTTCACAGTTTAATAACTTTTTTTCACTGCTGAATCTTGTCCATTATTTGGATCCCTCTCATCACCGTCACTTATACCAGATGTTAATTGGCCGCCATTACAGTAATTTGCTCATAAATCATGAAATCAGCAACAGTGTCAATCTAGATGAATTCAGCTATTGAAATAATTCTCACTTGACCTAGATAAAGTCTGTGCTTTTAAATGGAGAATAAATAAGGTTATTTTCTCCATTGCACTCCACAGCTCCATGTACTCGTACCAGTAGAAATATAGCCTTTAATATATAATAAGACCCCAGTGGTAGTTTTGTAATGTAATGTGTTCTTGTGATGTGTGCAGGTACCTGAAGCGTTTTAAGGTGATGAAGATCAAGGTCCTGAGGAGCTGGTGCCGTCAGATCCTGAAGGGCCTTCATTTCCTCCACACCAGGACTCCTCCCATCATCCATCGGGACCTGAAGTGCGACAACATCTTCATCACGGGTCCCACAGGCTCTGTAAAGATCGGCGACCTGGGCTTAGCTACTCTAAAGCGTTCTTCTTTTGCCAAGAGCGTTATAGGTACGGAGTAGGCTTTACCAGTTCTCGCTTCGCCTTGTATGACCGAAATGACGAATGAATGTTCAAATGTCGGAGCTTAGCGGGTTTCTTTGCAGCGTGTCCAGTTTCTCCTGAATACCACAGTTTTCCTGGCGGCCGAGCGGAAAATCTGGAGGCTTTATTGATTTCTTTGAATTGAGGGAAAACACCTTTTAGTCCAGCTGAAAACAATAACAAGTGCAACAAACTGCTAATTGGCTTGTAAAATAGTCTAATGATAACACTTTAAATTTCCATAAATTTGTGGCACGTTGAAGTTTGTAATTTTGTTGGGGCCACATTGTGCAGTCGGTGTGAACGTTTCAGTGTGACGTTCTGCTTGGGAGAACTGTGGACTTTAATGGATAAAATATTCTAATCTTGTTGAACTTTTTCCTTCCCTCTCAGGAGTTTAAGGTGCTGTGATCTTTCTTTCTTTCTTTCTTTCTTTCTTTCTTTCTTGGTTTCTTGCTTTCTTTCTTTCTCTTTCTTCTTTCTTTCTTTCTTTCTTTCTTTCTTTCTTTCTTTCTTTCTTTCTTTCTTTCTTTCTTTCTTTCTTTCTTTCTTTCTTTCTTTCTTGCTTTCTTTCTTTCTTGCTTTCTTTCTTTCTTGCTTTCTTTCTTTCTTTCTTTTTTTCTTTCTTGCTTTCTTGCTTTCTTTCTTTCTTTCTTTCTTTCTTTCTTTCTTTCTTGCTTGCTTTCTTTCTTGCTTGCTTTCTTTCTTTCTTGCTTTCTTTCTTTCTCTTTCTTTCTTTCTTTCTTGCTTTCTTTCTTTCTCTTTCTTTCTTGCTTTCTTTCTTGCTTGCTTTCTTTCTTGCTTGCTTTCTTTCTTTCTCTCTTTCTTTCTTTCTTGCTTTCTTTCTCTTGCTTCTTTCTTGCTTTCTTTCTTTCTTGCTTGCTTTCTTTCTTTCTCTTTCTTTCTTTCTTTCTTTCTTTCTCTTCTTTCTTGCTTGCTTTCTTTCTTGCTTGCTTTCTTTCTTTCTCTCTTTCTTCTTTCTTTCTTTCTTTCTTGCTTTCTTTCTTTCTTGCTTGCTTCTTTCTTTCTTTCTTTCTTTCTTTCTTTCTTTCTTCTTGCTTTCTTTCTTTCTTGCTTCTTTCTTTCTTTCTTCTTTCTTTCTTCTTCTTTCTTTCTTTCTTTCTTTCTCTTCTTTCTTGCTTTCTTTTCTTGCTCTTCTTTCTTTCTTGCTTTCTTCCTTGCTTTCTTTCTGCCTACCTGCACTTCATTTCAATTATTTATTTATTTTCTATTTCTATTCTTTTTGTCCTCTTCAGTATGTGTTTTGCTTCAAAATTGTAGGACTTTAAGCACAAGTGTCTTCACTGTGCTGTGTGGATTATTTAATGTGCTGCAGTTCAGACAGTAAGTATGTTCTAACATGGCACTGGTAAGTTAACATGCCCACAATTTAAAAAAAAAAAAAAAAAATGTTCGAAGATTTGTATTCAAATGGAATGATTGTTTTTATTATTTTTCTGTGTGAGACCTGTTCTGTTGTCAAAATGACCTGGTTCCCAGAATGAGTACTTTAGCATGTGCATTTGAGTTGTTTTTCCTCATAACAGTCATAAGCCGAGTGTAGTGATTTTCCTAACATCCATTATTTATCATGTTCACATGAAAATATGTGAAAAACAGATCTAGACAGCAGCGTCATCCTGATCCTAATTTATGCACAAAAGTGAACTCAAAAAGACTTGGTAGCATGTTTATTTTTAGTCTATTTAATAACTAAAAACTCTGTGCTCCAGCATCTCTGTGCTAAAAGCAAAAGGTCTCTCACAGAAAAAAAAACAAAAAACAGAGTTCTTGCCCTGCTTAATAACCAAGACTGATCTCCTCCCCTCTTTTTTTTTTTTTTTCCTTTTTTTCTTTTTCTTTTTTTCCCCCCTGTTTTCCTCCCTTTTGCTCCTCTCTCTCTTTCCTCCCAGGGAGATGCAGAGCAGGAAACGGGCACGTTCTGACTTCTCTCCCTTGCTAGGTCCAGCTGGGTGAGTAAAAGTGCCAGGCTCAGAGATCTGAATGGTTCTTTTGATTTAAGGTACCCCTGAGTTCATGGCGCCTGAGATGTATGAGGAGAAGTATGACGAATCGGTGGACGTGTACGCCTTTGGGATGTGCATGTTGGAGATGGCTACCTCAGAGTACCCGTACTCCGAGTGTCAGAACCCAGCGCAAATCTACCGGAGGGTCACCAGCGTGAGTATCTCATCATACTTCACCTCACCTTGAACACACTCTTCAATAACTCACCTGTCGTGGTTATTCCCTGTACTCTAACAGTTATGCAAGCACTATCTCTTACATGCTCACCTACATGCCTCTAGAGGGTTAAATGCTCCGTCCACTAGGGGGCAGGTCAAGGGCTGACATGTACCACACTAGCATCTGAGAACCTCTGATGAGCGCTACACAAATTAAAATGCACTTAATTACAAATCAGCTCATTATCCTGTTCTGAATCTGGACCATAATTAAAAGATTTAACTCTTTAAAAACCCTGTTCAGATTAGATTAGTGTATCAGGAGACGTCTGGAATACATCCTCCTCAGTGGTTCACCACAGGAGGAGTGAGTTTCTAGTGGGTTGTAATATCTGTATGAGAAAGAATACAAGAAACATCCTTTTATCATTTAACCACTTGAGAAGTGTTTAATATCTGGAGAAGGGTCACTGATGCGCACTGATGCTGTGGGACTAAATATGGCAAAGTAGCATCAGTCAAGCATCTTTTTTTTCCCCCTAACATCAGGTGATATCTGTGTAGAAAAGCACAGATATGCGCATCCAGACTAAAATAACGAAAGGCAGTATAAGGCACGATAATGGCCGATCAGAAATATAGTCACAGAGAGACACAGGTAAAATAGGAAATCACCCCAGGACCCCATGTGAATTTAATCCCGCTTGTATAGGGCTATAAAAAGATGTTTTGACACCTGTGATATCTCAGAAATGTGTACCATGGTATAGTTTCTCAAAATATTGAATTTAGAAGCTACTACATGTGCTGCTATGCTATTTCCAGTGCCACAGCATCACACAAACACTCACACACTAATTTATTTGAACAGTCCATGCGCCAAATGTGTGCACATAATATTTGTGGTAGCCAACTTGATGAATGCGTTTCATTCTGTAGAAATGACCAGAAAATGAGTCTTTTTAAAATGTAAATAGGTATTATAACATTAAAAAAGAAGCATTTTAGGAACAGCTAGTTAGGTTTCACCGAGATAAATAATTTGGACAGAAAATCAAAGCTACAGGTTGTCATAAAGGCATTACATATTGTTGGATCTTTTGGACCTACAAAGGCATTATCACAAACAAACTAGCAGCTAGCCTGGCAGTGGATCATTGGCTAATAACGTTTTTAACGCATTCAGCATCTTCTTCAGCTTAGAAATGTGCAGCTACTTATGTAATCATGTCACTTACATCAAAACTTTATGATTTGGAGCTTAATTTAAAGAAATATATATTTATAGTACTGGAAAACTCTGAATATTCACCCAGAAAATACTGGAAAAGATTTCACTACAGAAAAGCTGCATGGACTCTCGTACTTATAAGTCCTCTTGGGATTGTTTCATAAAATGAAGTCACTCTGTGCTGAAATCTCCAGACTGTCTCAAGCGTTATGTCGTCTATTGTGTTACCAAACAAATCTCAAGGTTTTCTTCATTTATACTTAGCGCCTGTCCTTCCATTTAGGTCAGTTATAAATAAAACAGAAGATTTTTGTGAGATGTTAAAATCTGGTTTCAGTCCTATTGTCACCTTTTTTATGTAATATAACATTAGCTCCTGATTTCAGCCTCTGGTGTGTTCTTCTGACGGTTCTCTGTCAGTGTGTGATACAACAGCTTCCTCGTTTGTCTTTATAAACCAGTTATAGATGTGCAGTGTTTATTTAAGCCCAGTGCAGCTTGTATACCATGAAGTGTGTGTGTGTTGACCATGAAGCAGGGTGTGTGTTCAAACCATTGTTAGAAATTGTGCAGAGGTTCTATCCTGTTCTAAAAAAAAAAAAAAAAAAACCCAGTCTAAATGTAGGCCTTATTGGGTGGCCTTTAATTTCCTTCCACATAATGCTTGTTTTGCTGTTGGAAGATAAAGCAGTCATGAGTCTGCAGAGGGACAGGCTGTTCATTTCAGCAATCATATGATTCGCACTGTTCTCTCAGGGAATTATGTGTAGTTTTGACTGTAATCTCAAGGCGAAGCTGTTATCAAAACAGCACTTTTAAACAATTCCCCCCGTTATATAATACAGAAATCCAGAATAAATCCTGGTTTTTATTCATTTAGAATTGCATACTTTGGCATTAAACTTGTGCATGGGACCAGTTACTTTTGGATGTCAGCAGGTGAAAGTAATAGTAGGAGATGTGCAGGTTACGACACCAGCTGGAGGCAGAACTGAGTCATGGTCATTGGGCTCCACTGCTGTCCTTCTGTAAAATGTTACGTGTTTAAATTATTTAGAAGGTACACTCTCTGTATAAATAGATGTCCTTCAGGTCTTTGGACCTTGGAATCTTCGGACCTTGGAAGTGTCGGACCTTGGAGTTTTGGAACTTTGGTGCCTCTGAAATTTGGAACTTCCAAAATGTGTAACTAATATCACAATGTGGAACTTCCGAACTTGGGACTTTGGATCTTGTATCTTTGGAAGCTCAGAACTTTAACTTACCTCGAACTTGATGAGTTGAACTTATTTTAAACTTATTTTAAAGTAACTTCAGTACTTTGGATCTTGTATCCACAGAAACTTTATTTCTATTCTAATTAATTTCTGGAAAATACTTCAATGAAAGATCATAAATGCTACATTGACAAAAGTTTTGGGACACCCCTCCAAATCGTTGAATTCAGGGGTTGGGCTCGGCCCCTTGGTTCCAGTGAAAGGAACTCTTAATGCTTCAGCATACCAAGACATTTTGGACAATTTCATGCTCCCAACTTTGTAGGAACAGTTTGGGGATGACCCCTTCCTGTTCCAACATGACTGCACACCAGTGACCAAAGCAAGGTCCATAAAATGAGTTTGGTGTGGCGGAACTTGACTGGCCTGCACAGATTATTATCTTAATGCTATTAGATAACATTAACATTAAGAGAGTACATCTCTTCTGCTGTATCAAGTCTAAACTCAGGCTTCATTTCTCTCTCTCTCTCTCTCTCTCTCTCTCTCTCTCTCTCTGTATAACAAAGTCCATATGCACAAACAGTATTGTTTCAGCTGCAGAATCCTGGCTCTCAGCCCCTGTGAGCTCACGCCGAGCCAGTCAGAGGGTGAGACAGCAGAAGGTTTTAGCTTGGCCTGCATGCGGTGGAGACACTGACGTAGCTCTGTATTTGTCAGCACTTGAAGGAAGAAGGAAGACAGATGGACAAGTGACAAGATCAGTTATCCTCCTGCACCTATTGGCACACAGGAAAGCTCAGGACATGGCCTGGATTCTGCTGCTCTCTCTCGCTCTGTCTTTCAGACACACTTTCAGCCTCCAGGCTTTTTATCCTGCTCCCATCCAATAGCACAGAAATAACAGGCTTTTAAAAGAAGCAAATGAAATCTGATGCAGTCAGAGGCCATTTCAAGATTTGTGATCTTGACTTCAGGCCTTAGACACATCTGTTCCTTCCAGCTCCCTCAGAGACCTGTTACATAAACGAATTTCTCATTTTGAAGTGATTTAGAGGGTTCTTTTGAACAGCAGAAACTATTTTATCCCTTAATCCATGTGATTCTGGACTATGTACAAACAGGAAATCTTATCTATATATTTACTTGCCTTCATTGTCATAAATGTTTTATAAATAAGGCTTTAGCAAGGGTTATATGAGCATTAATATGAATTATATAATTTCCTTACTGAACTTCATGTAAAGCTTTACTAGTTTCAGAAATGCTAAAAAACTTTTGAAGAATTGCCATGTCACTATTTTTTTTGCTAAGTGTCCAGCTACCTAAGTAGCTAGCTAATCTTATTACACTATGTAACTAAAGTTTTCTAGCAAGTTGGTTAATACTACATCCTGGTGTTTAGCTTATTATATCAGGTACTGCAGCTAGGATATTATAATGTGTATAACATTAGCCAAGATTGCTAGCAAGGTACACTTATATTGCCAAAAGTTTTGGGACGTCTGCTTTTACATGCACGTGAATGTAATATGGAGTTGGTCCACCCTTTGCAGCTATAACAGCTTCAACTCTTCTGGGAAGGCTTTCCACAAGGTTTAGGAGTGTGTTTATGGGAATTTTTGACCATTCCTGTAGAAGCGCATTTGTGAGGTCAGGCACTGATGTTGGACGAGAAGGTCTGGCTCGCAGTCTCCGCTCTAATTCATCCCAAAGGTGTTCTATCAGGTTGCAGGTCAGTCAAGTTCCTCCACACTAAACTCGCTCATCCATGTCTTTATGGACCTTGCTTTGTGCACTGGAGTGCAGTCATGTTGGAACAGAAAGGGGTCATCCCCAAACTGTTCCCACAAAGTTGGGAGCATGAAATTGTCCAAAATGTCTTGGTATGCTGAAGCATGAAGAGTTCCTTTAACTGGAACTAAGGGGCTGAGCCCAACCCCTGAAAAACAACACCTGAATTCAATGATTTGGAGGGGTGTCCCAAAACTTTTGCCAATATAGTGTAGCTGCTATATTAAATCACTCAATTTGGTGCAGTAGCAAATACATTCTTGAATAAATATCTAACTCTAACTTATCCTTTAACACTTTTTTTGAACATTTTGGAAAAGAGAGTGCACCTAAACCTCTCTGTCATTAGAAAACAGAGGAGGTAATTCTACAAAGCAGTTATTTCCATTAATGTAAAAGGAGCGTGTTTCTGGAAATACAAAACTTATTTCGGAGTAGAACAATTATTATATAATACGCAGTGTTAAAAGCGTCACAGATTCAGGCCTTGTGTCTGACATTTTCCTACATCACTCTGTATCTCGACTTCTTCACTACATCACTATAAGGCTGTTTTTAATGACATTTAATGACTGTGTTTTAATAGAGAGGCTCTTTGCGAGATCTGACCGTTCAACTCGGATTCGGTCGTTCGGAGATAATGTCCGAGTTATTTTAGGCGCTCGTTCTCATGGAAACGGCTTAATCCGACAGACCCTTAAACACAATTACGGTGCGCGCTGCTCGAAGGAACCCGAGCAGAAAATAAAACTATTACACGGGAAAGTATCAAGCCAGATCTGCGGCTCATAATTGTTTTTATGATTTTTATCAGTCAGTCTTCAGCCCCCAACTTTTCTTGCACGTTCTCCTCTGTTACTTTCAAAAGTAACAGGAATTGATTAGCTGTGATTTGTACCTCATTTTGTTGCCTTGTGAAAAAGTCCGAAGCAGCGTGCGTTCGGATTAAAGGAACTAGTTCTCTGCGTGCGTCTCTATTAATCACCTTGTTATTGCAGTGCTTTGGCCGTTCTGGCCTAATTGCATTAAATCATGGGGCATCCTTAACTTTGTTTGGGGTTGGAATCTGACTGAGTGGACATGCTTATATAAGCGAGAGACTTGTCAGATTTGTAAATAGTGCAGCAGACTAGAATAACACAGCGTATAGCCACCGGCACTCTGTGTACCAGGTTATCTCCGGTAAGATCTTTTTTTTTTCTTTCTCTTTTGGACAGCTTTGTCTTGACTTTCCATACTCCGCTTTGATATCGAAGGATTCCCAGTGCTTGCTTACTGGGATAAAACCAGAGCAAAGAACTTAGTGTTTTTATTATTACAGATGCTGAAAGTTTTGAAGAATGAAATCTACATCTTTGCGCTTCTTTAAAGGACGGATTGTGAGAGATTGCAATCGTTTACTCTTTCAGGGTGTAATAATGTGCAGTTCATGGCCCTGAACCAAACTCAATTACACCGCGCAGCTTCACTAATCGCTTTCACTCGCCGCTCAGCACAGCTGTCGTCTGTCCACATCCCGTCCTACGGACACCTAATCCTTAACTCTGAGACCGAATTGATTCGAAAAGCAGTACGAGAAACAAACAAAAAAAAAAAAACCTTCATGTTTGCACCTCAAATTAGAACACCTCCATGTCTGTATTGATGTGTTAACACTGGGTGTTGGTTATAACATGTCACAAAATGTACATGCATCACCGATTGTGTGGCTAATGAGGAAATAACTCCATACTGATATGGATCCATTTTTTATAGATTAATTACACCAGCAGGCTTATTCTTAGGAAATCACGCCTTACTTTTTCCCTGCACCTGAACAAAAATGAGCTCCACACGACCACTGATGATGCTGCGATCATGATGTGTCTAAATGGGTAAATGTTGGTTAATAAAAAAAAAAACAAAGCCATAGCTATACAGCGCCTTTGTGCAGGACTTCTCGAGTGCCGTGACCTCCTCTGGGGATTAAAATTTTCGCAGCATTTAGCAGCTGTTCTACAGCAGAGTGACTTACAGAAGTGATTTGTGGTGTCCAAGACAAACAGATCCTCACATTCAGTGTCCAAAAGTACATCGAGCAACAAAAAAAATGTTAAAGAGGAGTCTTTATTTAAAATAAATAAATAAATAGAAAAATAAATAAATAAATCCTAATGCTTTGGTTATTTCTCTGAGACGTACCATTATATCTGGAACATTTGTATATCTATTAATTCTTACATTTTATTTTTGAAAAAAAGTTTAGTATTTGCTGTAAGAGTTTATCAGTTTCTTTAAGCTCAGTAGTATTTTTTAGAATTTTCACAGTTAGCTTCACACAAAGCACTTCTGTAAGGTGCTTCCTCATGTAATGACGATTACTAAACACTCTAAAAGTTAATTTAACAGATTTATAAACCCCCAAAACACTAAAAATAAATGAAATGGAATGAGAAGGAAGATTAAACAAGTGTGTAACATCATCTCCTTAGTCTCTGGTGAATACACAGATATTGGATTAGCAGGAAACTTCCTAATGATTATAGCTCCTATTTACTCATGCCTTTTTATTTATTTATTTATTTAAATTTTTATTTGAATTGATCTTTTTTTTTTGTTTGTATTTACAAACTGTTGATTTGATGGATAATTTTTACATAAAAAAAAAAGAGAGAGAGAGAAATGTATTTAATGAACACACAATGATTCAGCGGTCTTATCTGCGTGTTCACTGCAGGGCGTGAAACCGAGCAGCTTTGATAAGGTAGCCATACCTGAGGTGAAGGAGATCATCGAGGGCTGCATTCGACAGAACAAAGATGAAAGGTACGCAGTTGTTTTCTTTCTTTTTTTTTTTTTTTTTTTGAGATTCAGAATTATAAGGGGTGTGTTGGAGTTGATGATCAGAACCACACACACACATCCTGATGTCCAGCCTTAATCACAAGAGAGAGACTGTGAGAGAGAGACAGACTGAGCAGACTGAGAGAGGGAGAGAGACTGAGAGAGGGAGAGAGACTGAGAGAGGGAGAGAGACTGAGAGAGGGAGAGAGACTGAGAGAGGGAGAGACAGACTGAGAGGGAGACAGGCAGAGAGAGAGACAGACTGAGAGAGAGAGACTGAGCTGGAGACAGACAGAGAGAGAGACAGACAGAGAGAGAGACAGACAGACTGCGAGGGAGAGACAGACTGCGAGGGAGAGACAGACTGCGAGAGAGAGACAGACTGCGAGAGAGACAGACTGAGAGAGAGACCGACAGACATAGAGAGAGAGAGAGAGACAGAGAGAGGGAGAGACAGACTGAGAGGGAGACAGGCAGAGAGAGAGACAGACTGAGATGGAGACAGACAGACAGATAGAGACAGACTGAGAGAGGGGACAGACTGAGAGAGAGATAGACTGAGAGAGAGACAGACAGACTGAGAGAGATAGACTGAGAGGGAGACAGACAGACTGAGAGAGATAGACTGAGAGGGAGACAGACAGACAGAGAGAGAGAGAGAGACTGAGAGGGAGACCGACAGACAGACAGAAAGAGAGACTGAGAGAGGGAGAGAGAGACAGACTGAGAGAGAGAGACTGAGAGGGAGACAGAGAGAGAAAGAATGAGAACAGTATTTTGATGATAAACTTAATGACTTACCTGTGAGTTTATCCAGTGTAGATATTTTATTTTTTTTAATACAGAGCAAGAATATCCTGACACAGATATGTGGATCTTCATCTTTTATTGAGATCTTATCTTTCAGCTTCAAGTCTTTATCATGTTAATGTAGCTACAGAGCTGACACGCAGAGCTGCTTTCATACAGTGAGAAACTTAAAGCTGACTCCAAACCGAAGGGAAAAAATCACAGAATTTCCAGCGTTTCAGTTCTCCCCTGGAAGTTTTTGTTGGAGCTCAGTCTCTCCTTGTCGAGTTACACACACACTCTTTAGGCACGTCAGTGTTAGGCTGTGTTAATGGAATCGTGTTAGACCCACGCCAGACTGAATTTATTTCAGACATTCTGATAAATTGTTCTAAATCAAACTTTTTTCTGAATCAAACTGTATATTTTAATAAGCAGGTTTATTTGTTTAATTTAAATTCATTGTTTTATATGTAGAAATTTTGTGTAGAATTAATGAGGAAAAAACTCCTCATGATGCCAGTCGAAGACCCTGAGTGTGTATGGAAAATGCTCTTAAGACTTCAACATCTCAAATAGTTTTCAAGAGTAGAATAGGATTTCTTGCACATTTCTTGCTCCAATTCCATATGTATTCAGTTGATATCTTTGTTATTATTCTAAAATGATTAGTAAAACTGATCCCTCTATCATCTGCATCCATCTCTCTCTCTCTCTCCTCTCTCTCTCTCTCTCTCTCTCTCTCTCTCTCTCTCTCTGTCACAGGTATGCTATCAAAGTCCTACTGAACCATGCCTTCTTCCAAGAGGAGACAGGAGTGCGAGTGGAGCTGGCTGAGGAAGATGATGGAGAAATGATTGCTATTAAGCTCTGGCTCCGCATCGAAGATGCCAAAAAGCTGAAAGGCAAATATAAAGACAACGAAGCTATCGAGTTCTCTTTTGACCTCCATAAAGATGTGCCTGAAGATGTGGCCCAAGAAATGGTGGGTTTCCTTAAAGGTTTCTGTAGATCCTAAGCTGCATGTTTATCTGTATCTGTATACAGAATCTGTCTGTATAACGCGCATTGTTTCACAGGTCGAGTCCGGATACGTGTGCGAGGCCGACCACAAGACCATGGCCAAGGCTATCAAAGACCGCGTGTCATTGATCTGCCGTAAACGAGAACAGATAAAGTTAGTGCGAGAGGAGCAGGAGAAGCGCAAACAGGAAGGTGATCAACAACAACAACTGAGCGAGTCTCAGAAGGCCTTGCATTTCGGACCTCCAGGAACACCAGGAGCCACTCAGACTCCGTGCAGCCTTCAGCCACCCACTCCCGGCCCAGGACAGCTCGAACCAGAGGAGTGTGACACGGACCAACACCAACAGCTGCAGTACCAACAAGGAGTCATCTCTAGTACGTATTAGTAGTGAAGCTTAACTGTCCTCTCACAGCTAGCTGGCCATTGGAATTAGCATTTTTAAAATCTATATGATATTTACATTTCTTAAAATATCTGACCCGCCAACAAGAGCTCACCCTAAAGAGCTGTGTGAATGTAGAAACATATTTAACATAGAAGTGTGTGTCCTAAAGCGGTATTTAATTCCCAACATGCATCTTCTGTCACTGAATCCTAAATGCATTTACAAGTCTGATGATAAATGTTTAGAATTATTATATGTTTATTATTATTATTATTATGGTCTGAGCACATATAGTGGAAGCCATTTTGGAAATATATTAAAAGTTGTGGAAAGTTAAAGATGGCTGATTTAGACATCCATGGCATCCTGAGAAAAGTGAAAGGCATCTTCAAGATTGAGAGTTTTTCAATTCTGTGGTTTAAGTGATGCACACAGTAAAGATAATTAACATAGAGATTTTTCTGAAGTACTTAAATACAAAAGCAGTTTTTTTTAAAGAATCTGACGGCCCTCATCCTCGCCGAATGCTCCAATTCTCAAAATATCTATCTAAGATGATTGAAGGTTGAATGAATTATTTTATCAACAGTGGAAATTCTTGTTTGTCCCATGACGTGTGTGTGTCGCTCTGCACTTTTTTTTCCCAGCTGAAGCCACGTTGGACAGCGGACAAGGTTCATCCATCTTCTCGGAGACGCCGATGAGTCAGCTCACCATGTCTTATAGTTCTCCAGCAGCAACTCATCAGACCCCCCAGCAGCAGCAGCAGCCTGCACAGCCGTCCTACCCCACTGCCTCACAAACTACCCAGCAGCACTCTGCATTCCCCCCACAGCCCATGGTAAGACCCACACTCACAGTGTCAGAGCGGCAGACAAGCAGCTCAGTGTAGAGAGGATAGTGTCTGAATCTGACTGAGCGGTGGTTTATTTCCCACCATGCTGTCTGCTGCCTCTTGTTGTTATGCTTTAGAGCAGCAGACCCAGTAATTAATCAATTTGCAAGCTATTGTTCTGCCAAAACAGGGATTTAAGGACTAATTATTATTCAGTACTTATATAACTCAAAACATATTTTAGTAGCTTCCACTGATAGGAAATGGATGTAATAGCCAGCTGTGTATCTGACACACGTCACGTTAGTTGATCAGTGAGAACTGGGATTGGGATGAGATCCAAATCATACATAGTCAAAAAAGGTAATTGAAGCAGATAAAGGACTGGCCAGTGGTAAGCAAGAAGGCTTCAGGATGTTAACAGTAGCGTCACACCTTCTCTGTTGTTCATTATGACATTGTGTAGCACCAATCCACTGAGTGTGTTAGTCCTCTTAAAGTTGGATTACGGTTTCAGCTTTACTTCTGATTGTTCTCCATCAAAAATAACTGTCCTTTCGAAAAGAAAGAAAAGATTATTATCAACATGATTTGTCTAGCAGTCGAAAGTGCTGTCAGATCTGCTGATATAGAAACACCATCAGCACCTTCTGACCAGTTAGAACGGACACTTCCATAAAAGCATTTAAATGATCGATCTCTACAAATCTGTTTATTATTATAAAACATAGAAAGGACCGATTACTTTTCAATTTGGGCTATTATCCAGAGGTGCTGATGAACAAAATGAGAGGCAGCATGAGACCAACTCCTCATAAATTGCTGCAGTTTGCTGTAATTGGTTCACAAGTTCAGTTTAAAGAATTCAATTTGTCCTCATCACATGCGCTACACTTTTCCCCCCCTAATCTGTCTTCTTAATTAAGGTGAAAAGGTAGATTTTTCTTGGGAATTTAAAGGGTAAGAGATAAACGCGCTATACAAAACATGTACTGCGGGAAGTAGCCTTAAGAAAACCGCACACAGTCAACGTTAAAGATAAAGACGTGAATAAGACACCAGACTACGGGTTTAGATGAGGTCCATGTGAATCATGAATGCCGCTAGTTTGATTGTGACATTTATGTGAATGTCTGTGATGCATGTCTTAACCCTTTTTCTTTTTATGGTGTGGTTAAGTGGTTTGTTTGAGGTTGTGGTTTGTTTAAGGAATGATGCCTGTGAAAGACAGCAACACTCCAATGGGTCTGCTTTCAAATGGCTGATTCTCTCTTTCTCTCTCTTACACACACACACAAACATGTGCCCCCTCTCTCTCTCTCTCTCTCTCTCTCTCTCTCTCTCTCTCTCTCTCTCTTTTCACCATCACTGCTCTTATGCTCTCTCACGCTGGCTTTCTTCCACATTCCCACACTCTTATTTATTACATTGTTTACGGGTTCCTTATTTGTGTCATGTTTGGTTTATTGATCCACATTTGAGTTCTGTTCTTCGCAAGACACAGCAGTGCTGTGCCGAGTACCAGACTGCCATCAGTTCATCTCTCCTCTCTCTTCTTAGTTTATTCTTACCCTCAGAGACATAAAACGGCACACTTTGGGTTATATTCCTGAAGTTAAGCAAACCGTGCTGTTCCATGAGCTCGGGGACGCCATAAATCATCTCATGGTTTTGCCATCTGTAATTATTCTTGCCACAATTACGTTGCTGTCTCTCATTAAAGGAACATAGGCACTGGATTTGATTTGATGATAGTTTTTTTTTTTTTCTTCTTTTGTCTTGCTTTAATGCTTTATTTGAATTTTGTAAGCATTTATTTTTGCAGTGATAAAATCTGTAAAATATCCATTTTATCTGAGAAACTGATGATGAGTCTGGAGTCTGCATAGCACTGACCTTTTTTTTGTTTTGTTTTTTTTAAAGTCACATGGTCACTTGTATTCGTTGTTATTTTGTGTATTTTTCTTAATTTGTCCTGTTTCGATGTGTTCTTTCTAATTTCCATTTTGTTTTGTGTTATGAAATGTCTTCACAGACGTAAAAATGTTATCTTGAGGTTACAAGAAAATGCATTGTGTAATATATAATACTTTAAATCCATACTTTGTAGGCGTTTTAGAAATGTGGTATTTATGATATTCAGATTTTTCAGTAGTCTTTCTTTAAACCCCCTTTAAAATCCTTTTTTCTACCTATCTATCCTGGATTTTTTTATTTAGTGTTTTTTTAAATAAATGTCTGGTGGATTTAAAGTACATCTGTAATATGAAGCGTACACTTAGCATTCAGCCAGTGTTTATTCTTACCTAAATTAATTTGGGTGTGTATCTGTGTGTGAGGATTCATATTCTGTTCACATCTCGCTCTGTTTTTTAAGGTTTATTCTTTTCTTTATTCTCTACTTTTTGTTATTTATCCATTTTCCTCTGTGACATCAGTGTATGTTTACATTTCTACCCCCTCCTTCGCCTCCAGCTTTCTCCACCTCCCACTGCACGTCGTGGTCGTAGCATGTCCGTTTGCGTGCCCTGCTTTCCCTGTGCTCCTTCTCCATCGTACCCTCCCAAGCTTCCCTCAACTCCTCCTCCGGTGCTCTCACCCAGACCGGGGATGTCAGACGGCGAGACGTTCGCAGGCCGTCTGTCCAAGGCGCTGGAGAGTGTGTTACCACGGCGACGCGCCAGCCTCCCAGCACTCTTTGCCAGCCCTGTATGTTAGTGTGTCTGGGTGAAGCAGGAGCGTCCTGATGGGTCAGGCCTCAGTAGGCACACACAGGCATCTGAAAATAATCTGCGATTAGACGAAAGAGTTCAGCTTTATTATTCTTCCTATATGCTGCATAGAAACTAGGCCAGATGCTGATTTGAAGGCTGTAAGGTGATAAAATAGGCCATAGTCAGAAATTATTTTCAGCTTTAGACCTATGATTGTCAGCATTTCCTGCAAAATAGGTAGCACTAGCACAGCTCAGAAGCAGTGTCGTACATAATTCATTCACGATTCACGTTTCATTAATAATTTTTAAGCAATAATTCATATAAATTTTACTTTGCGCTTGAGCACCGTGTCCTTCTCACATAAATGGTGTCTGTCCCTTTAACGCAGCATCCGCTTTCATTTTTCAGATGAAGGCACACCTCAGCGGCTGCCTGCCTCAGTGACACAGCACATTCAGTCTAAATAACTGAATAGTTTCAACCCTCGTGTTCGTTACTTAGCAACTTTATCTCTCATTGGCCCAGATAAAATACATTTATTTTAAACGACCTTCTCCATCCTTTTTTCCTCCTGATATCAGCAAGGAGCAGAAGTATGAGATAGGAAATGAACGGGACATTAACGTGATCTCTTCGGTTCACATCTGCACACACCATTATTTCATTCTAAAACTCTAGGGAGAAAATAACCCAGAAAATCATGTCGGGAATATAAATAAACAGACAATTTTTAGAATTGGGTAAAAATGGGTCATTTTGACTCTAACAGGCCGCCAGAGTTTAATAAGCTTTGTGAACGAGTGAGTCATAAAAAAAAGTGAGCTGCTGTGTTTTATATCCTTAATCTTTTGACTCGTAACATTGCTGTCACCTGAGGGTTTCTTTTTATTGGACCTGGCCCAGATAGGAACCTTAACCCCATATTTCTCAGAATAAGAGCTTGAATGTTGGAAAGCATTAGCGGAAAAGTCTCAACTCAAATGCTAAATAGTATGAGCAAAGTGTCTGGAATGAAAATCTGCATTTCGATGATAAAGCTAATGCTTTCGGATGCTTGTGCGCCTTACATTCACGAGGCTGTCCCACCACGAGCGCTCCTTTTCACGTTAAATACAGATGCTTAGGGGTTTTGCGTTCTTCTGGAAACTAGGACTGACTGCTGATCCCCTGGTGTTTATATATTTTTATCACCAGAGCATCAGCAATCATTGGAAATAGAGCTACGCAACCATCACCCTGTCTGTATTTAATTTCACACCTATTTTCTGCTACAATACACCTGCTTTTAAACGTGTTTCATATGTTTGTGCTATATTCTTGATGTTTCTTTGCTTTGTGATGAGTTTTATCTGCTGTATTATTTCTCTGTATTCTCTCTCGTACATGTTCTCTTGCTCTTTGTTTATTTGTATGATGCTGCATTTCTTCTGCTACCTCACGACGATGCAATGTGTTATTATTGTCACTTTAGCCGCAGTCTCTGGCTCAGCCGTATGGAGGTGGAGGGGGCTCGGGTGTGTGCGAACCACCTCTCTCTTTCCCCTCCATCCCTGAGCGGCCCGTCTCCTTCTCTCCGCCGCCGTCCTGCCCACCCAAAGGCTTCAACGTGCAGCGCCGGAAGAGCACCTCCATCTTAGAGGCTCATACGCGCCACTTTCAGCCGGTCTACCGCAGCTACGGGAGCAGCCTCCACCCGTTCTCTAGCATCGAAGCTCATGAGCCGTCACACTTCCTGCTGTCGAACGTAGCAGCTCACAGACTGGCCGAGCACATGCAGGCTTCAGCGGAGTCCTTACATGGATACAAGGACATCCGAATGGAGCAGGAGGAGGCAGTGCGTAGACTGAGTCTCAACCAGGCCGTCCTGCTGGACCACTTGGAGGCCATGGCGTACAGCGGATATCCGATAACGGCACATCAGCTCAACCAGCTCACCTTCCACCAGCAAATGCAGGCTGCTGCAACTGCTGCAAGTCTGGCGTATGAGAGCCCTCAGCCCAGCCCAGGCTACCTACACCCACACGTCCCGAGCCTCATGCGCCTGAACCATAGTCCCATCCCTCAGCCAGCACCTGTTAGTGTAGCCCAAGAATCCTGCTACCAGCCTCATCCCTCATTTCCTCATTCTGCCCCACCGGTGTTGGCTCACACTCCTGATCCTGGCACTGCCTTTGAGTTCCACATGCACAACATCCAAGCAGAGCAGGGAGCGCTGGCAGCGAGACTGTTCCGAGCCCGGCGCGGCTCTATGGAGCTCAATCTGGAGGAGGCGTCGGGAAACACGGGGCCTTGCAGTCGGCTGCAGCCAGTAACAGAGGAGCTGGGGAGCTACACCAGCCCGGAGATGCCACTGCCTCCGGGAAGCCTGCTGTTACTCCAGGCTCAAAAAGAGCGCAGCCCGGATCCTTCCAGCGATTCGGTGACTTCGTCAGATACCGGTGACTTTCACTCGCCACCTCTGCCGCACGCAGGACGCACGGGTCTGGATGCCTCGCTCGCTCAGTCCATCCCCCACAAGACGACGCAGCTTTACACGCCCTGAAAGAGCGAGCGGAACGTGTGAGGGCCATCCTCCCACTCACCACTCTTATCTCTTCATCCCGCCATCTGAACCATCCGGCTCTCATATCAGCACTCTACAGAGCACCTGGGCACGACAAACCACCATCCAGCCTGAACTTCCTTACCACGAGTCTGCTCTGATCCTGCAGGGTTCTGCTTTGGTGATTACACCCACCTGCTCTTCTTACCCTCTTTCCTGAACCCCCACATATTCTCTCGCTTTCCCCCTCTCTTTTATCTGATTCAGTTTGTCCCTGTGGTTGTGGTTTTTAACCCTCTCCAGCCATACATAGCTCAATACAGGCAAAAGTGCAAGTAAACCTGCAAAACCCCTTTGTCTTTGTTTTTTTCCGTTTGTTTAACAAACTGTTGTTGCGTTGTCCTTTTATTTGTCCTTTCATTTGTTATTTTCCAGAAGTTTTTATATGAGTAAGTACTATTTTGTCTGTATGTTCATATAAAAAGATATATGATGCGTGTGTTTGAAGATATACGGTCTATATAATGTTCACTGTATATCTATAACATTAACATGCAAATTCACTGTTTGGAATGGAGCCCCTTTTTCTGAAGGGAGCATTTATTTATGTGTTTATTTTTTATTTAAAAACTAAATAAATGAATGAATAATAAATCATGAAGCATGATAGGGTTCCAGAGGTAACTGAGAATTTGCATTTTCAAACATACACAAACATACAACAAAAATCGGGGCTTGGAGCAGGTTTACTTCTCCACATTATAGTCCCTTTACCTGCTTTTTAATATTGCAGCTAGTTATTTCAGCCACATGTATTGTTTTTTTTTGTTTTTTTAAATATTGATTGTTATTAACTCCTGCTTTTCTAGAGCTGGTGCCTTGTTATAGTTGGCTGGAAATGGTTAAAACAGTATAATATTTTTAATTTGCTTATTATGTCTCTGTTAAAGACACACACAGTGATGAAGAATTTGTATCAGTTGTTATTGTGACGGATTTGCCTTCAGGATGAAAGTTTGTTCATATTAACCCTTAGAAATCTGACATCAGTGCCATCCTGCATTTTCAGATCTCGCTTCCTGTTCTTCATTTTCTTTTTAATTCTGTACATTTTCCATCTCACCTGCTTGGGGTACTTTTTTTGCTTCAATATAAGCTCTGTGATAGTAGGCAGAAGGCCAAGGTAAGGCAAAACTGCCTCGTGCAACTATACTTGTGCACTCCGAAGGAGAGGCAGGGAGACAAGTATACTTGCCTACAGCTTTCTAAGGGTTCATTCTCTCACACCCTTCCGTGATGGAAAAGTGTGAAAGCTTGCGAAATCCAGATGTATTCCAGGATGTGTTTACAGCAGCACCGAGCACAACCTGTGCACTATTTCAGTGCTAACAGTCACTTAAAGCTCTGAATCATCCTAGAGTTTCACATGCATGAAGCCCTACTCACCCCCACACTAACACGTGATGCCGTCTGTGTGTGAAATGTTCAATAACAGTCAGTCAGTTATCCGGTTCTGTGTTGGCCGTTATTCTGACTTGAATTCTCTATTTGTTTGTATCTGTTTCCTCCACTACCATCTCTCTCTCTTTTCCATTCCTATTTTTCTGTCTTTCACTATCCGTACTGTAGCAGGCTCCACCTCCGCAGTCCAGTACACCTGTTCCTATGGTATCCAGCAGCACTCAGGTCACACCCTGGAGCGACCCGGTTAATCCACAGGTATGACGACTTTCTGAACCTTTCCAGCACTTTAGTTGTTAAAGAGGCCAGTGTGGGCAAAAGCAAAGCAAATGCATTCCTTCATTTTTTTTTTTTTTGGTTTTGTTTCTGGATTCTCTCCTGCGTGTGAAAGCTGTGGACTCCAGAGATGCTTCTCTCTCTCTCTCTCTCTCTCTCGCTCTCTCTCCTCTCTCGCTCTCTCGCTCTCTCTCTCTCTCTCTCTCCCTCTCTCTCTCCCTCTCGTGCTCTCCCTCTCTCGCTCTCTATCTCTGTCTCTCTCTCTCTCTCTCTCTCTCTCTCTCTCTCTCTCTCTCTCTCTCTCTCTCTCTCTCACAATGTGTTGTATTTGTTTCTTATAGTATGGAGGTTACTACATCCCAGCAGTCCCTTCGCAGGTAGAGAAACTTCCCCAAACCCACCATCACTACCATCTGTCTCTCTGTCTCTCTCTCTCTCTCTCTCTCTCTCTCTCTCTCTCTCGCTCTCTGTCTCTCTCGCTCTCTCTCTCTCGCTCTCTCTTTCTTTCTTATTCACTCACTCACTCTCTTACAAACACACACACACTTTTCTCTTTGCAGTGCTACTCCTGGCCTTGCCCATTATATAAAAGCTCTTGTATCCTGTTAAGATCTTGTCTTATTTTCTGTTCTGTGAATAAATGCTGCTTGTATACCTAGAGTAGTGAGGATAAAGAAGAGAAATTGCAGTGTTAAGCAAAATTTTAATAAAAATAATACATGTCCCAGGTGCCTGGTGTGAATAAATTACATTAGCTTTAATAAATGTCTCCAGTATTCATCATCTGCTAATAGTATATGTAATAACACTGGTCTCTGAGGGCATGGGATTGTTTCTTTTTTGTTGTTTTTTTGAGATCCTTAATAAAGGATACAGGTGCTAGGTTATGTAATATTTCTCGATTATAATAAATCAAACAGTATGAAATTTTGCATTTGCAGTGCAGTCAAATATTGGGATGGAATAGATGCTTATGGATTATTGTTCAGTTAGTTATCTATCTTTTCTAGCCCAACTTTGGGAATGTTAACTGCACAAAAAAAAAATAAAAAATTCGGGCTCATATGTTCTAAAGACAGGAACTTTTCTAGAGTTTCTAGTGTGAGTGCATCTTTAATTAGGAGAGATTTGTTGG
Source organism: Hemibagrus guttatus (assembly GCA_033459395.1). Lineage (NCBI taxonomy): Eukaryota > Metazoa > Chordata > Actinopteri > Siluriformes > Bagridae > Hemibagrus > Hemibagrus guttatus. The sequence goes on from JAUCMX010000018.1 coordinate 6,311,383, forward strand.
ATGAGGCTACTTTTCCAGGTGTGAAATGATATTTTGGCTGCTTCATATCTGTGAATGTTGTTCTTTGTGCTCCAGGTGGTTCCACAGCAGGTTTCTCTGAGCGCTGCCTCTCAGCAGCCCACCGTCTCATTGCCCCAGCAGCAGCAGCAGAAGCCTCCACCACAGTTGGCTAGCTCAGGCCAACAAAGCATCGCCCAAGCACACATCCAGCCTGGGTCTTCTGCTACACAGGTATCACCCACCTGCACACACACATTACAAATGTTAGCACAGATTTCTTATTCATACTATTCCCAGAGAAGTCATAGATCTTCACAGCACGGACCTTCACACTTCTCATCTAACAAGTTATTTCATGTTCCTCCAGTGTAATATAGACTCATTCATCTTAGTAGTCGGTTTTCCTATTCACGATCAGTCTATTAATCATCAGCAACGTGTTGTTATATTCTTATAGCTGAATATTTGAGTAAACATTCACATGGCTCATGTGCTTATAGTGGTATAATATCATCAGCTGACCAACCCTAGTTAATTCTCTTACTACCAGTTAAGCTGAATTCATGCTAGAAAGCAATGACCAACACTGAACAGGTAGACTGGGTCACAGTTCAGTACATTTTGGGTCACAATTCTGTTAATTATAATTACTCCACAGTGCTGTCGAATAATCTTCTGTAACAGCAGCTCTGACGGATATACTGGCTGTAGTACACGTATTTGTATTAACTGTAAACTAACAAAAAATGGAGATAAAAAGGTATCAGAACACTCAGGGAGTGTGCTCTTATAGAAAAGTTATTCACTTTCAGTCCTTGAACTTTGGATTCCTGTCTTTGATTAGTTTCCTATCACAGCACAGCCCAGTGTTTCATTCCTTATTTCATTCATGGAAATAAAATCGTTTCTTGCATACACGCAGCAAAAATAGTTAAAATAAAACAATTGTATTGAAATAATTGCCATTTTGCTGACACATTTAGTCTCACTGGACCTTTCTACAGCTGTAACTCATTTAATACACTGGAGAATTCGAACATTTAAACATCATGTACCACTTTGCCTAAAGTGCAGTTATCTGGATCTTATTTCCTCTGAATTGAGGCTGAGCCTCATACATACACCCAAGTGTGTAGGTTCAGGTCTGACCTGCCTCTTGGCATGCTGCCTGTGTGTGTGTGTGTGTGTGTGTGTGTGTGTGTGTGTGTGTGTGTGTGTGTGTGTGTGTGTGTGTGTTTGCATGGTTGTCAGCAGTGTGTTAGTGAGACTAGTCCCAGAGTTGTGTCCCCATCGCCGTGTATGGAGTGTCTGTTCTTCCAATACCAGGCGGCTCAGCTCGCTCTGGTGCAGGTAGCCTTTCTGGATGGATGCTCACTTAAGCCTTCACAAACTTGATGTGGTGTGCATTAACCCACCGTGTGTGTGTGTGTGTTTGCGTGTGTCTCACTGAGAACAACGACTGATTCTGTGGGTTTTGCGTGTTTGTTCATGTTTGTCATGTCTGTTACCTAAATTGGTTTTGCAAACACTCGGGACTGTTTTGGCACTCAGAAGTGGCACGCTCCCCCACCCCCACCCCCAAGTTGAAATGGATTTTCAGTGCTGTTGTGTTTTTGCCTGAGGCATGATGTTATGCTGCTAGATTGTTCTGTTTGCATTATTGATTGATTGGTTGTCCATAAATGGAACCGCATTCGTCCCTTACTGAATTTGGCCTTGCAGCCTTCATCGCCATCTCCGATCCAGCCTGTCCAGACTCCAGATCATTCACCCTTCATCCAGCCGATTGTCACACTTACCCCACTGCCCTTCTCCTATCTCCCCCAGCCGTCTGTGCCTGGCCTGGGCATGATGTCTCCTGTATCAGTGCCCACTCAGCCACTCCCACTAACAGTGGCCCAGGGACAGCAGCCGCCGCTCCTTGTGGTGGCTTCATCAGTTCCTTCCTCCCCGGCACCGGGATCTGTACCATCTGCGTGTAACTCTTCACTGCTCACTGCGTCATCGCAGCCCCAAACGATGACTGTGCTTCCTCCTCTGCCGCTTGCAACCACTGTGCCAACAATCTGTGTGGCTACTGTCCCAACCCCTACTGAGCAGCCCGGGCTAGCGCCAGACTCCCCGGCTCAGGTACCTCTGGAAAGGATGCCATGCCAAATAGCCTCAAGCTGAACTGACCATATTATTGTGTTGCACTGAACTTGCAGTACATTTTATCTATTTTTGTATTTATTTGGATGTTATTTATATATGCAAGCTGTTTTGTGTTATACTTTCTTCACTGTGATGGAGTAAAGAAACAGAAATCAGTCTTCATCTACACCTGAGTTCATTTTTTTTTCCCCCCTCCACTCCTCCAGTCTCTTGTGCTAATCACTGCTTGCTTCTTATCTTGAGGCGGTTGCTGAGTTTTGATATTTTCTTTTGTTTCTTCTAGGCACCCCAGTCCGGTCCTCAGACTACAGATAAGGCACAGCTTCAGGCTCCAGCAATGCCTTGCGGAATGGAAAGGTTAAACCTTTTACCTCTTATTTTGTTCCTTCCTTGAAATTTTAATTCTGATTGATTAGATGGTGTTGATTTCATTTTCTGTAACAGCCATTCAGACCGAAGTTCAGCTGTAGTTCAGATAAATAACATGTACTAGAAGAGAAACTTGTTTTGCAGATGTTTTCCACTGTGTAACTATAAACGGACAAAAAATATGTGCAACTTATTAATAAGTTAAAAATTGTAATCATGTTTTTTTTCCCCTCAGCAGCCACTCTGACGTGGCGTCCGGCATGAGTGACGGAAATGAGGGTGTGAGCGGCGGCAGGCACGAGGGTCGATCAGCTAAACGACACCAGCGCAGATCCGTACGCAGTCGCTCCCGCCACGAAAAGATCACCAAAGCCAAGCTTAACGTGCTCAACGTACGTCCACAGCTCTGCATCAAATCCTGTTCGTTTCGTTGTTTTTATCTTTAACGTAAACTTAACTGCGCCTTTGGTGTTTGTCTTTCCAGATCTCTAATATGGGCGACAGGGTTGCCGAGTGCCAGCTGGAAACACACAACAGGAAAATGGTGACGTTCAAGTTCGACCTGGATGGAGATAATCCTGAGGAAATCGCTCAGATCATGGTAACCACACATACCGGTCATTATAATCAGATCACATTTTCCAGCTGATTGGTGAAAATGTTTTGTTTTTGTTTTTTTCCCCAAGCACTCACCAGATGTTTGTACCGAGTTGCACCGTACAGCCATAAATGAATTCTCATGATAGCGCAAGATTGAATAAAATCCCAAGTTCCAGGAACAACAGACTTAATTAAGTGCTAGTGTTTGGAACGCTGATTTTGTTTCACTTAATTAAATTTATAATCTGGCATCACTGTTTAAAAATGAAAGGAACATGAAGGTTAATTAAGGTTATGGATGGAATGTAGCCCCCCCCACCAACCACCTAAGCTACATGAGAAATTCACACAGTGTCTTAGACAAGTTTGTCCCCTGAAACATGTGTACTTTATTCGTTTTGCTGTTATTTTATATTCATTGTTCATGCTATATATTCTGTTAACCTTGTCTCGCAGGTTGAGAGTGAGTTTATTCTGGAGAGTGAGCGAGAGTCCTTTATCGAACAAGTTCGGGAGGTTATTGAGACTGCGGATGAAAGGGGTCTTGAAAGGGAAGGCAGCCAGGTACTGCATCCAAAACATCTGGACTTTCTTTACTGGCTGTGTTGGACTTCATGTTTTAATTCACACTTATATTCTGACAATTACGTTGTACATCATCATCACATCATGACAAAACTTCAAGATTCATGCTAGACTTGATCTTGTTCCACAGACTGTGAGCAATCCTCAAGAGCAGATGACTGCTCCGTACACACCTCTCCAGCCAGGTAGAACCTTACAATCCAGCTATGTTTTCAAGATTTATCTGTTATTTTCAGAAAAGTCTGAGTCTCTGTTCTTTGTCCAGGTGCTGGTGCGAGTACCACTACACAGGTGGTAACCTCGGCAGGCCGCAGGTTCATCGTCAGTCCTGTTCCTGAGTCCAGACTGAAGGAACAGTTCTTCAGTGCGGTTCAACCCCCTGCTCCTATTTTTGAGCAGCCTGCAGCACGTAAGCAGAATGATTGTTTCTATTATAACGATGTCTTTTTGTGATTGCGTATGGTCTGTAATTAGTTATGTTTGGCTAATGTATGACTTTTTATCAAAATAACTTTTATCAAAATGCACTGTAATCTATTGTGCATGGACGATAGGACATCTTGCTACTATGTGATTATAGTAATCTTTTCGCACTGGTTTATGGGGCTGGTTACCTAGCGACACAAATATGATTGTGTGTGTATTTCTCAACAGCGGGACTGCCTCCTGTGATGGGTCTGTCTCAGTCCGCCTCAGCGCTTTCTCTGCAGCACGCGTTTGCTGAGATGCGTCAGGGCCAGTATGACCCTGGGCCGAGCACAGCGCCCCCGACTCTCAACACCTCCCTTCCTCCACTGTTACCTGCAGTCAGCTCCTTGCCTCCCTCCTCCACTACAATGCTGTCATCTCCACCACAGTCCTCTGAGCTAGCTGGCCCTCCTCTTAACGTCTCCTCTTTGTCCACCTCACCTCCATTGTCACTCACTCCTGTAGTGGTCTCCTTACCTCCTCAGATCCCCCTTTCTGTCAGTCAACCTGTTGTGACCAGTATGGCGACTCAGCCTTTCTCAGTTCCGCATTCCTCATCCCCTTCTGGTGTTTTTCCCCAGCCAACAGTCCCAGTACACACTACTATCAGCACAGTAGTAGTGCCGGGTAGTGTAGCTCCGCCCTGCCAACATGCTTCCCTTATAAACAATGTGAATTCTCTTCCTGTTGGAATTACAGAACAACCTAATGTCGCTTCCAGCATAGCCCAAATCACCCCTCCTGTTGGCCCCAGCACAGCCATTCAAACACCTCAGCTCACCCCTAGTGTCATTGCGCCAGTCCCAGTCACTGCCCCTTTGTCACAGGTGCCAGTCACCAGCAGTGCCCCTGTGGTGCAGCCCACCCTGGTTCACAGCCAACCACAGCCTTCCACGCTGCCTAATCAAGGCCATTCTCACTGTGTCGAGTGTGAGAGCGACCCTCAAAGCAAAACCCCAGGCATCGATGACATCCATGCTCTAGACAAGAAGCTGCGCTCACTCTTCATGGACATGAGCTCTGGCCTTCCTTCTGCCCCAGCTGACGCCAGTGTCGCAGAGCCAGCTGCTCCTGGGACATCCTCCCCTACCACTTCTAGCACCACCCCTCTTCCTCCAACTAGCTTACCTCTGAGTTCTCCTATGTCCACCCCCGTACCAAGCGCCACCCCCGTCAGCAAAACGCCGTTGTCCCGATTGCCGGTAAGTTGTCGTCATATCTGGATGTGGTTGGTAGAACCAAACGTCAGAACTTATAACAACAGCTGACATGAACACTTATTTCCTATCTCTGTCAACAAACTCGTTCTGTAGAATCACTAACACCTTATGGAATGACTATTCTGCTATTTCACCACACACACCACTTTGGCTTCTACACAATATCTAATGCATGTGTTTTTATTATGTGTGGAATCAAACATTTGGGGTTGTGCTGTTATCAGAAAATGATACAGCTTCCAACTTGAAGTCAGCTATTTTCCAGTAACAGAGCATCCTGTAGTGTTTTATTCCTTTGTACCACAGAGATTATTTATTAGAGAATGACGCATTATTATCCATATATATTATATATAATCTTTTGAAAACAAGCTGGTTCCTGTTATCACTTAAGTTATAGGAGCTATAAACAATCATTCCATCACCAGCCTTTTGCTCAAAGTTAATGGGACTAAAAAAATTGGCTTGACATGAATCAGCACCTTTTGAATCAAGCATTCAGCAGTGCAGAGGTATAATATTAAATGCTCATATGTCCATTAGGTTAACTGTTTAATCCAAACCTTAAATACACGAAAACAAATAAGCCTATAGATAAATAACTTGAATTGCCCTTTAAGTGGAAAGATGTGCTGATTATAGAAAAATATTAGTAGGCAACATATTATTATACACAAGTAACATTGAAACATGGTGGTTACTATTTAAATAGTCAGAATGTATTGATGAAGAAAAATCCGTACTGAGGGGATCCATGGTGGGAAAATGTTTCAACACCACAATAAAACCCAAATAGGAGTCTCCATAGTGTCTGTCAAGTTTAAGGGTGGCCCTTGTTTCTCTTGTAAGCTGCATGTGGCCTGTAGGTGGCACAGTAGCCTTTTCTGCTAACGCTCTGTACCAAATGCTGTGGTTTGATCTTCATCTTCATCTCATTAGGTGTTGCCTGTCGGCTCCGAGCAGGCCGGCACGCCACCCACAGAACACCCGCCTCTCTTCCCGGGACCTTGTCTAACTCAGGTGCATTACTCTTCCCTTTTCTATCACTGCTTCGCTTCTGTTGTTTAGTCTTGTACTTTCCTTACTATGTTAAACTCAGCTCACCCTCTCCTACCTTTCTCTTTCTCTCTCTCTCTTTCTCTCTCTCTGTCTCAGTCTCTCTGTCTATGTCCCCTGTCCTGAAAAACAAGTGAGGCATGCAGAGCTCTTGCTAATCAGATTAATATCAATTTTGCATGGCATCACATTTCTGTGAACCTCATTAGGCCTGTGATTCTGTATTAACATGCTCTCTCTCTCTCTCTCTCTCTCTCTCTCTCTCTCTCTCTCTCTCTCTCTCTCTCTCTCTCTCTCTCTCTCTCTCTCTCTCTCTCTTCTCCTCTTCCCTCTCCCTCTTCTCTCTCTCTCTCTCTCTCTCTCTCTCTCTCTCTCTCTCTCTCTTTCTCTCTCTTTCTCTCTCTTTCTCTCGTTCTCTATCTTTCTGAGGAGTTAAGGAAATTGTGGGAAGTTATTTTTAATGCATTTTTCCCCCCGGATTTTTAGTTTATTGTACTGCACTTAGAAACATTATAAAAGCCATTCACCCATTCTCTTAAATCAACACACTTAGATGTGATCATTTGCTTTTGAAAGAAGCTGTGATTTTCTCTGGCTCAAAGCCACTTAGTAACAATTGCTTCAGGATAGATTGAACACTTGAACACACAGCATTTAATTTCCTGTTTAAAAAATGAGTGGAAAATGAGACGAAAAATGACTTCATTGTTTGATTCAGAACCACTGTTCTGTATCTGTCCAAAGAGCTCAGCAGATTTGTATTAAAGCAGTGTTTTTTGTTTGTTTGTTTGTTTGATTTCGCAGAATGTAATTACACTGTTTTTTTTTTGTTTTTTTTTTTTTGTTTGTTTTTTGTTTTTTTTATCATGATGGATTTGTTTTTGTACGATATGTCTAAACGGCTTTCACTAACGGGTTAACCGGGTTGTTCCTTAGTCCCAGCAGCCACTGGAGGACCTGGATGCCCAGCTGAGACGAGCTCTGAGCCCTGAGACGGTGTCGGTTAGCAACGTCACCCATCAGGTGCACAGTACAAACTAACTTGCTTTTAAACGGCAAGACATCAACCTGTCTCATATGTGCACACTTGCTCTCTGTATAATCTTGAATGTGATTGCTCATGCGGTTGTTTAACAGAAGGTCAAAACACAAACCATAGGACAAGATCAGCATGGGCTCAGCTAAAGCTTTGCTTTGTACGCTGTAGTGAACTTCCATGCTGAGTTTTTGTGCAAAAGACATGTAATTCTCCTCCTTTCTCTCTTTCTTCTGCAGTCCTCTCAATCTGGGGTAGTTGCTGGAGGGCAGCCAGGTGAGCAATGCCTCTTTTACTCAATGCCAAAATATGACTTAAACAAATTGCAGTGGCATGTCATGACTCTTAAACTGCAGAAATATCTCCTTTATATTTGAGACGTCTCATAAATGTCTGTTTCAGTTCCATTTTCTCTTGAAGGGGACCCAGGGGCTGTTCCTGCATCTGGAGGCTTCACGCTGGGCCGATTTCAGGTGAGGATCATTACAGCCCTCTTGTATATAATGTTTTTAGCATTATTTAACAAATAATTACTATTCTACAGTGAATTGCCACACTGTCTTAACTGATTTGTTTCTTTCTCTTCTCTTTCCTCCCTCTGTTTCTTTCAGGTGTCATTAGCAGCTGATGACTCTTCCCTGCTGCCTCCCACCACCTCCAGTGACTCATCTTCCTCTACCACATCTTCATCCACCTCCTCCTCATCCTCTAATCTCTCCAGTCCTGAAAACACTCTGCACAGGGCCTCTCCTTCTCTGTGTGAGGCAGGGGGCGATGTGGTGGATGGTTTGCCCGCTGTTCCACCCAGCCTGCCCACTACGATTGGCCGCTTCCAGGTCACCACCAACAGCGAAACCACAATGGGACGTTTCTCGGTGAGTCGAGCCCCTGACGAGCTCAAAACTCCCACGCCTGGTGATGCAGAGTCTCAAGAACCACCACGCCAGAGTCTTCAAGTTATGGGCAACGGCCCTGCACTCAGTCCTGAGGGCAAGAGCCAGATGAGCTTGAACAACTCCTTTAACTCCTACTTAAGCAGCGATAATGACTCCGAGTTTGAAGACGAGGATTTCAAACAGGAAATCAGCAAGCTACGTGAGAAGTACGAAAGCTTTAAATACACTAACCTTATCTTGGAGTTTAGGTCTTTTAGGATTTTCCTAAAAAAAATTTTATCTTTGTCTTTTCTTCTATACAATTCTGCATATATCGTGCAATGCTGTATAAAGTAATTAATTAAAAAAATATATAATAGAAAACAGAAAAAAATAAATGTTGGATACGGTAAAGTTTTTATTTCTAAATGTTTCACTTTTCATATAGAATATTACATTTCATAATAATACATTCATTAATAATAAATACAATTATCTTATGTTTCACTTTTCATATATAATAATACATATTTTATTCCCTACATTGTTTTTCTTCATTATATTTATATTTAAATTTTTATATTTCTTCTATTTTATATTTTATTTTTCATTCACATTTCTGTTTTTTTTCACATTATCTTTTATTTTTATTCAATACCCCTAGAAAAACAAACAAACAATACAATTGCAATAATCTACTCTTGTACTAAGATATTATTATTGTACTTTTTCAGCCCTGCCCTCTGTGTGATTCTCTTGCTGAGGTTTAAGACCTTCAATTTATTATTATTATTATTATTTTTTGTTGTTGTTGTTGTTGTTGTCAGGCACATGATGGAAAGTCAGGCTCTGTACGCCCGGCAGAAAGAGGAAATCGATGCTCTTTTCGCCCGAGTTGGCAAAGCCCCACCTGCCATGATAAACCCACCCGCAGTGAATCTAGCTGGCCGCAGGCGCCGACCCACCAAGAGCAAAAGCAGCAAGTCGAGCCGCACAAGTTCTCAGGGCAGTAAGAGCCCGGTTCAGCCTGGTACGCTTTTTTTATTCCACTTCACCAGAAAACATAAAAGTGAGTGCTGATTATTCATTCTGCAGAAAAACATGGCCTTGGAAATAACAAATTGCTGTGTGTGTGTGTGTGTGTGTGTGTGTGTTAGGGAGCACCACTTTATCAACTCAAAGTGCTCCCTCGGTGTACCCGACCCAGCAGGCCTTTCCCACCCCCAGTGAGTTAGGAGAAACTGGAAGCAATCCCCTGCTTCAGGCTTTCAAGCCCTCACCCTCCAGCGAGAACCTATACTCAGCCTTCACCAGTGACGCCACGCTGTCCGCCCCTAGCCTCTGTCTGCCCACGCATGGTAACATTCTCACACCAACAAAGCACTCAAATGCCCCCGCTTCTACCCCTTCTAAACCTTATGCTCTGCCACAGGCCTTTCATAACAACTTAATGAGCAGAGTTTTTATTTAACTAAAATAAATCGTTTCTTTAGCTTAGCATTATTATATAATATGAGAGGGAAATTCTACATTAAAATCTATAGCCTTTTCTTCTACATTATTTTAAGAATAAAACCCTTCAGGTGTGCCTTTTTAGGAAGGTAATTAACAATATGGTTATGTGATGCACAATGCTCTGTTACCTCTCCCAGACGGTTTTCCTACAACTCCTGAAGTGTTTTATTTCTTGCATACCACAGCAATTTTCCAGCACTCACAACTTTTGTGTAATTAATTAGAGAAAGAAATTTCCTACCGGACGAAACGTCTGCGAAATAAGTTATCACTTGTCACAGTAGCTATAATCAGCCCACATCAGTCTCTCTTAAAGTTAATAAAACCCAAGTCACATCATGTTACCAAAGGAATCCACAAAGAATTACTGTAAACTCTTCTGCCTTTAAAGTGTCCACACTACAGACTCCCTTCATATATTTTAAAGACAACTTCTTAATATTGACAGTTTTACTTGTTTATGTAACGTGCACAGCATACAAATCCCCGTTGCTATAGAAACGATAACGTATCCTGTCGCTTTCTAGCCGCACTGCAAATTAGCGTCAGAGCTGCTGGTCTCGAAAATTAATCAACAACTCTTGACCAATCAGAATCGAGAAGTCAGCAGCTCTGTGGTATTAGTCGAGCTTTTTATATAAAAGTAACAATGTCACTGTGAGTGTATTGAATTGATTAATAATATTCATTCCTTCTGAACCATTTTTAACAACTTTATAAGTTCTATACAGCGAGCCTTTCCCTTTAGAGTGATGCAAAGCGCGCTTTACACCAGACATTACTGTTTGAAGTTTTTACAATGATTGATTGTTTTCACTTTGTACAAGTTGATATAGTTTCCTGAAACTCATCAGTGCATGCTTTGGCGTAGATGTTAGGGTTAAAGTGTGCTTCCGCTTGCCTCCACTCCACTGAGCAGTGAAGCTCCATCTTTTCATCCACCGCCACTTTCTGCCTCTCTTTCTCTCTCTCTCTCTCCATTTGTGTGTGTCCCCTTTTTTCTCTCTCTCTCTCTCTCTCTCTCTCTCTCCATTTGTCTCTCTCTCTATTTCTCTCTCTCTCTCGCTCCATTTGTCTCTCACTCTATTTCTCTATTTCTCTCTCTCTCCATTTTCTCTCTCTCTCTCTCTCCATTTGTCTTTCTCTCTATTTCTCTCTCTCTCTCTCGCTCCATTTGTCTCTCACTCTATTTCTCTCTCTCTCTCTCGCTCCATTTGTCTCTCACTCTATTTCTCTATTTCTCTCTCTCTCCATTTCTCTCTCTCTCTCTCTCCATTTGTCTTTCTCTCTATTTCTCTCTCTTGCTCCATTTGTCTCTCACTCTATTTCTCCATCTCTCTCCATTTGTCTCTCTCGCTCCATTTGTCTCTCAATCTATTTCTCTATTTCTCTCTCTCTCTCCATTTCTCTCACTCTATTTCTCTCTCTCTGTCCCTCTCTGTCTCCATTTGTTTTTCTCACCCCCTATTTTTCTCTCACTCTATTTCTCTTTCTCCCTCCATCTCTCTCTCCCTCCATCCCCTCTCTCTCTCTCTCTCTCTCACACACACTCTCACTCTTCTCTCTGGAGCTCATGACCTTGTTTTCCATTCCTACTGTGTATTTGTGCGTGTCTCCTTCTTCCTCTCCTTTTCTGTACCTCGTTCTTTTTCTCTCTCTTCCCTCTTTTTGTGCCACAGGCTGTGTAAAGTTCAGCTGTGGGTCGGAGCGATTGACCTTCAAACCAGGTGGCAGAAGGACCCGTTTTCTGAGTACGCCGTGCTTGGCTCTTTGTGTGTAACGCTTTTCCTTTGTATATTTTCCTACACTATCACGTGATTTTTGTTTTGGTAACATTTTCCCGACTTTAGCGCCATCTCAAAATGATCCAACTTCACATCTAAACCAAAATAGTTCTACCACTAAACCAACATCATGGATTAATGCTCATGTGTTACTGTATCCTAGCATGGGATAGCAAAATTCCTCCATATGGTTACAGGAACTGTTAATGACGGAATAAATGAATCTGATTTTTGGGATATTGAATGCAATTATTGAATATTTTTTAAAGATTATTCAAAGATCCTTGCATCTTATTGTTGAAATTAGTTATTTGTGGAGGTGAATTTTCTATAAAGAGATATCTCCATGCTTGTAGTGGTCTCAGTTTTAGCTTATTTTTTTCCATTCCAGCATATTTTATCTGCTCAACCATCTTAAAATGCATTATACCTCGCTCAAATACTAAAGACTTTAAACTTTACCATACCTATTTAACAATTTTCTTTGATCATTTAACGTCCTTTTCTGACATTTTAAAATGAACCACTGATTTTTTATTTATTTTTTATTTTTTTTAATCTTTTTTTCTTTAAAAAAAAAAAATACTATTTACAATAAGGCTAGGATTATTTTTTATTATTACTCTTTATTATTGAATGTGTCATGTGTTTAGTTTCTTGCACTATGATGTAATTAGAAACATCAGATCAAAAAGTTCAAAATGTTGCATCCCTCTTTCTTTTTATGCATGAAGGATTTTTTCCCCTCTATGTACCGCTATGTATTTATTCACTTATTTATTTATTCAATTGATAAATATTAGCGCAATAGCAGGAGTCTTTATTATCAAGCTCACAATGAATGTGCCACATAGTGACCAAATGTGCCACATAATGAAATAAAGCAAATGTGTTGACTGCTTTAAGTTTTATTTAAGGCATGGAAAGTTCACATGGAGTGAAACCCTCCAGCAGTTTTCTCTAAGTTCTAAGAGTCTTTGGGGGAAAATCGGGGGAAAAGCCATCAAAAGAGCAAAATGTGAAAATATTGATTTTTTTCACAGAAGCTTGAAATGGCAAACACGGACATATAGACATGATCCAAGAGTGGAAAATAAATCAGAAAAATCCAATAACAAAGCAGCAGGATGTGTAATTAGTATTAGCAGAAATATGGAATAAATATCTACATGTACATTGTACATTATATTGCCAAACATTTTGGGACACCCCTCCAAAACATTGAATTCCGGTGTTATTTTTCAGGGTCCAGACCTTCTCATCCAACATCAGTGCCTGATCTCACAAATGCACTTCTAGAGGAATGGTCAAAAATTCCCATAAACACACTCCTAAACCATGTGGAAAGCCTTCCCAGAAGAGTTGAAGCTGTTCTAGCTGCAAAGGGCGGGACAACTCCATATTACATTCATGTGCATGTAAAGGCAGACGTCCCAGTTTTGTCTGGCTCGCAATCTCCTCTCTAATTCATCCCAAAGGTGTTCTATGGGGTTGAGGTCAGGACTCTGTTCAGGCCGGTCAAGTTCCTCCACATCAAACTCACTCATCCATGTCTTTATGGACCTTGCTTTGTGCACTGGTGTGCAGTCATGTTGGAACAGGAAGGGGTCATCCCCAAACTGTTCCCACAAAGTTGGCAGCATGAAATTGTCCAAAATGTCTTGGTATGCTGAAGCATTAAGAGTTCCTTTCACTGGAGCTAAGGGGCCGAGCCCAACCCCTGAAAAACAACACCTGAATTCAGTGATTTGGAGGGGTGTCCCAAAACTTTTGGCAATATAGTGTATTTGGCGGTTTAGTATTCTTATATTTATGATGAAGAAGGAAAGCCAAAGTTGTGTTAAATATCTTTTTGGTGGCAGTTAGGGTGCACAAACCTTGGTAACTATTAAAGTCTGAGTCAGTGTTTTTAGAGCCTTAATCTGATCAATTATAATTGGACAAAAGCCTGTGCATGTTTCTTCCCACTCTTCTGTATTTTGACTTTATTAAAATGAGAGAAAGCCATGCTGAAGGTTAGCTCCTGTGCCTCATTTTCTGTTTTTGATGTGAAAGTTTAGTGCACACTGTTGCTATATCAGGCACAGAGGCGTGAGTTGTGTTGTGTTGGAGTGACTTTTAACACTGACTCTCTCCAATCCCGTGCTTCTCTCCATGCTTCAGGGAAGATGGTGAAAAAAGTGTGCCCCTGCAACCAACTCTGTAGTAATTATCTCTCTCTCTCTCTCTCTTTCCTTATGTCCCCTACTCTTCCTTCCACCACCTTCTCCTCCTCCTCTTCCTCTTCCTTCCTCCCTCCCACATTCCCTCACTTCCTGTTGTCCTCTTTGTGTTTGTGTACTTGTGTGTGTGTGTGTGTGTGTGTGTGTGGCTTGTTTGAGCATGACATGCTGATCACTGCTTAGCACTCATTCCTGACTTGAGCATTTCTCTGTCCTGATGATTCGTTCACATGCTCTAAATGTGACATGTTAACTTTAATAACCTATTTAGCCACTAAATTTCAGCCGTTATCCTGCTGTCACTTTTCTGCATCTTTTCTTGTAAAAAGAAAATGTAAAAATGGACTAGCCTCATCTCACATCCTACTACATCCAAACCAGTCTAAAGCCCTGCTGCATTCCCTTAACTAACCTTTATGTACTTGGCTTTTGTTGTCCCCCTTAGGGCTAAATCAATAACATTTACTAATAAAAATAAAGGGCTATGAATAATGGTCTGTATGTTATGAAGCACACTGTGACTCGCAAGATATCAATTCTTTAGGCCACAAGAACAAAATCTATTTGAATCAATTACCCTTAAAAGCAGATTGTTTTATTTTTTTTAACCAGCAACATTGATAAATCGTTTAATTGTAATAACTGACGAGTTTTAAGTTATCCATCACCATCCTACAGGGAATCGAGTTACGAATTCCGGGCCCTTCGAAGACTTAAGAGTCAAGCCTAAAGCTTTAGAGTCGATCCAACTGATTCAATGAATGAAAATGATTCACACAAAATCGGTCTTTTAGTTAGAGTTAGAGAGACGTTGAGTGGATATTTGAATGGAACAAATTCAGGATTGAATTGCAGCGATTTAGACCACTGATCTGGAAAAAAAGGAACACTCAGACCTTTTGTTAATTTTTGTGACTGATTTAAAATTTGCAGGTTTTGTATTTAGTTATATTTTGCAAATTCTATTTGTAGATTTTGTATTTATTAAAAAAACAATGCTTAATATCATTTTTAATCAATTTACAGTTACATTTAATTTTGTGACATGTCTGTAAAACAACAGAGAAAAACAGAACTCAATCATTTCTAAACTCATTCTGTCCAATCAAAATGAAGCATCAAACAGCGCTGTTGTATAAATATTAATAATTTTGTGATGCTTTTAAAGGATCTTTATTTAAACAAACCTAGTTAAGATTTCAATAGTAGTATTAATTGTTTTAATTACTGGTAAGAAATACTATTATAAGAATATTTTTTAGTGTTTATTATGTAATCCTACTAATTGTTAGCCCCCTCTTTTACTCATTCACGTTTTTGACTTTATCTGAGCTGTAACACACCCCAGATTAATCAATGTGCTTCCATGCAACTCTAACTTCTGTTACATAAGTCAGTAAAACGCCCCGCCAGATACGAAGTGCATAAACCTGCAATAAACCACACATGGCTCTGCAACTTCTCATCAAAGTAAAGTGAATGGACGTCATCCAGTTAAATGCTGAAGTCTGTTTTCCTGCTGTGAATAGCTTTGCTTCAGGCTTTGTTCTTGGTGCTGTGTCCCCATTTTTCTCCTTTTGTCCTTTGCTGCTGCTTTATTGAAGGCTTTTTTGTTCTACATGATACAGTAGATGTTCTACATCTACAGTCTATAGACTGATCCTCATCTAACATCATCCGAAAAAATACAGTGTTTCTCCTTTTGGGTCCTAACAACCCAAAATTGTGCACCAGGCACACGTCGATTAAGATCATTTCTTTCTGTTCATTTTTAATTCTTTTGCTGTGTACGCATCTGACGCTTTGTTTTTACTTCATACACATGAGACGAGAACGTGAGTATTAACACTAGAGTCAGCTTTGTATGCATCAGTTATCCTCAGACATGTCCATAGGAGACAATGTGATGCTTTTAATATATCAGCATCCCTAGAATTTTTATTTTAAACAAGAAATTTAGTCTAATAGGCAAAAGAGATTTTGCACTGTTCAGGATTAAACATCTTTACTAGCCTTTATTATTCATTTTCACTACTAATTCCTGACTAGCTGCAGTTGTGTGAATAAACACATGACTTGTCAGAGGAAAACCTTGTTCACCCACCAAACAACAAAAAAAAAAAAGAAAGAAATGACATGAAGCCCATTTTAATTGCCAAGATCCACTGTTTAAGTTTGAGTCATCACAGTTCATTTAAGGTTACAGTGGTGGAACTTTAACTCCACAGTAAACTCCATTTCCATTGCCATGTTTTGCTCTTTGGCTCCCTCTAACGCCGCTGTATCTCACTGCAGCAAGCCAGAGCGTGAGATTGAAGCCTAACAGAGATGAGACTAGAGCACTATGACTGTGCTTTCACTGATGTCTTAACTCTTTCACCGTGCCCCTGTTTTTCAGGCTGGATTCAGAGAGATAAAATTACCCCTTTAGCCTCAGAGCGGACTTCCAGGTGCTCCTTAGGGCTTTTCACCACTGTCACTGTTCCCCTACACCTAGTGTGATGTGATGTATATGAGAATATACATGAACACCTCGATATGCTCTGTGTGCTTAGACTGTATCTGTTAAGCATGAGTATATTAGGATGCACCTAAATATATCTCTCTCTCTCTGCTACAGGGACGAACAGCACAAACACAGTGGGCGGCCCGGGACAGGGGCAGAACCAAACACAGCCTCCTTCCACTGCGTCGCAGAGCCGCAAGGGCACGTTCACCGACGACCTGCACAAGCTGGTGGACAACTGGGCCAGAGATGCCATGAGCCTGTCACAGGGCAAAAGGGGCTCGAAACCCCAGCACCAGGCCCCATCACAGGGCCACAGCTATGAGGTAAGATCACTGACCATCAAAAGCTGTCATTTTTTTTTTAAAAGTCATTTTTATTTCCTTCCAAATGCAATTTGTCATGATCATTTTTACATATGATACACTCATGAGGAGCTTTATATGTGATCGTCTTTGGCTTAGACTAGAAAACAGTGTCAGTGTTTTTAAAAAAAAAACCTTTGATTATGTAATGCGTGAAAATTCAGAGAAATCAGTGTCACCATATGTATATAAATACAGTACAGTGCAAAAGTTTGTGTCCGCATGATTGAATCAAAAGATGTATATTTATCTACCATTTACAGCTATTATAAAGTAAGGATTGTAATAAGTTCCAAGAATTAAATGTTGGTGTAACTTGCAGCAAGGTATTTACCCAGACTATAAGGCAGAATGAACTGGATAATAAGTTGACTTCTCTTTTTTTCTTTTCTTTTCTTCCCCTGGAACTGATTTGAACAAGGCAGTGTACTAACATCATCGAGAGTTATCACATCTCTTAGAAATATAGCAGTAATTTTAAAAACGAGTGGATAGATCAGAGACTGCTGTAAAGGCAAATAGTTCCGTTTTACTCATAATATCCACATAGACATGGTTTGAACATTTTTGGTGCTACAATTTTCAAAAACTTTATATTTCTCATGTCTCCTCAGATGATTCCTTCTGGAAGCACGGCCCGGAAGTTCTCCGCTCCTAGTCAGTTGTGTCCCAACATGGCTTCATCCATGCCCAACCCTTCTGCTACCTCTTTAGAGGCACGTAAAGGCTCTCTGTGCCCTGCGCCTCAGTACGGCTACCCCTCCGCATCTTACAACGGCCCGTGGGCCGGCGTCTCGGCCGCACGCACTCAGGCCCTGGGCCAGTTTCCCGCAGCCCCGGGCACCCTGCAGGCTTTCCACATCAACACGCTGCAAAAATCAGTCAGCAACCCAGGAGGGCCTAATTTAAGGACCACATAAGGTTGGGTCTAGCCTGTGCTAGGCTACAATAGAGAGATAGAGAGCAGGGCTGAGACACATGAACTGGTGGTGAGGTTGGTGTGAACTTAGGCACGCGTGTTGCACCTTTGGAAAATGGGGCATATTTAAGCCATGGTTTGTGCACACATATACATAAACACACCCTGTGTGGATGAATCACTCCTGCACTCTGGTTTACATGCCTTGAGGTGAATGCACACTGACACAAAGGAGAGATAAAAAAAAAATAAAAAAAAAATGGGAGCAATGTTAAAGCAGCCAAAGAGGATGGTGACCATTTTTATTTTCTTTGTTTGAAAAATCTCATGAACGTGTATAGCGATGTTGCTCCAGGGTAGCCTGGGACTAGCTTGCTAAGCTTTCCCTGACTGTTTCACTTTATTTGACACCCTTTTAGTCAGTTGAGGTCCCTGGATCCAGTGATAAAAGAAGGAGAAAGCGGAAGGTGATGGATGTGCCCCGTCTCCATTACAAACTTTCCGCCATCCTGGTATCTGCTCTAATTCAATTTAATGCAATAATTATAGAAATCAAAAGCCCATTTTAAAAACACAGGAAGTGGCCTTTAGTAGAGAAAAAACGAGTATTCGTGTACAGCTTCTCTCTTTTTTATATATATATATATAAAAATATATATAAATTAGGGTATCATTTTAAAGTTGTGTGGATCTTCATGTGATTAGAGGCCATTCAGCCACCCCTGAGAGTCTGGACTACAAAGCTTATTATAATGATAAAACTCCCAGCTTGCTTTGTAGTACATGGTCATGCTTACCATCCACCTCCACCTCTCTTTTTGGGAGATTTAAAAAAAAAAAAAATGATTCAACTAAGAATAAACACTTGTCCCTTTTTGCCATGTCATTGTGCCTCCGGTTATAACGGGCAAATTAACCCAATTTTACTCTCCTTAAATCCAAAAAAATACTCCTGCGTTATTAGTTCTATTTTACAAAGAGTGACCAGAGAGGCTGGAGGTGAGGTGGAGATTTATTTACCCTGAATGAGGAAGGGGTGCCTGTCTGGCTTGTTCACGCATACTGCAGGCTGGTGAAGCTTTAACTCTACTATCTATTAGCATTGTAACAGCTTTTATAATCCTGAGCTCATTAGGGACCTCTTTACGGCAGGTTGCTTTTTTGAATTGTATGTTTAAATGAGAAAAGTTGTGTTCTGTACGGACCTGTATTTATCCATCAGTTATTGATGTTGAAACACTGTGATTTATTATAAATGTTGTTGGACAACATAAGTTTAAAGCAATGGTAGAAAAAGGGTGGTAACGAGGAGGATTTATTGCTATTAGGTAAAAGGTGATGTAAGGCTAGCTATTACCTTATTACAGAACTTATTGGAGACACTTTAACCCTTTCCTCCCCCTTTGTACTTCTTTCTTTGTATTAGATAAATGTGAATGTAACGAGTTTCAATTAACGTACTTGAACAACCGCTCTGTTTTTTCCCCCATTTTTCCCAGTGCCCACTGAGCGTACTGGAGTTTCTTGTGCCTTGCATTCTTTTTGTTTTCTTTCTTTTCTTTCTTTTTTTTGTTTTGCTTAGAAATTGTTAGTAATTTTGTGGCAGCAGAGGTGTGTAGGTGCCTAGTCAGGTGCTCATGTGATAATTATTGCAATTAACAGGCTATAAGGAAGAGATTCTGGGTTTAGTGCCATCTTTTACATTGGTTAAGACCAAAAGCGTTCTAGCTTATTACTTTTGTTAGAACTGTATGTTGTCTAACATATCCGGTCAGTGATAAGCTTGTGGCCTAGGCACTAGACCGCTGGGCATCCTGTGTCCTGTTTCCTGCCCTTAAGCCTGCTTGTCAGTGTTCTCAGATCATTTGATCTCCCTACAAGGACCCTTGCGTAGCATGTGAACTTGCCACAATAGTTGTAAATTCTGTAAGCTAAAGCGTTATCTTTGGGACAGCAGACAGGCAGTTAGTATCCAGAAGTAACCCTGTGTTTCCACTGGCAGCGATACAGCACATTAATGTTCAACCAGAGTGTTGGTGAGAGTTTGATTCATGTTATGCAAACGAGACTCGATGATCAGTAAAAAGTGTAAATGAAGAACAGCTGTTAAGCATCAGTGTTTAGTTTCCGATATTCACGCTGTGATGCTACCGATTTTAAGAGATTAATACATCCATGATAACGAACACTGGTGTTTTGATGATCTAGCTCTAGAACATTTCCTGCTAAAATGGTATTCCTAGCTGGTAGATATCTTCTCAAACCTATTGTGGTCTAGCCTACATTCTGCATCTGGCTGTATAGTTTATCCAGGAGCTACCAAGAAAACCATGGCAACCAGCATTAACTTGAGATGGGGACACGCATCAGCCAATAACGATGTATGAAATATCGCTGCTGGTGTGAACGCAGGGTTATGCAGGAGGTAAGAAAGCACACTGTCGACGATCAGTTAAAGAAGACCTACACTGAGTTGTATAGTGTGTATATGCGTGTCCCGTATTAAAGCTGGTGTTTTTTTTTCCGGCATAGACGAGCCTTTCGAGCCGGCGCTCACAGGAAGCGCGGTAGTCTTGTGTTGGCTGTGTATCCGAAGTGTCCAGATGAGGAAAGTAAGTTGAGAGAAGCCAATACATTGAGAGGATTTTGAGAGTGAGTATTTAAGGATACTAGTCCTGCTGGTTGGAATCACTTTTTTGTGGTTCTGTCTGAATCTGTGTTTAACCAGTGAAGCCTGTATTGTTATAGTTGTAACTGGGAATTTGTCATGTATCAAAAAAAAAAAAGAAAGTTCGGTTCAGTTGTAGGACCAGGAAGGGAAGTATGGTAGATGGCACCTCACCAAAACACAAGACTGCCTCTGTTGCACTGTAGCGTCTGAAATGGCACTGCTTTCCTAATTACGCAGTTCTCAGTTTATTGTAGAAATAACTGCCTTGTGCTTTTCATGCCGATCAGTAGCTTGTTTAAAAAATAAAAAAGGTCTTTTAGTAGCAATCAGTGGATGCCACTCACAGCGTTGACAAAAAACCCCAATAGAACGTGTTTGTGTAGGTTAGACCTTCAGCGTAGAGCCAGTCGGTGGACGTGTTGCCGCGTACCTGTGAAAATCACACAGAGCAGAAAACGGCAGCTTTAGAAAGCCATAGAGCGGCATGAGCATGTTACAACTACAAGGCACAGAGCAGTGAAACCTCGTCATCTTAACTACTGATCACCGATAGGAACTGCTAGATTACTACACGCCATTGCCTTAAAGCTTAGCTGTCTGCGTCTGGCTCCGGAAAAGTTCACCTTATCGATACAGTCCATTTATAGAGAACTACAAAATAGATTAGCCAACCGTTTACTCTCTCCGAGTGGGCTATATTGTACTTTCAGTATTTAAAAACAAAAGGTTTTAACAGCTTGGGTTTGTTTTTGCTTCTTTTTTCTTTTTTTCTACTTACTTTGTACTCAGTGCTTTATCTGTAAATCTAGAGCATGGCGGTTAGTTTGGTTTTTCAAGCTGCAAAACAAATACGATTTTTTTTTCTTCTTCTTTTTTTCCCACATTTTCCGTTAATTCCGCATTCGGATAAAACCCGCACGACTAGCATACGAGTGCCATTCCTACGTTTCTCAAGAGTTGTAGTTTGCTCCGATTTTGATTCCATAAACTGAGCACCTTGTTTACTGTTAGAAAAGTGATATTTAGTAGCTGCAGTGCAGAATATGCAATATATCTAATAATGGGATACACTGGGTAGAGACCATGTCCCTGGTTTACTCCAGTAGTACGGAGAATTTCCTAAATTCACACGTCTTATTACTCCAGCATCACTTTTCCGTTCTGGATCATAGACACTGCTACAGTTTTTAAACAATATTATTCTGTTTACGTCATCACCTGTTAAACAATATGCCGCTTAGCAAAGTGCCAATATGTAGAAATGCAGTTCACTGCACCACCTGACACATTCAGATGATGATGATGATGATAAAAAACATGCTCGTCTTTCTCGGAAAAAGAACTTGCATGCTACTTTGGTCACTAGTGATATTTACCACGCCGTCACAACAGTCTCCTGCATTCATTGGGAACGAGTTGTTTTTTTTTCTTCTTCCATTTTTCCGTTTTGTCTCCTGTGGAAAGAAATACATCCGAACAGTGTGTTTACTTAATGCTACTGACCTGTCATTAAGTTATTTTTGTTTTGTACTACTATCTTGAGTTCTTGTTTTACAAATGTTGTGTCTCTGCCATTTAGTGACTTCAGTTCAGTGATTTTTTTTTTCTTTTTTTTTTTTCCATACACTATTTAACATTGTGCAAAATGTTTAAAAAAAAAAAAGAAGAAAAAAAAAGATGAATAAAAAGAAAACCCAAACAAAAACATGTAATGATTTATTGGAGGCATGGTTCATACTACAGGATGTTGAAGCTTCATATGAAACGGAGCTTTTTACTCCAACATAACGCAGATTATTATCTTCTTTGTAAACGTAGTAAAAGAATTTAAATAAATCATACTTTTTAGCTTTGAGTGGAAAAAGACCCTAAGAAACTTGTCCTCTTAAATATTAGGATGTCGCCATGGTGACACATCTTCTGCAAAGTTCTAGCATATTTCCATATTTCCCCATATTCAGACATTTATTTATGAATTTTTTATTATTATTAATTATTATTATTATTATTATTCAGGCCAACAAATGGCACCTTAGCACGTTAAGATATTTTGAATATATTCCAATATATTTAGTATTACCTATATAAAAATACAAGTAAACCAAATATACAATTATTATTCCTATATCTAGACATTTGTACTAATTTCACACATTAAACACAGTCGTGTTGTATTGGTGAGATTTTTTCTTCATTTAAACATTTCTTTAAAAGGCTAACGATTATCCAGCGGATAATCCAGAATCATATTTAAAGCTTGAAATGTGTAAAAAGTGTCTAAAACCAGACTGGATAGCCTCATATTTAATTTATAATACTCATTCATCCACCAATATTCCTACTGGGTCTCAGGAAACCTGGAGTCTATCAGAGGAGACTTGGGGCAGGGTACACCCTGGACATGATGGCAGTTTATCACAGGGCACAATCTCACACACAAACATACTACGGACAATTTAGAGATGCCAATCAGCCTACAACGCAGGTCTCTGGACTGTTGGAGGAAACCGGAGAACCCAGAGGAAACCCCCTGAGGCACGGGAAGAGGTTGCAAACTCCACACACACACACACACACACGGAGGAAGCAGGAATCAACCCCAACCACAATTGCGTTGCATCGGTCAGCTTTGTGTTCTGGTCTTCATCAGTGAACATTTGAAGACTTCAGCAGACAGAAATTAGTGTTAAGTCAATAATGAACTCAGAAATGATGCTGGTCTATTAGTTCCTCAGGAGCTCTTGGTTGCACAATTGCACGCGACTATAAACTGTTGTAGAAAGGACATTATTTACTGCCCAGTCTCACCCAAATGGGGATGAGGTTCCCTTCTGAGTCTGGTTCCTCTCAAGGTTTCTTCCTCATATCATCTCAGGGAGTTTTTCCTCACCACCATCACCTCAGGTTTCTCATTATGGATAAAATAGTTACTTAAAAACTGTTAGGGATAAATACTAACTTTAAAATTTTTTTTATTCTGTTTCTGCCCTATACAAATAAACTGAATTGAAAATGTAAAAAACAATGCAGTGAATTTTTTTCTGGAAAAGCTGAAAATAATGTGTTTATGTTGCATTTCACATTATTGCTTCTTGTTCTGTCTGGCTTGAAAACTCTTCCCCCATTACTGGAAAGGGGCTTGAGTACCAGGTGTTATTTTGATGGTTGAAGAGCAGTAACACCGAGCTGTTATGATCTACTCCAAGATCAGTTACAGCAGTGTACCAGGATTCTGGGAAGCAGCTCCAGGTACGGTGACGACAAACACTGTAGGGGTTAGGTGCCATTACTTTTGGAGCTAACTTAAAAACGGTGAAAAGAAAAATAATACAAAAGCTTAAAGATTAAGTTTGAACCGTTCATTTCTGAATAACATGAAGAACATGAGATCTTTCCAAAGTGTTAGAGGCAGAAACATTCTGCTAATCATTTTTATTCGAATGTTTTCTTTTACCATCATATTACAGGCTATACGTGGATGCATAGGTTATAATTGCATCAGCACCTGAACTCACTCAGCTACATCTTTACTCATGTTAGCAAACAAGACAAAATCCTGCATACATAAAGCATTAGAGCATTTTTTTTAAAGCTTTATCCGCTATTCACGCTACCTGTATTCACCTCAACTTAATCCATTCAATTAATAGAGGTTTTTTAATGAACCTATAGTAAATATTTTAACATAAATTACCTTCTCCAAAATAAAATGTGACAAATCAAACCTAGATTAAGATTTAAATACTTCTTAATTTCTTTCTCTCTCTCTCTCACACCCTGTTTCTCTCTCTCTCTCACTGTTCCCCCCCTCTCTCTCTCTCTCTCTCTCTCTCTCTCTCTCCCCACACACACTGTTCCCTCTCTCTCTCTCACACACACACTGTTCCCTCTCTCTCTCTCACACACACACTGTTCCCTCTCTCTCTCTCTCTCTCTCTCTCCCCCACACTGTTCCTCTCTCCCCTTTTTCTCTCTCTCTCTCTCTCACACACACACACTGTTTTCTCTCTCTCTCTCTCTCTCATTATATATATATATTATTTCTATGAACAAAATATAGTTTCTAATCTTTATTCCACAGTCCATCCTCCTTCCCAGCCTCGCATCTGGACTGTAAGGTTCTATTAGCTTCATTCACTTCATGATCAAAAGATCTTCTCACAGTGTATACATATATAGAAGATAACTTCCGTATCCTCGATCCTTTCAGTTACGTGATAAAGAACGGCGAGCGATTAGAGAATAAACAGAAAGCGATTCTCTACAGAGATTACGTTAAGTACGAATGTGGGGGGTTTGTATAGTGAATGTGTTCTCCCATCCTGCTGTCCTGTTTGTCGTGTCACTGAGATGAAGACTTCTGGCAGGATCTTAGGCTCAGATGATGCAGTCCATGATGTGGATTTGGAGAGAGTCCAGATCGGGGAGGACTTCTCCACATTTAGGACAGGCGTGCTCGGGAATATTCACCTGCTGCTGCCAGTCAACTGAGAGAGAAACAAAGAGAAGAGAGAGGTCTTTTTATTCGCTTTATTTTAGATTAATCCCCTTGTTCTAATACATTATCGTTTCTATAGTAACAACTAATTCACATGAATTTGTACAACAGACATTTCATATTAAGGTAAATGTCTAACTGTTGATATGGTGAAGTTTTCCGTGAGGATGCAGGGATGTAGTATTTCTCCAGCATCAGTGCTTTGTAACCATGTGTTCCTTTAATTTTTTTATTTATTTTTGGGGATAAGAAAAAACTAAGTGCAAGAGAGTTTACTCTGACTTTTTGGGGGTTTTTTTCTTCTTCTCTACAAGTTGTGCTTTTTGCCTTAATAACTTCCAGAGAAAAAGGGAGAAAAAAAAAAAAAAAAGCTTCTGGTCATTTTTTCCCCCAGATTTTTTTTACACGACATTAAATATAACAATAAATAGTTACTTCATTCTTTAATAAATCTGTACAAATATTATTAAAACCCCTGGCTAATTGCTGTGGTACAAAAGAAAGGAATTAAACACTTCATGTGCAGTTATTGTAAAATAATCAACTTTAGGTCAATAAAAATAACTTCACATAATATTTTGCTATAACAGAACAAACCAAATGTTTTATTCCTCTTTCAAACTTTCTAATGGTGTAAGAAACACCTAGACTACAAGTTAAACACCCCTAAAACGGAACGTACCATTTTCAAACTATTAAAACTGCATTTATTTCAGCTGCTAAGGCAGGAATTTCACCCCTGGCTCTAGTAGCAGCTCATTTAGGAAGAAAAGGATAGTAATCATGCTGCAGTAACTTACCTCTGCCTCCTTGCAGGTGTGCTGAAGAATCACCCGGGTTTGTACCACGAGGCACGTGTCTCCTCTGCATCTCGGTCATAGACTGCCTGCGCCGAAAAAACACATCGGTCAGTTCTACTTAATACAGAGAAACCAGAGCAAAAACACAGACACGGGAAAAGACAGACAAATTGTACCTGCCCATTGACTCCACCTCATCCTGTAGCTGGATGTTCTGCTTTTTGAAAAACTCCAGCTGAGCAGCCAGGCGCTCTTTCTCCTCGTGAATCTTCTCCCTCGCAGCTCGCTCGGCGTAGAAGTCTGAGGAATACACCTCTGCCTGTCAGGACACACACACATACAGTCCATCAACTCATCAGACCCAGGGATTCAAACCTACAGTCCATCACATACATTTATAATCCACTTTCTAAAATTTGTCTTGTAACTGAATTGTTTTTAAGAGAGTCTCTGGTCAGCCACTAGGGGGCAAAATAGAGCAAGAAATTCTACTGACAAAATAAGCTAATTTATTAGAGAGCTGTAAAAAAAAAAAAACTGCTCTTGTCTATTTCCAAAAGAACCAAATTAGGGGTTTCACAGCAATGGGGGTAAATACTTTTGTAAATCACTTTCATCTTGGAAATATTACGTGATCACATAAACAGTCTCTAGATTTAATACAGAATGTGGAAAAAAAACATCCAGTGAGTGGAACCTGATGTGGTCTGCTGTTGTAGACCATCTGCTTTGGGATGCTTTTCTGCTCACTGCGCTTGTAAAGAGTGATTATTCGAGTTACCATAGTGTTCACCTCAGCCAGCATGGACATTCTCCTCCAGTGTCCTCAAATCAGTTCAACCCCCTCACTAGATGTTTTATTAAACACCAATTTTTGAGTAAAATCTCGAGACTGTTCTATGTGAAACCACAAATGAAATTAAATACTCAAATCAGCCCATCTGTCATTAAACACCCATGCCACGATCAAAGTCACGGACATCACACTTTTCCTCATTCTGAGGATTAACGTGAAGATTTTAACTGAAGCTCATGACTGTATCATGGGTTTATGCGCCGAGCTGCTGCCACATGATTGGCTGATTGGATAACTGAATAAAAGAGCACATCACCTGAGCTTTAAACACAGAGATGGTCTCCAGCTCTTTGTCCTTCTCAAACAGCTCCTGCTTCATGTCGTCGATCTTTTTCTGCTTGTCCGCTAAAGCTTTTTCCGCTGCAGTCATTCTGGTCTGAAGCTCACTGTGTTCCTCCTGTGATATGCTTCCCTGAACACCACATACACAAAACACTGTTAAATTGAATTAATTGGTTAGCACGTTTGCCTCACACCTCCAGGGTTGGGGGTTCAATTCCCGTCTCTGCCATGTGTGTGTGGAGTTTGCATGTTCTCCCCGTGCCTCGGGGGTTTCCTCCGGGTACTCCGGTTTCCTCCTCCGGTCCAAAGACATGCATTGTAGGTTGATTGGCATCTCTAAATTGTCTGTAGTGTGTGATTGCGTGAGTGAATGAGAGTGTGTGTGTGCCCTGCGATGGGTTGGCACTCCGTCCAGGGTGTATCCTGCCTTGATGCCCAATGACGCCCGAGATAGGCACAGGCTCCCTGTGACCCGAGAATAGATCGGATAAGCGGTAGACAATGAATGAATGAAAATAATACAGATCATTGGAGGAGTTGTTTTGTTAGGACGGGATCGTGTCCATCCCACTCGAGACGGTGTCCATCCCACTCGGGAAGGTGCTGCTCTTATTTCTTGCAGCATAACACACAGTCTGAGAACAGGTCTAGTTAATCTGTAACAGTCCAGAGTTAAGGCCAGGAAGCAGACGAGCAGGCTAAAACTCACTGCAGCTGTCTGCTAGCTACAATGCGCAGTCACCCGGGGTTCACAATATTGACATAAATTAAACTTTTATTCTAATTTCTTATTCCTGTAAAGCTCTGTGAAAGCTCCGTAAAAGCACTAAACAAATACAACTGAATAATGACACAATAAAGACACAAAGCTGTCCAAAACCTAACAATGATGTTCATAATGATGTAAAAGCTGTGAACCGTGGTCACCTGTCGTTTCTTATTCTCTTGCTGAAGTTCATCATAATCCTCAAACAGCTTGGTGTACGCATCCTTCAGCTGGGCCAAAGCGTTTCTGCAAGGCGTTCATGAGAAAAAGTCCCATTTCAGTTTCCGACAGTAAACATACACAAATATTACTCATGCATCTTTTATATTCAGCTGTCCGGAATATTTCTATTCTACATTTAAACATGAACATCTTTCCTTTTGAGAGAGTTCAATCTTAAGAGTTTAGTTTAATGGTAATGTAAAGTTTAACAGAATAGTGGAACTGAATAAAAGCCTTTGAGGGTGGTGTGATGAATCGGCATTACTTCTTCTTCTTCTTATTATTATTATTATTAACACCATGTACTGAAGTGTTTTATTCCTCTTATACTACATACATTTGCTAGATTTTTTTTTTTTTTTAAATTAACTAAAGAACAACACATCCTACATTTTATTCACTTATCATTACAGTTAATGTTGTGGAACTTCCATGAAAGTTACTTCCTGTTCTCCGTTTACGGTATACACAGTCGTTCCCTTGCCAGCTTCTCTTTTTTTAAATGAGAAAAAAATGCAGCTTGTCATGTTACAACGAAAGGGAAACGTGAAATAACTCTTGCTCTGGAAAATCGTTACCTTGTTAGAAAACATACTACTGTTACAGACCACTGACATCAAGTAGCAGTAGTTTTTCAGCGTCCACCATGTTTAGGTCGTTACTATAGCAACGAGAAGCTACTAGAACGAGTGCAAAAACCTAGCTTAATAGAAACTTCTGCACCAATCAGATTTGAGAATTGGTTTAATGGAGATCAAAATCGGTGTTTAATGTTTGCATGTTGTTCAGACCTTTCCTCCTGAACCTTCTTCTGCTCCAGTTTGTTGGCAGCCTGCATGCTCTCCAGCTGCACCTTCAGACCGTCGTTCTCCGCCTGCAGCTGCTCTCTCTCGCCGAGCTGAGTCTTCAGCGTGCACAGGTCCTGCTCCAGGTCCTTACACCTGCAGGATCATCAGTAATCCAGTAACACTGATCAGCAGTAACATACCATCACATTATTATTATTATTATTATTAAACATACCAAAACATAGATAAATCTACTGTCTTAGATGTTTTTGGATCGTGTCAGTTGTAGCACAGGAGAGAAAAAACACACAGCCCACGGGTCAGAACCAGCACAATGAAGGTTCTGATGTTGCTGTTGTTCTCCCTGTTCGGGGATGCAACAGCAGATTATTTAGCATTATTTGTTTTGACTTGGCACAGGTTTTACGCTGGATGCCCTTCCTGACGCAACCCTCCCATTTAACCACTATTCAGTGGCTGGGTTAGTTCCCATGGCAATGAGAGTGCGGGATCCTGTTGCTGGACCACCAGGAGGCTACAATGAAGGTTCGAATATTGATTAAAATTAACAAAAATCTTCTTGTGGCTGTAACAGAATCAAAACTTACAAAAAGAGCTAGATCTGGTACAACACTGGACACAAAACAGAGCAATGAATTCAGGTAATGCTCCAATGGCTGTTAGAAAAATTAAATTTAACAGCAACAGAGGGGTGATGGTTAGGGTTAGGGTTGAATACTTATGCAATCGTATGACATACAATCCCAAATGTAGTCCATTTCAGTTCCTGACTATTTGTGTGACACAAAACTTTGCCCTTAGCTCATTCTTATGTACATTCTGATAGTGAAGTGTATGAAGTTTACTGTGAAGGACCTGTCCTGGAGGTTCTTCTTCATGTTCTCCGCCTCGTCCAGTTTACTCTGAGCCTGCTGCAGCTCTTTAAACAAATTCATCAACTGAGTCTTCAGGTTCTCCACCTCAGATGCAGACTGAAACACACACACACACACACACACACACACAATGAGCTTCAGCAGTATCCTTGTCTTACTCTTTATAGGACACTGTGATGTTCTCTTCTATTCACACTACATCTAAATATTCGGCTCTGACTCACCTTGTCTGCTTCCTCCTGAGATCTCTTGCTCTCCACTTCCTGTGTAGGGTTCACATAGGGCAAAGACATCTGGGTTCCACTCTCGCTTTTAGGTTCCTTCAGCTCCAAATCTGCAATCCTTTAGGAAAGAACAAGTGTGTGGAAACAGTATACGGTTTGTATTTCAGAATGAATATGATATTTCTGCAAGCCTTAAAGTACAGTATGCAGACGCACACCCTGTAAAACACCACGGATCAGCCTGTACCTGACAAATATCTCAGAAAGAGAACTTGGGGCTGGACTAGGGGTTCATTTTAATCCATATTAGAACCTTCATTGTGCTGGTACTGACCTGTGGGCCGTGTGTATTTTCTCTCCTGCGCTACAACTGAGACGACCCAAAAACTGTTTAGCGGATACAAGCAAATAATTAATGAATATTTAAATCACATCTAGAAAGGGGGAAGGACACCTTTTGAAATGATATATTATTATAAATTTTTAGATTAAAAATATAAATCAAAAATTCTGTTCATTTTTCAGCATGCATCTCACAGGTACATTATCACTCCACAAACAATACTGAACATACATCACCCCAAAAACAGATTTTCAGTGTCTTGCATAAGTATTTACACCTCTAGATCCTCCATAGGCGAGGAGGGGCCTATGGAGGATATGCTGCTAACATCTGTGATACCATAGCACCCCTTCAGAGAGCAAGTGGAGTCCATGCCTCGACAGGTTAGACCTGTTTTGTCAGCAAAAGTGGGACCAATTAGGCAGGTGGTCATAATGCTATGCCTTTATTGGTTTTATATATCCGATTCTTAGCTTGCTAATAAAGGATTCCTCATTATTCGCACATTTTTGTCAGTAGCTACAGAGTCTATAGCTGAGCTAAATTTGCTGTTTTTGTCCCCAAAAAGATGATATTAATCTGGAATTCAAACAATTGTTGGCTGCATGAGAACCTTTACTACAACAATCCAAATATTTGTCCCCCTAAACAGTAAAAAAGCACTATATACCCCATTATAAATACTAGTAGAACTTAAATAGTTGAATATGCCATATCACGTTTAGTCAACATCAATACAATATACAACTGGATTACCGTGTTTATTTATCGGCAGACAAACCTGTCAATATCTCTATAACCATCACAATTCAAGCACGACTGTGTACCACGTTGTCTTCTGATCTTGTATGTGACTGGTCCAAAGTTACGGAGATTTATTTAGTGACATCACTAGCTTATATGTTCATCCTTATGTGAATTTTAAATCATCTATATAATGAGAATCATTCCTCTAACAGACGTTTTAGCACCTCTGTGTATTCAGGTATGCGTTTATGATGGAAAGTAAGTGTGTGTGTGCGCTTCTACCTCTTCTGTGCAGCCTGTATTTGCAGTTGTAGATGCTCTTTTTGTTGTGTTTCGAGTCTCAGAGACTGCAGGAGCTGGCTCACCGTCTGTTCCTCCGATTCCAGCCGAGACCCGACCATTTCCGGTTTAATCCTGCGTGCAAAAAAAAAAACCCCCCCCCCCCCACACACACACACATATATACATATACACATACATATATATACACACACACACACACAAAATATATATATAAAATACATACACGCACATACATATATATACATACACACACAAAACACACACACACACACACATATATATATACATACATACATACAAAACACACATATATATATATATATATGGGTTAAATAAGAGGAATAAAGTGCAGATGATGAATGTGAGAACCCAGCATACATGTTAGATGCAGAAAGGTCTTTCTGAGGAGGTAAGTCTCTGGTCACGTCCATCTCACCCTTCTACAAAAAACATACAGTGATTAGATGAAAAAAAAAATAAATAAATAAATAAATAAAAGAGAAGTAATCCAGGTGAAATGTATTTTATATCCGTGTCCTCACCGCAATGCGGATCTCGATGAAGGAGTCTTCAGGAGACACCTGGCTCATCTTCAGCTGCAGTTCAGAGTTTAGAGCTACCAGGTCGTTCTTCTCAGCCTGCAGCCGGGTCATCTGAATTGTTAACGCCTCCAGCTTGGCCTGCAGACCTCCAGCATCACCCTACAGGACATAAGACTCCATTCAGCACAAGAAAATAGCCTTTAACTCACCTCTCAACTCAAAATATTGGGGTTTGTGCTGAAAAGTTAAAGGTAAAAGCCTCAACGTTCTAAATACAGGTCAAGTTTCCTTCATAAAAACTTCTTCCATATTTCAGATCAATTACTTATAAACACTAATAAAACCTCTAAGCCTTATCACTACATTTAACCTTTAAATGTAAGTCTTAACATATTTAAAAATCTCATTTTTGGATTGAAATTGAAACACGAGTCAACCCATTAAGGCTTATTCCAAAAATCACAAGTTCAACAGGAAGTGGCATCATCCAAATTTCCTGAAAATAACAGGACAATTACGTATGTTTCTGAAAATTACGTCACATTTCCTTATTTTCAACAACGGCTCGATATTAGCTGGGAAGATTGCTTTTAAACTACAACACTGTTATCCAAATTATCGGTAGAAATTAAATTATTTGTCTTTAAAATTCATTTTGAATAAATGTTCGGATTGTTCTTATGTCTTCATGCCATTAGCTTGGATGCTAGTTACCAAAAATTTTGTGTATTTGCTAATTCTATTCTTAAAAAAAAAAAAACCTCAGCCCTGTAATTCATTTCATTTCAATTTTTCTAGAAATGTTAGAAATTAACAGCTCCACAATCAAGGAATCAACAATTTAAAAGTTTATTAAGTGATACAGAAACCTTTAGCCGTATTAGCTCTCTGTTAATCTGGCTAGCTAACATATATTAAGCTAATATAAGAATAAACAGAATGCTTTTTGATGGTTGTGGTAAATTTTGTCAGCTTTGGATGGTGTAAAATAAATCAGTGAAGACATAATCAATACAATACAAACCTGTGAGACATGTAAGCTTGTTAGCTAGCAGTTAGCTAGTATGCCAGTGTAATGTGGCTGCACGTGTGGAGATGTGATGTGGAAAGTTTTGTGATTCAGACAGACCACAAAAATGTTCAGGTATTTTACCAGCTACACATAAAAACCTCAGTGTTTCCTGAGAGAACTGATGATGTTTAACCTGTATGAACTAATGTATTTTCATACAGTTGACTGGTAAGAGTTGAATAAAAATGATTACCAGCTGTTTTAAATAAAATATAAGCAGAGATCTCACCTCCTCTGCTCCTGCATGCTGTTTCTCCATCCCCTGCACACGTTTCTTTAACAGCTCGTTCTCACTGTCCAGACTTACGAGTCTTTGCTTGGCCTCCTCGAGTCGCTTCTCCAGGAAGCCTCTCTCCTCTCTCTGCTTTTCCTTCCAGGCAGACAGACCCTCGAACCTCTCCTTCATCGTCAGGTTAGTCTGTTTCAGGGCTTCTGTGCACGAGAGACAGTCAGTGAATTACAGAGTGTGTATCTTATAGCATCCTGAGCATGCTGAAGAGATCATTTGAACAGATGATAGCCAATGCTAAATGCTAAATCCTAAATGCTAAAGCAGAGATGACAAACAAAAAGCAGGAAGAAATACACAACACTGTTTAAATTATTATTGCAAAGAAAACTAAGCCAGAGACTCCAGACTACATGCAGTACCAGTCAAAAAAGAACGCTAATATTAACGGGTTTGTTGCTATATTGCTATGTTGCTAAGAACAAAATATTTCCAACTTTTTTGGTATATTAATAATCAAAATTGCATTTTAACAGTAACAAAAATTAATGAAAAAAAATCTAATTAAAAACTTAAAATGAAAACTATTTGATAATTGGCATAAAACTATAGGCGTCTCTTTGGATGTCGGTCTGTGGTGCTCACTCTGTGTTTTTGTGGTGCTCTCAATGTGGTGCTCGCTCTCTCTGTCTGTTTGTAGTGATATCTCTGGCTGTGGTGGTCTCTCTGTCTGTTTGTAGTGATATCTCTGGCTGTGGTGGTCTCTCTGTCTGTTTGTGGTGATATCGCTGCCTGTGGTGGTCTCTCTGTCTGTTTGTAGTGATATCTCTGTCTGTGGTGGTCTCTCTGTCTGTTTGTAGTGATATCTCTGCCTGTGGTGGTCTCTCTGTCTGTTTGTAGTGATATCTCTGTCTGTGGTGGTCTCTCTGTCTGTTTGTAGTGATATCTCTGTCTGTGGTGGTCTCTCTGTCTGTTTGTGGTGATATCTCTGCCTGTGGTCTCTCTGTCTGTTTGTAGTGATATCTCTGTCTGTGGTGGTCTCTCTGTCTGTTTGTAGTGATATCTCTGCCTGTGGTGGTCTCTCTGTCTGTTTGTGGTGATATCGCTCCCTGTGGTGGTCTCACTGTCTGTTTGTAGTGATATCTCTGCCTGTGGTGGTCTCTCTGTCTGTTTGTAGTGATATCTCTGCCTGTGGTGGTCTCTCTGTCTGTTTGTAGTGTTATCTCTGCCTGTGGTGGTCTCTCTGTCTGTTTGTAGTGATATCTCTGTCTGTGGTCTCTCTGTCTGTTTGTAGTGATATCTCTGCCTGTGGTGGTCTCTCTGTCTGTTTGTGGTGATATCTCTGTCTGTGGTGGTCTCTCTGTCTGTTTGTAGTGTTATCTCTGCCTGTGGTGGTCTCTCTGTCTGTTTGTAGTGATATCTCTGTCTGTGGTCTCTCTGTCTGTTTGTAGTGATATCTCTGCCTGTGGTGGTCTCTCTGTCTGTTTGTGGTGATATCGCTGCCTGTGGTGGTCTCACTGTCTGTTTGTAGTGATATCGCTGTCTGTGGTGGTCTCTCTGTCTGTTTGTAGTGTTATCTCTGCCTGTGGTGGTCTCTCTGTCTGTTTGTAGTGATATCTCTGCCTGTGGTGGTCTCTCTGTCTGTTTGTAGTGATATCTGTCTGTGGTGGTCTCTCTGTCTGTTTTAAGTGATCTCTCTGTCTGTCTGTGATCGTCTCTGTCCCTGTAGTGTTCTGTCTGTTTGTGGTGGTCTGTGATATCTGTGATGACCTTTCTGTCTGTGGTTGTCTTTCTGTCTGTGGTGTTTTTTCTGTCTGGCACGGCCTCTCTGTCCGGGATGGTATTTGTGTTTGTATAATCACACCAACCTTTGAGCTCCTGGTTCTCTTTGATGAGGATGTTCATCTGCTGGAGCGTCTCTTCTACATGTGGTGCTCCAGCGCTCTCAGAGTGAGCTGGATGAGACAGATCGCCATTCACTATGGGGGAACCTGAGGCCATCTTATCGCACCGGTGACTGAAAACATTTAAGTATGCAAACCATGTAAAATGACTCAGAAGAACAGCATAACTCACATCAGATATGTAGCTGCCACTGAAAGAGAAACTGAGCGTGTCATGTGATTGTGATCTAGATCATCTGGGCTTGATGGAATAACTCATCAGCAGTGACATTTTTGAAGACAAGAAAATAAGTGTCAGCGATTTAGGTTTATAGTTTATAAGATTTCTCTTGGTCTTGGAGAAGCCTCTGCCCTGCTCTAACACACACACACACACACACACACACACACACACACACACACACACACACACACACCCTGTCCTGTAGGTGTGTTAAATCAAAGAAAGGGCAGAAATGTGCGGGACAGGTGAGTTGTCCATCTCCAGGGCTGAGAAACCTGTGGCCTATTGCCTGTATTATTCAACAGCCTTCAACTTTTACTTTCGTTTCGTCATCGGTTTACTGAGAAACATTACTCGACTGAAACATGAGATCATTTACGGATTACTTACTGTACAATGTACAAAATAACTTCACAAACACACAGCTTGTCGAAGTTCAATTCCCTGGTTGTGTAATGTCCTGCTGTTTGGATCTCCACTATAAGGCGCAACAGTTTTAATATTAGTTCATATTCAAAACCTACAATGCTTTGTATAGGAAAAAAACACAGACACACACACATAACAGCGTCAGTCTTTAAATACAGCCAGTGTGCGATACTCACCAAGATTCACTTCTGTTTACTCCAGAGTCTCTCACTTCTCACTGCGCTTCCTGGTTTTCACGTTTCTTCGACTCGTCCAGCGTTACATGCTGCAGATCTACACGCCATCTCGATGGTCTTTAAGAGCACAGCAGGAGCAGGAGCCAAGCCCCAGCCACATGTAGTGAAAATCTGCGCAATTACTGCGCAGACGCAAGAAACACTGGATCAGCTGAGAGTGACGTCACCGCCCATCCGGTGGGAATTCCCTCCGCGCGCATGACCTTGCGCTTTGCTTTCCTTTGGGCGTGCAGAGGGAACAGGAAATCTTCAGAGCATCATGTAACACTAGGTGGTGCACCAAAACCCTGTATGCATGGCCTATTTTTTTTGTATTTATTAAACAACGAGCTTCCATTGACAAGTAGGCTATGGAAGAGTCAAATCTTCTATCTCTGATCTACTGATTGATAATAATTACATAATGTTAATATCACCTATTGTACTGAAGCCTACAAATTCTCTTTTCTGTAGTGTTTCATTTGTTCACTAGATGGCACTGATTCGCTTGATAGACGTTAGAAGGGAGCTTTAATTTTCAGGGTTTGTGTCATTATTTAAATCCATATAATATACATACTTTAAAACGTTTATAAATATATTAACACTTATATAAGGAGTATAAGGTTTAGTGGCTGTTTTACTCCAGGAATATCAGAGTCGACTCCATGAGTCGACTCCGGTTCCAGGAGTCGATTCTGCAGTAGTCCATTCGATTCTCGACCCCCCTTTTATAAACAAACAAACAAACAAACAAATAAATAAATAAATAAATAAATAAATAAGACTTACTGTAATGAAATGGGGGTTTGTAACGTATTGTTATGAATAATTATATTGAATTAGCTAATGACAAATACTTCCAACTCTTTGAAATTGACTCTCGATTCCAATTGAGTTGAATTGAAGATAGTTTGCCTTATGAGAATAATTGTGATATACATCCATCCATTCTCTATACCTGCTTATCCTACTGCTGGGTCACAGGGAACCTGGAGCTTATCCCAGGAGACTACAGGCACAAGGCAGGGTACAACCTCGCAGGGCCCAATCACGCACACACCACGGACAATTTTTCAGAGATGTCAATCAACCTACACTGCATGTCTTTGGACTGGGGGAAGAAACTGGAGTACGCAGAGAAAACCCCCGAGGCACGGGGAGAGTATGCAAACTCCACACACACATCATGGAGGCGGGAATCGAACCACCAACTCTGGAGGTGTGAGGCAAATGTGCAAGCCACCGTGCCCCCCCTAATTATAATATAATTTAAATAAAATGTACATTTGAGTAGCTATAAGTCTATAATATAAGAAAACAGATTCATTATGTATGAAGGAACAGGGATCAGGTAGCTTAGTGGCTGTTCGGATACAGGAATATTGGATTCGACTCCGATTCTCGATACAAAGAGTCGACTCGGCCGGGGAAAAAAAACATTTCTAGGACTTTTTTCACACATAATCATATATTCTCCACATGTGGTTACGTGAGTAATGTGTGATCATTTGCCACACAGTGTGTGATGAGTAATGAGTAATGTGTAATCACGTGTGTATTCATTGCATTATATTATATATTTATTATATTGCATTCATTCATTTTTTATTCCCTGAAATTGAACACAAACCGCATGCATTTAAACTCAAGCATAATGTTGTGAAACTTAAAACCACAATTAACATATGGAAATAAATGAATCAAGTGGAAAAACCTGCATGCGCTTTGTGAAACATACGTGTCAAAAACCCACATGTGAGTCATCTAAGAGAGGGGTTGGTTTAAATTTATTTATTTATTTATTTAATTTATTTATTTACTTTTACATTTTTCTAAAAAACAAATTTTTTTTTGCCTTGCAAGAGCCAAAAACCTTTTTTTTTTTTTTTTAAATAACATTTTAATAACAATAATTATATTTAGGTTCAAGACAGCTCCAGTGATAACAAACATGTGACTAACAGGGCCTTGAGTTTCAGTTTGACTGTGTGTATGTGTGTGTGTGTGTGTGTGTGTGTGTGTGTATGTGTGTGTGTGTGTGTGTGTGAGAGAGAGAGAGAGAGAGAGAGAGAGAGAGAGAGAAATAGAGTTAATATTGGGGCCCATATCAAATTATTTTTTATTGCTTATAAACCACTTATAGGCTTACACCAGGCCTCCATGAAAAATGCACATCTAAATATTAGAGATATTCACAATAGGTCTGTAGTCTGGTTTATGACAGCACACTCATGAACTGTTCAGGGTGACCTGGACATGTCTTTTATTTTCTGGATGATTTTCAGTTCAGTTGACAAGCTCAATGCATAACTTTACATAAAATCCGTCATTAAAAGCTTTTTTTCTTGTCTCACAATCGACGCTGATTCATAAAGCAGGCAGCATTCAGG
Source organism: Hemibagrus guttatus (assembly GCA_033459395.1). Lineage (NCBI taxonomy): Eukaryota > Metazoa > Chordata > Actinopteri > Siluriformes > Bagridae > Hemibagrus > Hemibagrus guttatus. Next base: position 6,349,460 of record JAUCMX010000018.1, read on the forward strand.
CTTCAGTTTCGTGCAACTACCTTCCTTCGGCTTTTCCCCAATGGCTACTTACTACTTTGCTGCTAAAGCTAAAGATTTGTTTTTCTTAAACATTGTGTGCACATCAGACACAACAACGCACCCAAACTTTCAATAAAAACATGTTTAAGTCCAGTCCCTTTGAAATTTTCGATACGTTTTGAAAAAATTCTTCTTTTTTTCCACCTTCACAAACTAGCTAGCTAGCTGTTGCAATTTGAGCGCGAGAGGCTAGTAAACCAAAGTGGTTGTCCGTTGATTTGTGTCGTCACACTTGAAGTATATTAACGCAGACTGACGTTTCATTAACTTGTGTTGTAGAACAAAGGAATTGTAATGTACTTGGACTCCCTTATATTGTTAGCGATCATATGTTGGTGAAGGTGAGACACATAATTTTTGTCAAAGAGCCACTTGTTTTAAACCCAAATAGATTTTTTCCCTTCAGATAAATTGCCATCTTCTCAGGCATCTCAGTGGAAATGACATTCGAGGTGTGAAAACGATCGAGTTCTCTGATTATACTTCAGTAATACTCCAGGTAGGAGAGAGCGGGGTACAACCTGACACTGTTTGCTTTCTCTAGATTTGTGGAAAGGTACTCAGGGTTCAAAGGGTCCTTTTTTTTTTTTTTTTACATTATATTACATATGTCTGGTACAAATATGTCATCTTGTTGTATGTTTTATGAATGAAACCTCCTTTTTTTCATTATTATACAGAAAGAATAATACATTATTATACCTGGAAAGAAGAGAAGTGAAATGTTAGAAGGACATGTGAGGGGTATGTTGTAACATGAACATATGATATCTATGATGTAATGTTGGTATAAATTATAAAACAAATAGAAGCAAAGGTGGTTTATTTATTAATTTACTTACTTACGTACTTATCTGTGAATTAGTTTAAGCATACGTGATCTTTTCACTGTATTCCTCAGCTCTTTTGGACTCAAGGTATGTGAAGTACATAACAGATTCCGTCATCTGACGCTTTTTCTCAACTTTTCAGTGTATTTGAAACTATTACTATCTTGCTGTTTATCTTTGCATGTAGTTATGGTGTGATGTATAATTTGAAAGAAAAACGAGAACTTGGAAATGAAAATATAAGTATAAAAATGTATTTAATGTTTATTTAAAAAGGTTTATTAAGAGTATCCTTAGCATGTCCTAAATAAAACTTATGATTTGGATTTTTGTTGCAGTTTTGATTTTCTGAAAATTATATAAGTTTTGACATTTAGAAGTGCTTTGAAGTCTCTATAATAAATAAATACACCCTGATACTGGTTCACTAGGTCACAGACTCATCAGTCTGCCAACACGTTTTTATTAAGTTGTAATTTATTTTTGTATCATGCCTAATGTGGTAGACTTGAGGTTGACCTGCTCACCCACCCACCTGCCTCTCTACCTTCATAACTACCAGGTTGTGACGAGGGATCGACACTTCATGGTACTAGCCCAGTAGCGGTGCTGTTGTTACAACCGGTGGTGTCCGGCTGGATATAAGAGACCCAACACGAAGCTTCCGTGAAAATGGGGATTTATTAAACATCAAACACAAGACATGAACATGAAACAAAAACCGCGACACCACATCGGCCTACATACAAACGAGGACTAGCAACTAATGATGACACAGACAGGACTATAAATAGGAAACATAATCAGGGAACAATCATGATACATTGGGGACAGGTGCACAGCGGAAGGAACACACATTAGGCTAGGGCGGGGCTAAAACACGCACATGGCCAAAACATAAACATAAACAGACATGACATGACAACCCCATGCTGAGAGCCCCCTAGTGGTCCATCCTCAGCCCTGCTACCCGTAACAGCTGTCCTTCCCCATTTTAGCTTTGGGAGTCTTAGTCTTAGTCTTTTTTCAATGACAGGACAGATTTTTTCACACTAGTACAGTAAAATTATATAACCAGTGACTGTTCTTATCCAAGAATACATATACAGTAATTAAACAGAATAAATTCATTAACTATTCTTTTTCATAGAAACATCCTATCTTAATTTTAGAGCCAGTTGCTGGGGCTTGCTGATGTTAAAACGTTTATATAATTATAGGTCAGAATTTGAGTTTGAACCTTCTGGCTTATCTACATATGGATATATATATAATATATATATATATATATATATATATATATATATATATATATATATATATATATATATATATATGTATATATATAATAATTAAGAAGAAACAAATAATGAATTATCTAGTTTAATTGATAGGTCTACAGGATATATTATTTTATTACTCTCTCTCTCTCTCTCTCTCTCTCTCTCTCTCTCTCTCTCTCTCTCTATATATATATATATATATATATATATATATATATATATATATATATATATATATATATATATATAATATTACTATACTGAGATACAAGAAAACCATTAAATCTAGCCATGGGGGTCACAGTCCAGTGACTTCTGTGCCGGTCCCAAGCCTGGATAAATAGAGAGGGTTGCGTCAGGAAGGGCATCCGGCGTAAAACATTGCCAAATTTAACCATGCGAATCGTCAGTACGAATTTCATACCAGATCGGTCAAGGCCCGGGTTAACAACGACCGCCATCGGTGCCGTTGACCTACAGGGCGCCGGTGGAAATTGGGCTACTGTTGGTCGAAGAAGTAGAGGAGGGAGGAGAGCGCGCAGACAGAGAGAGAAGAGGAAAGGTAAGAGTGTAGGACTGAGAATAGGAACTCTGAATGTTGGTACTATGACAGGGAAAGGTAGAGAGCTGGCTGATGTGATGGAGAGAAGGAAGGTGGATATACTGTGTGTACAGGAGACCAGGTGGAAGGGTAGCAAGGCTCGTAGTATAGGAGCAGGATTCAAGCTGTTTTATTATGGTGTGGATAGTAAGAGAAATGGGGTAGGTGTGGTCCTGAAGGAGGAGTTTGTGAGGGATGTTTTGGAGGTGAAGAGAGTGTCAGACAGGGTGATGAGTCTGAAGTTAGAGATTGAAGGGGTGATGTTGAATGTTGTTAGTGGTTATGCCCCACAGGTAGGTTGTGAGTTAGAGGAGAAAGAGAGATTCTGGAGTGAATTAGATGAGGTGATGGAGAGTATTCCCACGGGTGAGAGAGTGGTGATAGGAGCGGATTTTAATGGACATGTTGGTGAGGGGAACACAGGTGATGAGGAGGTGATGGGCAAGTTTGGAGTTAAGGAAAGGAACCTAGAAGGACAGATGGTAGTGGACTTTGCTAAGAGGATGGACATGGCTGTGGTTAACACTTATTTTCAGAAGAGGGAGGAGCATAGAGTGACTTACAAGAGTGGAGGTAGGAGAACACAGGTAGACTACATCCTATGTAGAAGAGGCAATCTGAAAGAGATTAGTGACTGTAAAGTGGTAGTGGGAGAGAGTGTAGCCAGACAGCATAGGATGGTGGTGTGTAGGATGACTCTGATGGTCTGTAAGAAGAAGAGGTCAGAGACAGAGAAGAAAACCAAGTGGTGGAAGCTGAAAAAGGAGGAATGTTGTGAGGAATTTAGACAGAAGTTGAGGCAGGCTCTGGGTGGTCAGGTAGTGCTGCCAGATGACTGGGAAACTACAGCAGAAGTGATCAGGGAGACAGGGAGAAAGGTGCTGGGTGTGTCATCTGGAAGGAGGAAAGAAGATAAGGAGACTTGGTGGTGGAATGAGGAAGTTCAGGATAGTATCCAGAGGAAGAGGTTAGCCAAGAAGAAGTGGGACATGGACAGGACAGAAGAGAATAGACAGGAATACAAGGAGTTACAGCGCAGAGTGAAGAGGGAGGTGTCTAAGGCCAAGCAGAAGGCATATGACGAGTTGTACACTAGGTTAGACACTAGAGAAGGAGAGAAGGACTTGTACAGGTTAGCTAGGCAGAGGGATCGAGATGGGAAGGATGTGCAGCAAGTTAGAGTTATTAAGGATAGAGATGGAAGGGTGCTCACAAGTGAGGAGAGTGTACAGAGGAGATGGAAGGAATACTTTGAGGAGCTGATGAATGAGGAAAATGAGAGGGAAAAAAGAGTAGAAGGGGTGAACTCTGTGGAACAGAAAGTAGATAAGATTAGAAAGGATGAAGTCAGGAAGGCTTTGAAGAGGATGAAAAGTGGGAAGGCAGTTGGTCCTGACGACATCCCGGTGGAGGTCTGGAAGTGTCTGGGAGAGGCAGCAGTGGAATTTTTAACTAGTTTGTTCAACAGGGTTTTAGAGAGTGAGAGGATGCCTGAGGAATGGAGAAGAAGTGTATTAGTGCCGATCTTTAAGAATAAGGGTGACGTGCAGAGTTGCAGCAACTATAGGGGGATAAAGTTGATGAGCCATACAATGAAGGTATGGGAAAGAGTAGTGGAAGCTAGGTTAAAGAAGGTGGTGGAAATTTGTGAGCAGCAGTATGGCTTCATGCCCAGAAAGAGCACAACAGATGCCATTTTTGCTCTGAGGATTTTGATGGAGAAGTATAGGGATGGTCAGAGGGAGTTGCACTGTGTGTTTGTAGACTTGGAGAAAGCGTATGACAGGGTGCCAAGAGAAGAGCTGTGGTACTGTATGAGGAAGTCAGGAGTAGCAGAGAAGTATGTCAGAGTGGTGCAGGACATGTATGAGAGGAGCAGGACAGTGGTGAGGTGTGCTGTAGGTTAGACAGAGGAGTTCAATGTGGAGGTGGGACTGCATCAGGGATCGGCTCTGAGCCCCTTCCTGTTTGCTATAGTGATGGACCAGTTGTCAGAGGAGGTCAGACAGGAGTCTCCTTGGACAATGATGTTTGCAGATGACATTGTGATCTGTAGTGAGAGCAGGGAGCAGGTGGAGGAAAACCTGGAGAGGTGGAGGTTTGCGCTGGAGAGAAGAGGAATAAAAGTCAGTCGTAGTAAGACTGAGTACATGTGTGTGAATGAAAGGGAGGGAAGTGGAACACTAAGGTTACAGGGTGAAGAGGTGAAGAAGGTACAGGAGTTTAAATACTTGGGGTCAACAGTCCAGAGTAATGGAGAGTGTGGGAAAGAGGTAAAGAAGCGAGTGCAGGCAGGTTGGAATGGGTGGAGAAAGGTGTCGGGAGTTCTGTGTGATCGGAAAATATCAGCGAGAATCAAGAGGAAGGTGTACAGGACAGTGGTGAGACCGGCCATGCTGTATGGTTTAGAGACAGTGTCACTGAGGAAGAGACAGGAGTCAGAGCTAGAGGTAGCAGAGCTGAAGATGTTGAGGTTCTCTTTGGGAGTGACAAGATTGGACAGGATTAGGAACGAGTACATCAGAGGGACAGCTCATGTTGGACGTTTGGGGGACAAAGTTAGGGAGGCCAGATTAAGATGGTTTGGACATGTTCAGAGGAGGGAGAGTGAGTATATTGGTAGGAGAATGTTGGACATGGAGCTGCCAGGCAGGAGGCAAAGAGGAAGGCCAAAGAGGAGGTATATGGATGGAATTAATGAGGATATGAAGCTAGTGGGTGCAAGTGTTGAGGATGCAGAAGATAGGGATAGGTGGAGAGAGATGATTCGCTGTGGCGGCCCCTGAAGGGAAAAGCCGAAAGAAGAAGAAGAAAGAAGACAAGAAAACCATTACCCGGTCTTTGCGGCTGGCTGTAAAACAGAAACAATAAAACAATAAAAATAAGAAGAAATGAAACATTAATTTAAACAAAATATGCAGCAGTCTGTCTGCAGTTCTTTGTTCTTTAGGAGTGTTAAATATCCTGGGATCTGCCCTTCGTCATACACTAGCACTGGCCCAGTGGCACTGATAACAATTCTTCAACACATCTTCATGCTGAATGTCTATTTCATAAATATTAAAATATAAAGATAAATATTGATTAAATATAATATTAACTGAATATTTCATCATTATCTCATATAGCAGAACATTTCTATAGAAAATTGCTGTATTTCTTGTTCTCCAATTAAATTTTTAATGGTTGCTCTGAGAACATTTATTTTCACACATTTGCTTAAAAGCTCCTCTGAACCAATCGTGGCAAAGCTCCTCTGAACCAATCGTGGCTTAAATTACCATCTGGAATAAAAAGTCAGCAAATCAATCGGTTTTGTTTCCAGTGAAGTGATGTTTTTGATCAAACTGATGTTTTCCAGCCAAAGAATTTCTCAACCTCTTATTTATTTGAATAGAAGTTTCGGCTGCTCCCTGTTCGGGGTAGCCACAGCAACAACTGGGCAAATGTTTTACGCCGGATGCCCTTCCCGATGCAACCCTCCCATTTTTCCAGTCTTGGGACCAGCACTGGATCCAGTGGTTGGGAATCGAACCCAGGCCTTCCGTATGATAGGCAAGAAACCTACCACTGAGCCACCAATGCCCCAGTCATCCACTTATTTTATAGACTAGATAAAAAAAAAGAAAGTAATACACACACATTAGCAGGTCAAGTTGCTGATAAAAGTTTTTAAGAATCACATAAAATAATAATAATGCTATAAAGTAATAAAATCTCACCTCAGCCATCAGTGAGGATGATTTCCTGAGCCTCACACGTTTTTTTTTTGTGCTGTTTTTGCTCAGTTTGTCCCTGTTTGTATTCTTCTGAGTTGAAGCCTGGTTTCTCCTCACAGAGTACTGAATGTTTTCTGGTTCTACATCCGAGACGTCACAGTACAGAGTTGTAGTCTTTATGAACCTGAGTCCTGTTCTGTCACCTAAACCTTAAAATCCAGCACTCCCTGCTCTCCCCGTCCTCTCTACCCCTTTTCTTCCCCTTCTCTCCTTCCATACCTCGCCGCCCCAAAAAAATCCAATCATGTCAAATGTCAGAAATCAGTACAAATGTTTTCTCTTTTAAAAAATAAACAGTTCATTGCTGTACATACACCAATCAGGTATAACATTATGACCACCTGCCTAATATTGTGTTGGTCCCCCTTTTGCTGCCAAAACAGCCCTGACCCATCGAGGCATGGACTCCACTAGGTCCCTGAAGGTGTGCTGTGGTATCTGGCACCAAGATGTTAGCAGCAGATCCTTTAAGATCCTAAAGGATACTTACAGGACTTAAAAGAAACTTTTGATAGATACTGACCACTGCAGACCGGGAACACCCCACAAGATCTGCAGTTTTGGAGATGCTCTGATCCAGTGGTCTAGCCATCACAATTTGTCCCTTGTCAAACTCGCTCAAATCCTTACACTTGCCCATTTTTCCTGCTTCTAACACATCAACTTTGAGGACAAAATGTTCACTTGCTGCCTAATATATCCCACCCACTAACAGGTGCCATGATGAGGAGATCATCAGTCTTATTCACTTCACCTCTCAGTGATTGGTGTAAGTGCGCAAATCACCAATGAACAGGTAACTTTCAAACAGAATAAAAAACAGACAATTATAAATAAAACAGACAATTTAAACTATTCATATTTGCTTAGACTGCATCTCACAATGTTAAATTTTTGAGTTGGAGCTTTGGTTCAAAAGCCAAAACAGTTAAGAAAACAGGATCAGGTCCTAACCCCAGATCATAAAGGGTGAATAGTTACATTTTACTACATTGCCCAAAACAGCCATCAAACCCTGGTGGTCAGAAGGTTTACTAGCAGCTAAAATTACATTAATCCTCATAATCCATGACTGTAATAACCTGCCTGAAAGCTTAAAAATGTTTATGAAAAAACTCATTGATGTGCTGTGATTACATACACAGATTTTCACAGATCCTGATGAATTCATTCCGGTTGTAGATTCTGAATTAAACTGGACATTGCACTCATTTTTCCATCAGCTGAGGCATTAATTTGTGGCTTATGGCTCGCCCACTCTTTATATTATATTAGATATTCTATTTCTCTTTCTTTTATAATGATTGAATGATTAGTTTTTCATCTGTTTTAATTATAGGTTTGTTTTGGCTCACTTTATTTTTATTTTCTGCCATATTGTATAATTAATACCATTAACATAAAATGACTGGAAATTGTTCTTGATGGTTCTCATAGTCTCTGGCGAAGCAGCGAAGTAGCGTGAGGATGTGTGTTTGAAGTTGCTCTGGATAAAAATCTGATAAATGCTGTTAAAGTGAATAAGACAAAGACAAGACAAAAGTAATGGCACCCTGTAACAGAAGACGTTAGGAGTCAGTGTGTCTGTGGGAGTCGACACACTGCAGTAGTTGAGGTTTATTAGTGGAAGATTTAACACATGCTGTGCTTAGGAGCTGCTCTGTTACAGTTTACTCATCATTTTGATGTTTTCAGCTCTGTGGGTTTTGCATTTTATGGAGTTTTGTGACCATCACAAAATGTTAATCAGCTGTCCTGGGAAGACAATCGGTCATGTTTGCAAATGGCGGGCAAAGAAATTCTAACTTCTGTAAATCTTTTGTTGATCACTGGCTAGTGTGTGATACATTAGTGGCCTTGTGTATGATAGACAAGCACAAAGATGCACATGAAAGGAACTGGGAATGAAATAAAGCCTCACACCCCCGTACAAGTTTTTTTTTAATGCACTAGGAATGACACAAAAAGGTTTTTAAAAGTAGTAACGAAATTACTTTTGTTAGTTTTGGTTTTCACTCAAATGTTTTTTTCCTCCTCTTATTCCTTGGCTAAAGCAGAACAAAAGTCCACTAATTTCCACCTCGGTGGATTGTTTTGCTAATTTACATAATATCCAAAACCTGCTTTTGTGATTTAGTCCCAGGATTTTTGTCCCATTTTTACAAACATGCCAAAATATTCCACAGAGTGTGAGCCTCAATAATGATTAAAAACATTTCTATACATTTACAAGCCGAGCCTAATTTACCGAAACAGCTGTAACTCATGACCGCTTGTGTGCATTCACACAAAACTCAAAAAACGTACACCTGCCAAGATTCTGAGGACATGCTGGGTAAAAGATGGGGCGTGGTCATACATAGGGGGTGGAGCTTATATCTGATAACAGTTGCAGGGAGTCCAATCAAACTGAAAATATGTAATAATTTTATTGATGTTGCTTTTCTGTTTTTTTTCTTTTGTTGCCATATTAAACATCCCAAAATCAGACCCCTTGCTTCCCCAACAAATCCCATCCATGGAGGTTCCACCTTGCAATGAAGAGGAATTAACAGGTTCTGCTGCTAAGGTCTTGGTGCCGGATATCACAGCACACCTTCAGAGGTCTTGTGGAGTCCATGCCTCGATGAGCTAGAGCTGTTTTGGAAAAAATTTCTATTTTCCAGTGTGGAAATAAGCATAAAACAGAAATTTTACAGTAAAAAAAAAAGCTCTTCAGACAACAACCTTCATCAGATGTGCAAGCAAAACACATCTGAGGCTGTAGTTCCTGGGTTTCAGCTCTTACAGCTGCAGAGGAACTTCAGCTGACGAAGGATTATGAAGTCTATTTTATATTATGTTGAAGCATTTTTCTCCCAGATTTTCCTCTTGTTAAATCTGATATCTGAAATTAATTATAAGTAAACTTCTGCAAATAAGCATTGGCCATAGCCTTTAATAAGCACAACAAAGGAATTTTGTGGGGGTTTTTTTGTTTTGTTTTTGCAGGAAACTGATCTCCAGTGATGTGTCTAAGTTTTTAACCATCATACATCTGTGAAGGTGAGACACCTGGTGAGACATGATTTTTGTGAAAGAGCCAAGTGTAGCTCACAAGTTATAGCTCACTGATTTAGGCCCAGATTCTGAACATAAGCGAGAGGTTTTGGTAATATCTTAGTTTAGAAAGTTATTTCATTTCTTTTCATTGTTTATACAGGAATCTGCCAAAGGAACATAATAAATGAGAAAATAGTTGCAGGATGTAAAAAACCTGAAAGAGCTCTGGTGTTTAACTAGAGGAAATCTGTGAATTAGATAAAAATTAAGGAAGAATTTTAGCTGCAGGGAACTAACTTTTTTTTTTTTCCAGTTAATTTTTTTTTAACAAGTTGTTGCAGTTGAAATGCGTGGATCTGGGAGTGTGTACGCAGGAATGAAGCGTCTGATGCGCGGAAGGAAAAAGCCTCGGGGGTCGTGCTCTTATTGGCTAGGGACGAACTTCAGGACCATCTGATTGGCCCCACACTGGATTCCTGGGGTTTGATGGACAAAAGAGGACGAGGACGTTTTACAGGTTTACACACAGAGCAGACGGGACAGAGCTGGAGAGAGGAGCGCACCTTTAGCGCAGAGCGGTCCAGGTTTCTAATGCACATGGTTGAGTTTGTGCATGTTTATTTGACTCTGCGTGGACTTTCCGATCAATCCTAGATGGAGTCAGAACTCGTGTAATCGATTAAAAGCTTCTCCAAACCAGTAAAATCAGAGGAAGATGCTCCTTCCTGTGCTCCTGACCGTCTGTGCTCTGCTCAGGCTCGGGTTGGGTTGCCAGCTCCCCACTGAGTGGCGACCCCTGAGTGAGGGATGTCGCGCAGAGCTCGCTGAGATCATCGTATACGCCAAGGTGCTGGCTCTTTACCGGGAGCCGTACTACCCGCTGAGCGCACGGTACACCGCCGGTCACCCGTACGAGTACGAGCGTGCGGGGGCGGAGAGCGCGGAGGCGCTGCTTTACACGGCGGAAGTGGAGATGCTGTGTGATCAGGCGTGGGGCAGCATGCTGGAGGTGCCCGCAGGATCGCGCCTCAACCTCACCGGCCTCGGATACCTGTCCTGCCAGTCGCACACGGTGATGGAGAACTACTCCTACATCTTCTTCCTCAGGTCAGTTCAGGTGTGTGTGTGTGTGAGAGAGAGAGAGAGAGAGAGAAAGAGGGAGGGAGAGAGAGAGAGAAAGAGGGAGGGAGAGAGAGACTAAAAGGAAGTAAAGCATGATTGGAAAGATAAAAGCAATTGGGAGGTCAGAGGTCACATAAAGATAACGATTCCAAAAGAAAGATAGACAAGGAAAGATCACGGGCCAAGCAGATGGGAAGAAGTGATGAATGATTAAAAAGATAAAAACTACTTCAGGTCAAATGCCTTACTTTATAAGCACTTTGTAAGCACTTTATCCGGGTCAGGGTCACAGAGGATTTCTCAGAAACTCTGGTTGTGATGCAGCTCCCATCCATCACAGGACACCATACACACCTAGGGGCAATTTAGAGAAACTGATCCAACTACCGACATGTTGAACCTACACAGACGGTAATCCAAGCAGAATTTGACTCTATATCAGTTAGGGATTTTTGCTTCAGGTTTGCTCACTGGACTCGAACGGTTCTCAGGCAGGTTGATGAGAGCCACTTGGAAAAGTCAGCAAACACAAGCCCTAAAACAGATCATTCACAGAGATTAAAGAGATTACAAGACGATAAATAAATATCAGTGTGTTTAGAGAGACAATTAATGATTAAAAGTATAATCCAGAAGACAAACAATCTTATTCCCTTCTGATTTACATGAACAGATTCAAACAATCTCTCACTGAAGGTGTACTGCTTGTGTGTAATTAATATTCATTTGAATTAAATGAATTTGAGCTTAATATAATGAAGGAATCTGTGAAATCTGACTAGCATTAAATGTCTTGCTTTTTTTTGTTTTGTTTCTTGTCTTGCCGTCAGAGTGTATAAACTTTTGCACTCAACAATACCATTTCATGCTCTCGCTCTCTCTCTCTCTCTCTCTCTCTCTCTCTCTCTCTCTCTTTCTCTCTCTCTCTCTCTCTCTCTCTCTCTCTCTCTCTCTCTCTCTCTCTCTCTCTCTCTCTCTCTCTGACACCATGCTCTTACACACAGGATGGATGAAAATTATAACCTTCTTCCCCACGGTGTTAACTACCAGGATGCCATCTTCCCCGACACCCAGGAGAACAGACGCATGTTCTCCAGCCTGTTCCAGTTCTCTAACTGTTCCAATGAACACACACTTCACAGCTTTATTCCAGACTGGGAGCACCAGGAAGACCACAGGGTGGGACACACACACACACACACACACACACACACACACACACACACACACACACACACACACACACACACACACACACACACACACAGGACTACTACGGTGTCTCTGTCTCTATTTCTCACTCACGAATGTCATTCTCTGAGGTCTCAGCTGTTAGAAATAAAGTTTTTTAAAGGTTCCTCATAAAGGAACCCTCTTTGTTTTTGTTCTAGGTTTATACACAGAACATTTACGGTTCCACAGAGCTCCATGTGGACTTTTCTGGCCACAAGCTTCAGATTCTTAAATTGCCTCTCAACACATCTATAACTGGTAACTAGAGAGATAGAAGTTTTTTTAAGGGTCAAAGAAATCCCATTTAAAAGGAAATTTAGTTTGAAGCAGTTAACCTCAAATAAATAAGACTTTAAACTCAGAAAGAATCTTAGAAATGATAATATTAAAGCTGGTAAAGTAAATGAAATAGTAAAACATTGCTCCTGTTTCTGTCGATAATTTACAGCTATCAAATAATCTGTCCTTGTCCTAATAATACTTATACAAAGCTGACTCCAATGTCTATAAACATTTTAACATGTCCTTGGTGTTACATCATTTCCACATCCCTCCTCAGCCATGTTTTTATTAAAGGCACCACTTTCACAATCACCTCTTCCTTCGCAAGTCAGTCAAAAAGCCTTATTACTGTGAAAGCAGGCATTTCTTGGCTATGTTTAAGTTTAGCTTGTGAGGTTAGGAGCATCACAGTAAGGGGCAAGAGAACCTGGCTTAGCAAAAGCCCTTAGGTGGACTGGGGCCTCAAGAAGGCTAAAAAGTTTTGTATTTACAAGAGATGGAAAGGAGGCCCCGAGAGACCGCTGTAAAAAAAAAAAAGACTTTTTTTAGGATTCTTTATAAGTTTAAGGCTTCTGCATTTCTACTTTTCTGAAAGGGAAACATGTTGTTGTTGTTGTTGTTGTTGCTGAGCAGGATGCCTTAAGGATTCTTCTGGTGTTGTAGTTCAGTCCTCCTGGTAGTAAAAGTGAGTGTACTGCATGTCCCCCAGAGGGATTATTTTTAAGGAAGAAGAAACATGGAAAAAACAGAAGTGTTTAGAGTGAGTCTTTATGTGACGCTGATAGAGCTGTAATGTGGAAATAAACAACAGGTCGATTTGCACATGAATTAAGTTTGACACTTTGGCTTGAGAGGCTTATCTGAGATCTTACATATAATTCAATTTACTACATTTTTTAACAACGGACATTGCGTCAAAGCAGCTTTACAGGAATATAAATATTTAGAATAGAAATGATGAAATTTTACATTTTAATGTATATATATCGCTAATGAGCAAGCCAGAAGTGATGGTGGTGAGATAAAACTCCTTAAGAGGATATGAGGAAGAAACATTGAGAGGAACCAGACTCAAAAGTGAACCCATCCTTGTCTGGGTGACACCAGAGAGAGTGATTCTAAAATAAAATCCTTTAAATCTTTATTCCCTGCCTGACTGGCTGAGCGTACTCACATACACCTGTTTCTACTGGACATCGTGACACAGTCAACTAAATATAGTTACAAGATTGAGGAATTTTGTTCTTTCTTTCTCGAGCATCGCGTCTGAAAGTGATTCGAGAACTTTGTTAAAAATGTGGTCCTTTAGTTGAAATGCCAGCCAGACAGCTGTTTCCTGTGAAAGTAAGCAAGTTCTTGGATGCATTTTATGTCAAACAGTCACCTCAGCAGTGCACACGATTTTTACATATTGATCCTATAAGAGTTGGAAGGCCTCATGTCTTGGGCAGAAAGAAGGAAATCAATTAACCTGATTATTTTAATCAGATGAGTCGTTATCATTCGGGAGAACGAGGCAGAGTTCACTGGCTGGAGCTGATTAGTCTTAAAAAGTGTGTGTGTGTGTGTATTCACTGCATTGTGTAGCTATTACTTGCTGACCACGTTGCCTCTAGACATGCAGTCACAGGCCCAGACCTGCTCAGGATGTTGAGTGAGTCGAATGATCATTACTGTTTACATCTGGTCATTACATGAGTCATGACTCTGGATCGTATTCTGTTGAGAGCTGTACGTCTACTCCTGCTGCCTGATTTAATAGCTCTGACACACTTTTACTGCTGGGGCTCCTCTCACTCTCTCACATTTCCCCCAAAATAGTTCATTCCCAAGACTCACTCTTGCTTCAGTGTATAAGTTCACCTGGATACTGTAGATTTGAACCTAGGAGTTGCTGTTGTGATCATAAAGACTGTCCTCAGTACTCTTAATCACTACAGAACGTGCTCATATTGAACATCATTTAATACACTTAGTACTGTTTGTGTTTACTCTTTTTTATAAGGATTTATAATCCCACTAGTTATAAGATTACGGTTTCTTCCTGGTGGTGTCTCATGGAGTTTTTGTCTTTTGGATTGTTCAATACAGATCTAAATCTAGATCTCTGTTAAACTGCTTTGGGACCGTGTCTATCGTTAAAAGTGGTATATATAGCCTCTACAGAAATATTCGAATGCAGCTTGACTTGTAACTGAAAAAATCTCAAAGCGTAAGCTCCCGTATCCAGATGTTTCTCCCATGACGGAAGACCCGAGACTCCTCACATCAATGACAAATAAACATCTGTCTCCTTGCAGAAAAGTTCACCATATCAGTGATTCTATGCATTTTACAATATGTTCCTGAGTCATTTCCTAGTCATTTCATGCCGCTTGGATATCAGGATTATCTCTGGATAGTTGATTCTTCGAATAAACATGCAGATGCAGATGCAGCCAAAATGAGTTGCAAACAGATTTAAACCCAAACCCTTTTACTAATTCAGGAGATTCATTTGAGCCAGATGTTTAGCCACAGAGTATAAATACAGCCAAACCAGAACAGCATGTGTCTTAACCTCGTCTTCAATTTGTATTTAAATGAATCCTGTGCAGATATAATCCTGATGGTCCAAAAGAAATGAATAGGATTAAAGTGCTAGCGCAGAAAATAAACACACACACACACACACACACATACACACACCGATCTTTTCTTTAAGGTCTTTGTATGGATTGAGGGTGCCTAAAGGTTTATTCTGGTCACTAGAACCCAGATGAAAGACCACACACTCAAAGAAATGTCCTCTTCTCTTTCTCACACACACACACACACACACACACACACACACACACACACACACACACACACACACACACACACACACACACACACATGTACAAACACGCTGCCTTAAACACACACTTTGTCTTGGAAAGAGAGTGAAAGCAATAAAGAGATCAGTGGGGCGTTTGGTCAGGAGACGCAGCGACTCGAGAGCAGCTGGAATGTCTGGAGTCTTCACAGCGGTACAAGCCAGGGCCATGTGAGCAACTACACACACACACACACACACACACACAAAATACACACACACACACACACACACACACAAAAGCTGTTTAGCAGGGGTTATGAGTCGGATTATTGCACGGTGGGGCGACTGAGAGAAGATGTCCTACAATTCTCTGACACTAATCCGCTTGATCTCGATCTTTATGGAACACTGCAGCGGTTTTCATTGTAATCCATATCCACGGCATCTGTAGCATAGGTGTGATAACCACAGACAGCTATTCTGAACCAGAAATACTTCTAAATGTTAATCAGAACATTTATGGGAAACACATATTTTGGTGAAAAGCTCTGAAAATACTTCACTGAAAGGATTTGAAATGATGCTTTAATTCTCTATAGTTTGTGTTTGTTCATAGATTGGATTTTTGCAATTCTATTGATTGGCGACGTTCCAGGAATAATCCGATACTGAGTGCAGAATATAATTCACTTCTTATTTAGAGACAGTTGTTGGATTATTTCACTTTTTAAACAATTTAAATACATGATGATTAAAGACCAAAATAAACAATACACACAATGATTACACTTTTTCTCCAAATATCAATCTCTGATTTTTCTTCTTCTTCTTCTTCTCCTCCTCCTCCTCCTTCTCCTCCTCCTTCTGCCTCTTTTTTCCTATTTCTCCTCCTTCTATTTCTTCTTCTCCTCCTCCTCCTACTTCTCCTTCTTTTTCTTCTCCTTCTCCTTCTCCTCCTCCTTCTTCACCATCATCATCATCGTCATCATCTTCTACTTCTTCTTCTTTTTCCTTCTCTTCTTCTTCTCTTCCTCCTCCTCCTTCTTCTTCTTCTTCATCTTCTTCTTTTGTTCCTCCTTGTTCTCCTTCTCCTTCTCCTTCTTCTCTTCCTCCTCTTCCTCTTTCTCCTTCTTCTCCTTCTCCTCCTCCTCCTTCTCCTCCTCCTTCTTCTCCTCCTCCTCCTTCTTCACCATCATCATCGTCATCATCTTCTACTTCTTCTTCTTCATCTACCTCTTCTTCTCTTCCGCCTCCTCCTTCTTCTTCTTCTCTTCCTCCTTCTCCTTCTTCCTCCTCCTTCTTCTCCTTCTTCTCCTTCTCCTCCTCCTTCTTCTTGTTCTTGTCCTTCTTCTTCTCCTCCTTCTTCTCCTTCTTCTTGTCCTCCTTCTTCTTCTCCCTCCTCTTCTTCTCCTGCTCTTTCTCCTTCTTCATCTACTCCTCCTTCTTCATCTACTCCTCCTTCTCCTCCTCCTCCTTCTTCTCTTTCTTCTCCTTCTTCTTCTCTTTCTCCTTCTTCTCCTTTTTCTTCTTCTTTTTTGTTGTTGTTGTTGTTGTTGGTCTGTTTACTCAAGCTTGGAAAAGTCTGCATGATTTATCTTTGACTTTAGAGGCAATTAAAAAACAACCAAAAGTAGGAACAACCTTATTTCCTTATTTACGTGACTCTACAGTGTGTAGCTCCCATTAAGTTAGGATCCTAACACTCGATATAAATAAATTTCCCAAAAATAAATGTAACCAGAGTAAATGTACTTTAATTAAAGATTAGACGTCTCTCATATCTCATGACTCTGATTTTTAATGCTGCTAGAGATGACTCTATAATTCTTGCTTAAAAAAGCTGCACTTTTATGCAAAATATTTTGATGAAGTACATTAATGGATTGCTCTGTGCCTATTATCACTCAGATGCTAACTTTTTAAAACTTCTAAAGAGTATAAAATCTCTGACTTAATTACACACAGTAATAGAGATTTAGAGCTTAATGACAGAAATGCCTTCAACTGAAAGATTGAAATGTTCATCAGAAAAAATGTTTTGCTTAAATGTTTACTTTCTGCCCCAGCAGCTGCTCATAGATAGAGTGTTTGACGTTTTTTCACAGTTAAAGTTCATGTCTGAATCAATCACACACACATCACAGGAGCAGTGGGTTGAGTTAATAAAAATGCTGAAGTATTACTTTAAAGTCAAAAACTAGACTGCTTCAGCTCTGCTACAGTTCACACACAGTCTGAAGATTGAGTGATGCATCACTGCCCTGTCAGTTACCCTGTCAGGGGGTATTGGGGTAATGTGTTTGTGTGTTGTTGTGCTCAGGTATGTGCAGGTCAGAGGTCATAACCTGGAGAGACATGAGGACAGAATAACAGGTGTTCCCTCCCCTACTCCCCCCCTCCCCCCCCCCCTCTCCCCCCTCCCTCTCTCTCCCCCCCCCTCCCCCTCTCCCCCCTCTCCCCCCTCTCCCCCCTCCCTCTCTCTTTCCCCCCTCTCCCCCCTCCCTCTCTCTCTCTCTCTCTCTCTCCCCCCTCTCTCTCTCTCCCTCCCCCCTCTCCCCCTCCATCTCTCTTTCCCCCCTCTCCCCCTCCCCCCTCTCTCTCTCTCTCTCTCTCTCTCTCTCTCTCTCTCTCCCCCCCTCTCTCCCTCTCTCTCCCGCTCTCTCTCTCTCTCTCTCTCTCTCTCTCTCCCTCTCTCTCTCTCTCTTCCCCCCTCTCTGTCTCTCTCTTTCCCCTTTTTCTCCCCCTCCTCCCTCCCTCTCTCTCTCTCTCTCTCTCTCTCTCTCCCCCCTCTCTCCCTCTCTCTCCCGCTCTCTCTCTCTCTCTCTCTCTCTCTTCCCCCCCTCTCTGTCTCTCTCTCCCTTTCTCTCCCCCTCTCCCTCCCCCCCTCCCTCCCTCCCTCCCTCCCTCTCTCTCTCTCTCTCTCTCTCTCTCTCTCTCTCTCTCTCCCTTTCTCTCTTAAACAGATGGTGCTTTTAGAAAAGCAGTAATTCAGACTCAAGTGTTGCAAAATGATTAACACACATACACACACATACACACACGTACACACTCACACACCTACATACTCATACACACACGCACACACTCACACACACCCACATACTCGCATACACACACATACATTTTCACACACACAAACACACACATACATACTTGCATATTCACATACATACATAAAACACACACACACACACACACACACACACACACACACACACACACACACAAAAGTTGCTTCTGTTCCAATAATTCCATGATGGCGACATGTTTTATTCTCCTGTTTTACATCACATCAGTGTGCAGATGAATGTGACTATTTTTATTTTATTCAAGCTTCACACATCATCACACATCATACCTTCTATCCATCTAGAGCTACATTTAATCTTATGGAATGTCCAAGAAACACGTGAGCTCCTGTTATCACTTATATTATAGCAGCTGTAAACAATCCATCCCTCATCAGCCTCTCTTCTTTCTAAAACTTGAAGGAAAAACAAAAACCAGGAAGTTTTCTATCCTCAAGACTGACACTGGAGACTTCTTCCATAAATGATAAATAAACATGTCCTTACAGGTAGTTTCACCATATCAGAGAGTATACGTTACATTTTTTTCTCTGTTAAATGAAATTAAATTATAGGCAGGACGACTTCAGGGCTGCTGTTACACAAGGAAGTGTTTGTGTGTGTGTGTGTGTGTGTGTTTGGTAGGGACAGGTGGAGGTGATTAGCCATGCTGAGAAAAACAGAGATAATGAATGCTGTCGTGTCGTGCAGATGAGGCTTCCGGGGGGGAAATTACTTGTTTGAGGCAGTTTAAGGAAGCCTCTCTTTCAGCTCAGTAACACAGCAGTGACGTGTGTAGCTCTGACATGCTGTCTGCGATAAAAGATCTTCAGCTTACTTTAAGTCCACACTCACCACTGTCAAAAACCCCTAGAGAAATAATTGTATAGTGGATGATCCACATAAACAGATTTATACACTTTTCACAGGTGATTTTGTTCCTCTGGGTGATAGTGAACTCAATCCTGGGTTTATGGTGTTAGAGGTTTCACACTGCTCATATTTTACCCGGGGTTAACAGTTAATCTTGAGTATCTTCATAATCTGACATTTCACACTGTACATTCCTAAACCCCGCCTTAGCCTTCTGTTTATTTGTATATTTTCACCATCAGCAACCGTGAGTGGATAAATAGTGTGCGACCGCTTTAAATAACGACTTGTCTCCCACTTATACTTTTATTATTAATGAAAAAAAAAGTCTTGACTCTTGCCCGATCTTGAAGAACTGGGCCTAAAATTTATTTATTTATTTATTTAAAAAAAAAAAAAATCTTGACACATGTCCCGTCTTGAAGAACTGGGTCTAAAATGTATTTAATTATTTCTTTATTTACAAAAAAAAAAAAGTCTTGACATATGTCCTGTCTTGAAGAACTGGGTCTAAAATGTATTTATTTATTTACAAAAAAAAATAGGCTTGACACTTGTCCAGTCTTGAAGAACTGGACCTAAAATGTACAGTGGTGTGAAAAAGTGTTGGCCCCCTTCCTGATTTCTTATTTTTTTGCATGTTTGTCACACTTTAATGTTTCAGATAATCAAACATTTTAATATTAGTCAAAGATAACACAAGTAAACACATCATGCAGTTTTTAAATGAAGGTTTTTATTATTAAGGGAAAACAAAATCCAAAACTGCATGGCCCTGTGTGAAAAAGTGTTTGCCCCCCTGTTAAAACATAACTTAACCGTGGTTTATCACACCTGAGTTCAATTTCTCTAGCCACACCCAGGTCTGATTACTGCCACACCTGTTCACAATCAAGAACTCACTTAAATAGGACCTGCCTGACAAAGTGAAGTAGACCAAAAGATCCTCAAAAGCTAGACATCATGCCGAGATCCAAAAAAATTCAAAAACAAATGAGAAAGAAAGTCATTGAGATCTATCAGTCTGGAAAAGGTTATAAAGCCATTTCTAAAGCTGTGGGACTGCCGCGAACCACAGTGAGAGCCATTATCTACAAATGGTGAAAACATGGAACAGTGGAGAAGCTTCCCAGGAGTGGCCGGCCGACCAAAATCACCCTAAGAGCGCAGCGACAACTCATCCAGGAGGTCACAAAAGACCCCACAACAACATCCAAAGAACTGCAGGCCTCACTTGCCTCAGTTAAGGTGAGTGTTCATGACTCCACCATAAGAAAGAGACTGGGCAAAAATGGTTTGCATGGCAGAGTTCCAAGATGAAAACCGCTGCTGAGCAAAAAGAACATAAAGGCTCGTCTCAGTTTTGCCAGAAAACATCTTGATGATCCCCAAGACTTTTGGGAAAATACTCTGTGCACTGACGAGACAAAAACTGAACTTTTTGGAAGGTCTGTGTCCCATTACATCTGGCGTAAAAGTAACACCGCATTTCAGAAAAAGAACATCATACCAACAGTAAAATATGGCGGTGGTAGTGTGATGGTCTGGGGCTGTTTTGCTGCTTCAGGACCTGGAAGACTTGCTGTGATAAATGGAACCATGAATTCTGCTGTCTACCAAAAAATCCTGAAGGAGAATGTCCGGTCATCTGTTTGTGACCTCAAGCTGAAGCGAACTTGGGTTCTGCAGCAGGACAATGATCCAAAACACACCAGCAAGTCCACCTCTGAATGGCTGAAGAAAAACAAAATGAAGACTTTGGAGTGATCTAGTCAAAGTCCTGACCTCAATCCGATTGTGATGCTGTGGCATGACCTTAAAAAGGTGGTTCATGCTCGAAAACCCTCCAATGTGTCTGAATTACAACAATTCTGCAAAGATGAGTGGGCCAAAATTCCTCCACAGCGCTGTAACAGACTCATTGCAAGTTATGGAAAACGCTTGATTGCAGTTGTTGCTGCTAAGAGTGGACCAACCAGTTATTAGGCTTAGGGGGCAAACACTTTTTCACACAGGGCCATGTAGTTTTGGATTTTGTTTTCCCTTAATAATAAAAACCTTCATTTAAAAACTGCATGATGTGTTTACTTGTGTTATCTTTGACTAATATTTAAATGTGTTTGATTATCTGAAACATTAAAGTGTGACAAACATGCAAAAAAATAAGAAATCAGGAAGGGGGCCAACACTTTTTCACACCACTGTATTTATTTATTTACTTAATAAAAAATAGTCTTGACACTTGTCCGATCTTGAAGAACTAGATCTAAAAAATATGTATGTATGTATTTATTTATTTATTTACATAATAAAAAATAGGCTTGACACTTCTTGACAATCTTTAAGAACTGGGTCTAAAATGTATTTATTTATTTATTTATTTATTTATTTATTTACATATGAATCTTATAAAGCTTTAGTTTTCATCATTTGGATTTTTTCTCATGTTTAAGACAGTCAGAATCTGATTAATGCTGATTTTTTATTATTTTCATGATTATTTTGCAACAAATCAGCAAATGCAGTTGCATTTCTACAGTCTGTTCCAGAAGTATTGAAATAAAACTAAGAAAATTAAAATTGTACAAAAAACCCCCGAAATATTGCACAAAATATTTCACAAAATAAAAACAAGTAAATAAATAAAAAAATTCTACTCAAACCGTTGGATAAACCATTTACTTTTCCTTCAACAAAACTACCCTAGTGAGAACCTTGACAAAATTATTGGAACCCAAAAAAATATTGGAATTTATAAACGCTTTTATCACTCCCAGGTTTCAGAGAGTCTGCTGTTGCCATGGAAACTCTATTTCCTATCACTCCATCCTCATTTTTTTTGGTGCCCTCTTTTCTGTCTTTTCAAAAACCAGCCATTTGTGCCTTCATCGTTCTCCTTCCTGTCTCTCCTTCCCTCCGTCTGTTCCAGGGTCCTGTGGGTGTGTCAGTTGGGTTTTCATCACAGCTTGGACCACTGAACATAGCAGGTTGTGTTTGGCTTGGGAAATGGCCTGGAAAGCGTGTGCACACACACACACACACACACACACACACACACACACACACACACACACACACACACACACACACACACAAAATGCACACAGTGGGAGGAGACGCTGATTCATTAAGAAAAATAAGTAATTGGGTGTTTGTCGAGTGCAGGCTGTGACAAAAACATGACCACCAGAAGTGTCTTGCGACACATTTGCGTATTCTGACCAGCTGTCTAGCCCCGGGAGCTGTAGAGTCATCTCCAAAATTATTGGCATCCTCGAAGAGAATGGCCAGAGATGACTATATCAAAATAAGCTACACAAATATTTCTCTCACACAGCTAAAGAAACTAATCAATCTCTAATATATTTTTACATTTTCTCTCTCAAACATATGAGGCAAAATTATTGGCACCCCAAAAACCTTTTTCCCTACAATTATGAAGACTGTATATTTTTCCATCCTGTTATTCTGCCTCTGTCTACCGGTCATTCAGCATTTGTGTGCCTTGCTCCCAGCCAGAACTCTCCCACAGAGAGCTGTTGCTGTTTGTTGTTACATCAGCGGCTCTTCTGTTTAAACAGCAGGCCCTATCTCCTGCAGGTGGCTGTTTCCTCTAAGGCCATTTTTTTCTTCCCACGTTCCTGTCCTCGCTAACCTCTCCTGCTCCTGCCTTCTCTTCTTCTGCTCAGTTATTCATGTAAGAAAATCCCGGAGCCAGGGTCGAAATGACCGTTCGAGAACATTAAAAGAATAAGGCACTCGAATAGAGCACAGATTTGGTCTTTAATTTTACGTTGGCTGGAAATTTGTGTCGGTGAACTACATTATTTTTTACATCAATTATTTGAAAGTCTGAAAAAGACAGAGAGACATGGCAGTACAGAGCATGCTTTTGTTATGTAATTGTGTATGCTGTTTATTTGTATTTTATTGGAAATGAAGGATGAATACAACGCCATTCGTGGCACTGATACAGTGCAACACAGACATACAGGAAGTGAGCTCAGCTTACTTAGACTTTCACTGTAATATAAGTGTTTTTGTGTTTTTACGCCAGCTAAACTCTGCTTACTGCATGATCTTATCATCACATTGTGTAAAATTAAAAAAGGCAGTACAGAGGACTAATGAGGCTTACAGAACTGCTGATGAAGCTGTTAGCATGCATTCTAATATGCTTTCTAACTGTCACCACCTTCATCTCTCTCTCTCTCTCTCTCTCTCTCTCTCTCTCTCTCTCTCTCTCTGTATCTCAGTTGCTGTGCTCGTCCGTGCAGCAGGTGCTGTTTGAGGAGGAGGAGCGTGCAGCACGTCTGCAGGAGCGCGTCACTGAACTGGAAAAGAAAAACCAGAAGCTAAAAGATCGTGTTGGGAAGCTGAAGCGTTCACTGCGCAAAGAGCGTAAAATGAGCCGCCGTTACGAACGCGAGCTACAGGAGCTCCAACATCGTCTGAGCGCCAAGAACAAGAACTCTGAACATCACCTCAACTCCATCACTCCTCCACATAGGCTGTCACGCCACAGAAACACACACACACTATGAACACACATGTCAACAAGGCTTGGACTTGACACTGCTGGACAGTATCTTCTTTTAAAGTACAATAGAGACAGTGCAAAAGTTTGCACACCCTTAGGATAGAATGAAGGCAAGGGAATTTGTTACAAATGTCCATCCATCAATCCATCCATCCATCAATCCATCCATCAATCCATCCATCCATCCATCCATCCATCCATCCATCCATCCATCCATCTTCAGTAAGCACTGGTCAGGGTCATGGTGGATCCGTAGCCTTTATCTGGAACACTGGGTGAGAAATGGAAATACATTCTGGACATGATGCCAGTTTATCACAGTACAACATACACAATTATTTTCCTCAGTAAGTAAATAACCAAGTATAATATTTTTGTCTCGTTAAATTGGGTTCTCTTCATCACCTTTTAGGACTTGTGTAAAACTCTGATGAGGTTTTAGGTCATATTTATGTAGAAATCTAGAAATTCTAAAGGGTCCACAAATTTTCAAGCACCACCGTATGAAAATCATGGGACAAACAATAAAACAAATCATGGTCAGCATCATGAATGTAAGACCAAATCAGGAACCCTGGATCTGTGAGGTTGCAGTTTGAAGCACTTTTTCATTCTGTTTATTTCCACAAGAAAGTATAACAGGCAAATAGTTTACATTACGATATTAACCGTGAAAAAACTGTTGTCTTGACATTAATGATCATTTTGGAATTTATTGTTGATTAACTGCACACATTTTTTCCATCCAGAAACTGGGGGATGCAAACTTTTGCTCTCACTTGTAAATATCTCCAACTTTCTTATTTTTCCTGTGTTTATTTTAACCCTTATAAAGATCAGAGAACAATCACATGACTCTTTAATTATTTCTCATTTCAGAGCATTGTTTTCATCTACTTGATATAATGTAATATTAAGTGTAAGGGAATAAAAGATATGCTTAAGAGCCACTATGAACCAGGACTAAAGCAGAGCATTAACAGTGTGTTTTGGCCAGTCAGGAAGGGAGCTCTTGGGTCAGTCGGTTCTCACTGCAGACCCGTGTGAATATACAACTCATCCTACCTCTGCTATCTGATATGGAGTGGAAAGCATAGGTGCAGGAGGTGTTGGGCTGCCAATGTAGAGACTTTGTCACTAGATTGTAGAGTTTTTAGTTTTTTTTTTTTTTAAATACCTTGCGACAAATCAAACTTTTTGAGCAAATGTTAATAACTGTCCTGCACTCAATAGATCAGTCCACTAGACTAACTACTAGTGTGTAAAGCCTGAGCATGCCAATGTTCACAACGTCCCATCAATCATCACCATTGTTCCCTTCCACCAATCACTCATCACTATTGTTCTCTTAAATCAAATCATCACCATTGTTCATGACAACAATCACTCACCACCATTGTTCCCATTAAACACTCATCACCTTTGTTCCCATCAACCAGTCACTCATCACCATTGTTCCCAATGACATGTCACTTATCACCATTGTACCCATCAACTAGTCACTCATCACCATTGTTCCCATTAACCAATCACTCATCACCATTGTTCCCATTAACCAATCACTCATCACCATTGTTCCCATCAATGAATCACCATTGTTCCCATTAAACAAACACTCATCACAGTTGTTCCCATCAACCAAGCACAAACCACCATTATTCCCAATGACTGATCACTCATCACCATTGTTCCTATCAACCAATCACTCATCACCATTGTTCCCATTAACCAATCACTCATCACCATTGTTCCCATTAAACAAACACTCATCAACGTTGTTCCCAATAAACCAATCACTTCTCTTATGGTGATAAGTAATTACTCATTGGGGATGATGGTGTAGAGACTGATGGTGGATAGTGATTGGCCGTTGGGAAAGAACGTGATTGGTCATTGGGAACATTGGTGAGCAGTGATTGATTACTGAAAACATTGGTGAATGTTGATTGGTCATTGGGAACATTGATGAGCAGTGATTGGTAATTGGGAATATTGGTAAGTAGTAGATTGGTAACTGGGGGAGCACGGTGGCTTGGTGGTTAGCATGTTTGCCTCACACCTCCAGGGTTGGGGGTTTGATGCCCGCCTCCACCATGTGTGTGTGGAGTTTGCATGTTCTCCCCGTGCCTCGGGGGTTTCCTCCCACGGTCCAAAGACATGCATGGTAGGTTGATTGGCATCTGTCCGTAGTATGAGAGTGTGTGTGCCCTGCGATGGGTTGGCACTCCGTCCAGGGTGTATCCTGCCTTGATGCCCAATGACGCCTGAGATAGACACAGGCTCCCCGTGACCCGAGTATAGATCGGATAAGCGGTAGACAATGAATGAATGAATGGTTTTTGGGAATATCGGTGAGCAGTGATTGGTTATTGGGAACATTGGTGAGAAGTGATTGGCCATTGGGAACATTGGTGAGCAGTGATTGGTTATTGGGAACATTGGTAAGCAGTGATTGATTATTGGGAACATTGGTGAGCAGTGATTGGTTATTGGGAACACTGGTGAGAAGTGATTGGCCATTGGGAACATTGGTGAGCAGTGATTGGTTATTGGGAACATTGGTAAGCAGTGATTGATTATTGGGAACATTGGTGAGCAGTGATTGGTTATTGGGAACACTGGTGAGAAGTGATTGGACATTGGAAACTTTGTCTTATACAAATGCAACATGGTCAAGATATACACACTGGTGGTGAGTTTGGTGTGGAGGAACTTGACCTCAACTGACCCGATAGAACACCTTTGGGATGAATTAGAGCGGAGACTGCAAGCCAGACCTTCTCGTCCAACATCAGTGCCTGACCTCACAAATGTGCTTCTAGAGGAACGGTCAAAAATTCCCATAAACACACTCCTAAACCTTGTGGAAAGCCTATATTACTTTCATGTGCATGTAAAGGCAGATGTCCCAAAACTTTTGGCAATATAATGTATATTATATATATATATATATATATTATAGAAATATATTATAATATTCTTTTCTTCCCCAAGATAAGATCTCTAATGGTTAGGTGGGTTCAAATTATTCCCGTCCATATTTACAAAGACTCTATAAAGTATCTATAAAAATAACTGGCAAGAGGCGCAACCAAACATAAACAAACATAAACAAACATTTTTAAATCCAGAAGTCAGTGTTCCAAATGAGTGCAGTGCTTTTTTGCTTTTATTGTGGATTACTGTTTTGTTTTTTTACAAATAAGGGATAAAAAAAAAAAAAAATCAGCCACTGCACCTTTAACATGCCTTCTCTAGTCTAGTGTATGTGAGAAAGTGTGCAAACGACAACCATGGAGAAGTTTGACTGAGTAAGAGCTTGAGGATTAGCATGACTGTTTGGCCTCCAGCTGATCCCCTGAAGCCGCACGAGAGAACTGAGAGGCCGTGACCTTTGTGACGGTAGGAGATAACCACGGAGGTGAAGAGCTCTTAAAAGAATGCGTCAAGTTTGCCAAGGTCTCACAGAGCTGCTCGCTATTGTGTGTTTTGTTTGTGCAAGCCTCTGCGTCAATGTATAACTACTCAAGTGGCTAGAAAACGGGTGCTACGAATTTGTCTTCGGCTTTGTTTGTAATCAGCCCTTATTTTCACCCCAGTACTCAGGCGATCCCTGGCAAAAACAGCACAAAATACAAAACACCCCACAATTACTCCTGCAGAGAAGCAAACAAACACAAGAGAAAGAAATCCAACAGAAACAAACTGACACATTCTTTATAATGACTCTAGATGTTTTATTCTCTAACAGGGATCCTTCCTTTATTAGTTGTTTATATATTCTTGGAGGTAAACCTGTAATCACAGGGAAAAATGCTTTACACTCAGACAGGAGAAATCACAGCATCTAAATTAAGTAAAGAATAAAACCCAATTGTGTGTGTGTGTGTGTGTGCTGTTCTTGTTTTGTATCTGTTATACCACAGCGATTTTATTTAATAAAGAATGGCATATACTAAATTTTCATCTGTTTATAGCTACATCATGGAACATCTATGAGACAAGTGAGTTATCGCTTATAGCATTTATTAACAGTTCCAGCACCAGTGAGAGAGAAAGAGAGAGAGAGAGTGAGCGTGTCAGAGAGTGAGTGTGTGAAAGAGTGACCGAGCGAGTGCGAGAGAGCGACTGAGTGTGAGAGAGAGAGCGAGTGCGCGTGAGAGAGAGTGAGTGAAGGTGGAAGACTGAGTGTGTGAAAGTGCGAGCGTGTGTGTGTGAGAGAGAAGGAGAGAGAGAGAGAGAGAGAGAGAGAGAGAGAGAGAGAGAGAGAGAGAGAGAGAGAGTGAGTGTGTGTGTGTGAAAGAGAGAGAGTGTGAGAGAGAGAACGAGTTAGTGAAAGAGCGAGCGAGTGTGAGAGAGAGCGAGTGAAGGAGGAATACTGAGTGTGTGAAAGTGCAAGCGTGTGTGTGTGTGTGTGTGTGTGTGTGTGTGTGTGAGTGTGTGTGTGTGTGTGTGTGTGTGTGAGAGAGAGAGAGAGAGAGAGAGAGAGAGAGAGAGAGAGAGAGAGCGAGTGAGTGTGTGAAAAAGTGAGTGAGTGTGAGAGCGCAAGTGTGAGGGATAGCAAGTGTGAGAGAAAGAGAGCAAGTGTGTGAGTGTGAAAGAGTGAGCGAGTGTGTGAGTATGAGAGAGCAAGTGAGTGTGCGAGTGTGTGAAAGAGCGAGTAAGTGCGTGAGTGTGAGAGAGAGCGAGTGAGTGTGAAAGAGCAAGTGAATGTGGAAGACTGAGTGTGTGAAAGTGCGAGCAAGTGTGAGGGTGAGAGAGAGATCGAGCGTGTGAAAGAGCGAGCAAGAGTGTGTGAAAGAGAGAGCGAGCGAGTAAGTGTGTGAGAGAGAGAGAGCAGAAGAGGGAGATTGTTAGAGCTAGTGAGTGGACGACAGTTTATTTACTACTGATGTTATAAAGTTTCCCAGCACAAAACATTCTTCAGGATCAAGACTTTGAGCATGAGCGAGTGTGTGTGCTAGAGAGTGTGCAAGAAAGAGTGTGTGAGAGAGTGCGCAAGAAAGAGAGTGTGTGAGAGCTGCCGAGATGACCATTGATTGTGGCTATAAATTGAGTGATAACAGGAACTAACTCGTCTTTTAGACACTCCACAGCATAAAATCCTAACAGTAAAAGTGTTAAAATGACGATGAGCTTCGTTAATAACCACCGTTTGTGTTTTGATCCTTGTTTATCAGGGGTGCCAATAATTCTGGAGACCACCAACACGGCTTCTGTCCTGTTGTACAGTTTAACGTCACTTGAATATCATTCAGCGTCTGTAGTGAGAGTGTGTGTAGCTGAGAAAGATGACGAGATTAAGGAAATGATTCCATCACCCCACTGAAAACACAGAGGCTTTAATCATTCGGGATTTATTAGAGGAAAAAAAACCCAAAACATTCATTCCCTGTTTGTTTACAGCATGGTATATAAACTCTTGATATGTGCAGATGATTGTCAAAGGCATTGGATATACAAGCCCCATATTAACAGAAGGTTCACATCACAGTAACGTTAGTAATTCATATGCCACTCCAAAATATGGATCATAGTTTCGTCACATGCATATAGAGTATATAGTTCACATTTCACTGGGCAACTTTGGAGAGGGCAGCCATGGAGATGCGGTGAGAACAAGACCTGCGTTTCAAAACATCTTTTATATATATAGATTTCTTTATATCTATCTATTTATAATATATATATATATATATCCATATATATACTGTGTACGTCAGGGCTCTTGGAAATACATGAACACTTGCTCTTTAGACATGCTTTATTTCTTAACAAAAATAGATCATTGGATTTTTTTTTCTGTGTTTGTGATCGCTTGATGCTGCCTGGCTGTCAGAAAATACCATGCTGTAATTTTGGGAGACTTTCAAAAGACGATTCGAACGAACCGCACAGTTTAGAGGGTGGCACAGACATGTGTCAATCACAGCTTTTAATTTAAAGAGGCAATCGCGACGCCTGAGTAGATACAAACATGATATAATGTCGTAGTGGGACTGTAAGACTGTAGAAGTGTGATCGTAACTACGATTTGTGTCGAAAATGCCCACTGTTGATAAAGACTGGGGTACTGATACTGTGAAATGGCTCATTTTCGTCCAATAGGAGCGTGATTTTTTCGGATAAACAGTAACAGAGCGAGAGAGAGAGAGAGGTACTGAAGAGCAGACAGTCAATACAATAAAACATACAAATGTACGTACACAACAACAGCTGTGTATTACAGGGGTGTGTGTGTGTGTGTGTGTGTGTGTGTGTGTGTGTGGTTAGTACACTGCGACAGAGCTCCAGAGAAAAGGCAGTGTTTAGAGGACAAACATGTTTGCATTCCAAAGACACACACACACACACACACACACACACTTCAGCACATCTCAGGATTTTTGTACTGTACACAATCTTATTTACAAAGCCTTTGGACCAACAGAGTGATCAAACTCTGTACATACAGCACACAAAAGAGCACAATAAAAATAAACGCAAAAGATAAGTACAATAACACAGATTAGGCATAAGTTCGGTTTATCATCATCGTCGTTGTCATCATCATCGCTGTCATTATTAACACTCATTGGTGAGAGAGAGAGAGAGAGAGAGAGACAGAGACATGAGTGAGACAAAGACAGAGTGAGAGCAAACGACAGAGCGAGAGAGGGATCTTCACATTAGACATGACACTATGCAACATTTTTAGCCCATAATCATCTCCTTCCTTTGACATGCACCACTTTAGCACTGACTCTGTGGCGTTCAAGACAATCTGAAGAACCTCAGAGTCTTTTAAACCTCTACAGTATATGTCCATCATCACTCCATTCCGGCCATGCGCTTCCTGTATTTCGGATATTTTCCGTCAGGAACTTTTGTACTTCCAGAATATCTAAAGACGATCTCGATTAGTCTCGATAAGCCTTACGCCATGTGATGCTGGGTTCTCGAGTTAAAACATTAATCTTAAGAAAATAATAGAAGTTTTTTGACAGATGTTTATTGAACATCTTTGGAAGGAGTCTCCAATGCCAGCGCTTTGTCTTAAGGCCAGGGACCACCAGCAAAAAAAAATCTACCCCCCCTTGAGCTATTTCTCAACTTTTATTCAGAATATGAAGGAAGAAACTGCTAATTATTTCCATCAATCATTTACTTTTAGAATTTCAGGCAAATGTCATTAACTACACAACAGACTGCTTTAATTGTCCCTGATACTGCTGTCTAGACTCTGATTGATCGTCATTTCAAGCCTAATAATAAAAAGAGATTACACGCGAGTTTGATATTTAAAAAAAGAAGTATTTTATGTATCATCGATAAGTTTGTGCTAAGGAGATGTTTATGGAAGGCGTCTCCAGTGTCTTCAGGACAAAAGAGTTTATGGTTTCTGACAAGCTGTTTTTTTTTTACTTCATGAAAAGAGATAAAGAGATGCTGTTAGGTGACCAATTGTTTACAGCTGCTATAATGTGCGATAGCATGCACTGACTTGTATCGCGTATGTTAAAGGTAATCATAAATGGCATTTGTATTCCTTTCTTTCTTCCTTTTTTTTTTTTTTTTTTTTTTTTTTAAATAATTGCTTCCTAAAATGTCATATAGTTCATTTATAAATGTTTTTTTTGGGATTCAATTATTTCTCAGCCGTCAGATTTTCACAGTGACATAATTAAACCCTTTATTTAAAAATAAATAAATAAATAATTTGTATAACTTTGACATGATGCCCATGGAACAATGCTAAAAGATTGATGATTTGATTTAATTTGATTAGCCGACGTATGAAATGTAAGTTGACTTATTTGCATATTTAATTACATTTTTTCGATATTCTAATACAAAAACGTCACGTTTCAACAAAAAAAGATTTATTCTGTGTAATAATTACATAAGGCTGTGTGGTTCCTGGCCTTAATTAAGACAATATCTCATCATCTGGAATGAAGCAGTGACATCAGCGCTTGTCTCACCAGCCAATCAGATCGCATTGTTACGTTATGGGAGGAAAAAACTTTTTTATTATTTTTTTTTTTTACATTTCACATTGTCTTTAAAACACCACAGGCATGACGTACACCATCAAGTACCTCATAAAAACACACCGTGAGACAAACACACACACGAATTCCGTAACAGAAACGAAGACACAGCCGCAGGGAGTTCCTCGCAGTATAAAAATACTCGACCGCACAGAATGGGGAAAAAAAAAAAAAATCAAACATCTTCACTGGCTTCTAACCTCAGGCCTCTGGTTCCTTTAAGCATCGATAACATCTAACTTCTTCAACGACACAGAAATGTACAGAAATGGCCAAACGCCTCATGAAAGGACAAAATGGCGTACAAATAAACTCACACGTAGGCATTCAGGAAAAAGAAAATAATGGCGGGAAGTTGCATGACATTTCTGATGGCACTTAGGAGAATGTGACGCACCCTTCACACTTCTCCCCACACACATACACACACACCTTCTGCAATAACAACACATCATAAAGGCTGCAGGAGACGAAGCGAGACACTCAGAAGCGTTTACGGTCACGGAGACTCGCTGGCCTCGGAATAACCGGAAATAAGTGATTTAAAGCCCTTAACTTTTAGTTCAATTCCCCGTCTGGATTCGATTTTCTTTTTAACTAGATACATGTCTGATTTGCGCACACTCTCCACACTCTGTGGATTTGTGAGATATTTACATGATATGTAGCTATATTAGGGCTGTCCCCTTCGAACCTTTTACTCTACTGCAAAAAACAAACAAATAAAACCCTGATAGTCTGGTGAGGAATTAGGAGGTCACTACAGTTCAATTCAGAGTTCTCTTGCTCCTGTAAGACAATTAAGCCGAGATACTTTCCTCATCTCGAGCTTGAAATTCAGCTTATTTTGCTTATTTCAAGTTTATTCCCTAGAAATAAACAAATTATCTGCTAACAGAAGTATATTTTATGCTTGAAACGAGTGACCAGAAACCGGCTTAATTTTCTTATATTTATTATATAATAATTTCTAGAATGATCCTAATCAAATTTTCTTTATGCATTTCATCATAAAGATATCTTTTTTTTTTTTTTTGCAGTGTTGCTTGACCAAAACAATGAATAGAAAGATCAGAAAAATTGGACTATACAAATACAAATTGAAAAAGTTTTATCATTGAACATCATGTTATTGAGGAAATGTTTTTGAAGTAAAAAAGGAAGAAAGGCATGTGGTAATTTAGCTAATAGCATTAAAGTGCAACGCCACTGAAATTAGTTTAAAATGTGTTTCTTTAAAAAAAAAAAAAAAAAAAACATGATCCGAGACGTCATCCATCATTTCTGAGTCGCAACAAAAGTTATTTAACTTGTGTATCGTCCTAAATTATTTATTTAATTATTACTCTATTTATTTATTTATTTATTTATTATCAATTTATTTTCTCAGTTGACCAACTGGCCTTGGTCAGTTGGTTTGAAAAAACAAACCTTATGAATGAATGAATAAATAAATAAATAAATAAATATAAAAAACACTGCTGTAGTTCGAGTATATACAAGTTATTTTACTTGAGCGCGATTAAATTTTATGTTAGAAAAGGAAACTGTTGTAAAATAGAAATTCTTGAAAATATGATGATTTGAAACTTCATCTATTATTTTGATCATATCTGAGGCTAAACAGAAGAAACGTTACCGTTACTAGTGAATCTCCCTAAAAATGTGTTTCCTCATGACCTCACCATCACCTAAGGGTGTGGCTTATTTGATTGACAAGCTAACAATTTCCTGTCCTGTCCTCCGATCCATCACTAGCTCACAATGTGGTGTTTTAAGAGCTACGTAACAATTTTTTGCTTGGAAAAATTGGAATGAATGAATAACATGTCAGAATGCTGAACAGTTATTATAGTTATTAATGCGTAACCATGAAGGATTAGTTAAACATCAGCTATAAATAGGAGCAGATAGTTGTGTTTTTCTTTCCAAACATGAGATGTCTGTTTAAAATTTTTTCACAGACACACTTATTTGTTTATTTGTGTTTGTTTATCCCATGTGTTTTCGTTTTCAAGCTACTTTCCGTCCTGTTGCGAGTCTCTGCTCTGATTGGCTGCTTTCAGAGAATTCATTTATATAAGCCCGTGATTGGCATCAACACACGCTGAGCTGGTTCATGTTCATGAGTCGCTGCTTAATGTTTAGAGTCGCTAAATAAATAAAAACACAGTATTGTACATGGTTCATCTGCTGAAACTAGTTGCTGGCTCAGCATCATAAGCAGCACCGGTGTCTAGAGTTTGATTACAATTCAAGAATTCTACAGAAGTACTATAATTTCTATAAGTTAGCGATTAAATCTGCAGCCAAGTAAATGAGATCTGGAAAATATGATTTTCTCACTCAACTAAATACAAACTCATACACTACACATCAACACGGATAAGTTAGTCTGGTTGTTACGTCACCTCTGTCCTCAGCTACAGCGTCGTGTTATGAACGATCATGTAACTGCAAGTTGAAAACTGAAAGGAGGAGGAGCACTGAGAGGGGGCGGGGCTTATGATTGAAGAGTGTGATTGCTGGTGTTCCAATCAGCCTTCATGTTTTAAATGATTCAGATGATGTAACTGATAACGGTTAATGAAGAGAAAAAACAATTTTCAGACACATTTGCTCTAATCTCCATCATCTCATCATAAATTCTCAGTAATAAAGTGTTACTGGGGGACAGTAAAGTTTTACTGGAGCTCATTTCCCAGTCAAAAGGGTCTAGCAATGTCCAGTTCATGACCCAGTTTTTACTTTAGTACCAAAGTAGATATATTTCCCTTTCTACCACCTTCACACACAATAATTTGTTGATGCTTTAAGTTTTCTGTTTTCTCTCATTTTGACTGCTCGTCAATCAAACAAAAAAACTGCACCTCCTGTTCAAGCTTTTATTATTATTATTTAATTTTAATCCTAACATCAACCGTCAGTTTTTTCTGGCTGGACGCACATGTAAAGGAACATTGTCTATACTCAAGACATGATCAAAATAAAGATCCATTGTAATTCCATCCCCCCCCCCCCCCCCAAATAATTTCCTGTTATTGTTTTTAAATTACAAGGCAAACTAAGTAGCTATAGTTTAGTTATATTTTTAAATGTAAAACATCGTATTCAGACTCCTACCGTGATGACTTTTGCAGAGTTTACGTGCCACCGCTTCAGACTTTACGTAGGTTTACCAAAAAATGTGCGTTCAGATATTTTTTTCCCACCATGAGCTTTTGCAAACATCTTTCAGTGCCAGGTGCATGTTTTCTGACACAATTTATAAGCTAATAATCCAACCATCCAAAGCTCTAACTATATAATTATCGTAAATTATAAACAAGTGCATAAATAATAAAGAAATCAAAGCATCTAGTCGATTAGGGGGGAGTAGGGGGCAGCCCTAGCCCATATGCTCGCCGCCTGACTCGGACCTTTGGTAGAGACAGCTTAGTATGACGGTGGACGATGGTGCACAGGACATATCCTAATCCTAACAATTTCTATCGAGGGCTCTAATCTGGCTAAGGAGTCTGTCTGACCCGAGACTTGGAAGAATTTTCATTTATGTGGTCATGATGATGTCCAGTGCATCTGTGGAATTCCCTGAGAACTCGTACACTGGGCATGAAGCAACGCTGCCATGGCTTTTCAGGGGCTTTCAGTGTGTGTGTGTGTGTGTATGTGTAAACATGAGATAGCTAGACTGAGAAAACGATATAAAAGCGTATAACAGTGCTACCATCGTCAATCATCACTACTTGTATGGGTGTATGCATTCATGTAGTAAAATAGAAAAATCATATCTGAGGCAAATATTGGGATGAATTTTGTGATGCGGTAATAATCGCTCTACACTTCCTCCAACGCCACAGGACTAAAGCAAACCAGTCGGTAGCTATGGAGCATCCGTGTGCAAACGCGTACAACTTGGAGCCAGATTAACAGTTCGGAACAGTCTAACGTGATTTTATAAAGCACTTCTGCAGGTCTGCGAGACAGATCATAGAAAACTTGAAAACCAGAGAACGACTAGAAAGAGTAGAAATAAAACTGCAAAAAATCTCATCAACTCAAACACAGCTTTTAGGAAGTGCAAGACGTGTAAGAGGAGGGGAAAACAGAGAGAATACCAGGGGAAGAGCTTAAAGATGTAGAAGAAGAACTATTTGACATTGGTTCTGCCTGAAGGTTCTCGAGGCAGACATGCTTCACGTACGCTCCCGCACGCTCCTTTCAGGAAGTCCTTTTTTTCCAAGCCGTAACCAAAGGGTAAAATGGCTGCTGTGATTCATAGCACATTCATAACACAACACGCTATTATTCTCATAAAAGACTCAAGTCCGGCACAGAAATCCACTCAGGAGTGAATTCGACTTCTGCATCCTGTCTGCGTGTCTCGCCCCCTGATGGCGTGGGGTTCGAGTAGCGGGACGAGTCGCGGTGTGC
This sequence comes from Hemibagrus guttatus, assembly GCA_033459395.1. Taxonomy (NCBI): domain Eukaryota; kingdom Metazoa; phylum Chordata; class Actinopteri; order Siluriformes; family Bagridae; genus Hemibagrus; species Hemibagrus guttatus. The sequence goes on from JAUCMX010000018.1 coordinate 6,385,440, forward strand.
AGTAAGTGGCACGCAGTGTCGAGTCTCTCAATGATTAATTATGGCGACCAGTGGGCGGGCGAGTCCTCTGCCTGTCCTCAAGGCAGGGCGGGGGGTGGTCTGAGAGGCGTGGCTTACAGGGCCGTGGCCTCCCAGCTCTCCCCCCGCAGGACCTGGCGTCACTTGGTCCCAGTTAACACAGTGCTCACCGAGGCAACCGAAGAGGGGTGTGGCCTGCAGGGCTCCGCCCCTGGAGCTGGGGATGCGGCTGCGGACGCCAAAGAACAGGAAGCGTGAGGAGGTGCTGTACCTACAAAAGAGCATCGTGTACATTAGCAAGTTGGATTGTAGTTATGTTTATGTTCATCTTATCTTGTTGGACTTTTGACACTACTGACCAGGATATTTATAATACACAAGCTTCAAAACATGGCTAGTGTTTACTAAGACGAGTTCTGGTTTGAGTTAGATCTTACCTGACAGACCAGTACCATTTTACAGGAGTATTAAAGATACCTCAGAGACTAAGTGTAATATGGTGTACCACAAGGCTCTATTTTAGGCCCCTTACTGTTTTCCTTTAGGCATGTCTTTCACATCATGTATTTTTGTTTCAATTTTGACTTTTACTTCTATGCTGATTATGTATGTTCATACTTATTACTTTGTTCAGCAGCACAGCTATGAAAATGTGTTCTTCTGTGACATTTAATTCACACATCATATAACTTCCATGGAATTTAATGTATGAACATACATGAAATATTAATCGTACATGATGCTGGTAAACTAGTGCTTTGCTTTCATAACCTATAGATCGAGCTGTTGTAATGTGTTGCTGCTCTTCTGTCTCTAAGTCCAGAACGCAGCAGCGCTCATCCTTCCCAGGATTTGTTCAGTCTAATTCAAGCTACGCTACCTGCTTATTAAGTTCCACACTGATTACACAGAAACATGATTCTGACGTCTGACTCGACTCTGGCGGCTTGCTTCTGATCTCCTGAAGCAGTATAACCCAGCTCAGGCTCAGCTGAGAGAGAGCTGCTGCTAATCCTGAAGATCCTCACAAGTTGGTGGAAAAAGGTTTTCTTTGATCACCCCTAAATTCTCAAAGAGTGTTTCAGAGTTTATATTAGCAAACACAAGACCTGGGTCTTAGTCTGAACTAATCTTTCTTCTTAGGTTTTAAAATCATGATTAATGCACATAGTTAATAAATCACTGATTTTAGATTTGGTTTAATCTTCAATATGTGTATATGACATACTTTAAAGATCTCACAAATGCAAAAAAAAAGATCTTAGGAGCTGGAGGTTTAGGCTACATCCTCATTAATCCACATAGATCTGACAACTGAATTTTTTCTTTTTATAATGCTCTCCATCTACACTGCCGTTCCCAACCATAAAAACGTAAGAAGCTTTGGTCTTCACCATTTTCCATCATCTGTTTATTTACTTTCCTTTTCTGCGAATTGATGCAGCAATATTCTCTAGTTTTATTTTAACTGACATATGAAGTGGTTCTTATTGCTGCTCATTCTGAAAAAAAAAAAACCCCCAACAACCTGAGTTGTGACATTGTTCCTTAACAACGTTATCAAACTGGACATCAGACATGGCGACTGCAGCACAGCATCGTCCACCGGCTTGCTTGTTTAGAGTCAAATGGGCCACATGACTTAAAATACCTTACTGGTTTTTAATAGCTCAGTTTTCTCAGTCCACGTTATAACCCAAAAGAAACATTTTTTACATTTGTATACATGGGAGAGAGATTTTGAGTGTAGATGGAAGATCAAACGTTGAGAAAAAGATGTGCTTTCAGATTTATCTGGATTAATATTTACATAGCCTTAATTTTGATTTATCAGAAATAGTGGAGGTTATGGCTTTGTCTTAACACACAAACACACAAGTTTTACTCACAGTCTTTGCGTGTTATAGTGGGAGACTCGGTAGACATGTTGTTGATATGATACTGGTTCTGGTTTGGAGCAGGTTTCTGGTTTTGGTTGAGGTTTAGAGCCGGGTTCGGGGTTTGGTTCTGGTTCGGTGGTGTCGTCTGCTGCTTCGCCGCATGGCCTCGGCTCTGAGCGCTGCTGTTCGGATGAGCGCCGTCCATGCTGGCGCCCATACTACTGCCCAGCTGCAGCTTCCTCATGTGCCTCACCACCGCTGTAGCATTAAAAGCTTGCTGTTGCACACAAACAGGAGAGCATTACTGATGTTCTGAGCTGCGTTTGAACCTACACCGTGTGTCAGGATGCCTGTTCACAACCCAGACTTACCCTCCACTTGCTCTTAGCAAAGTTTTTACGTATTTGACGGCTGACGGATTCATGGATGTTCTTGCAGAGAGCCGTGTCTCCGGCAATCCTGGAGGAAAAAGCGACAAATTATTCTTCATGCACTCGAAATCCTGATGATTACTGAGACGGAAAATAACGGGTTTCAGGGTTTGATCCTCAAACAAGCAAATCATCTGACTGAGATCAAGCAGACACATTGAGGAGATTTACAAGCTTTAGATAAAATCCTTTTACAAATATTATCTGTTCATACACAATGACCAGATTCTGTCCTTCCACAGGGTTGTTTTTATTTCTTTCCCAATTTTATCGCTTTGCTAATTGGAGATTAGAGTTTTGAATATGTAATCAGGCATGTTTTGTTTCAAAAGAATATTATTAATTCAGAAACAGACATCCCATTTTCGACATAATATCTTGATCCAGTGTCATATAACTGAAATATTTGTCTAGAGAGAAAAAAAAACACATGATATGTCACTAAATTCTGGAAAACGTCACTAAAACGACATTTTCTTGGGGCTACTTACTAGCCTTGCCTTGGTGTCTGGATATGAGGTTCATATTGTGTATAAACTAATCTAACCCTAATATAATACTATACAACAGAGTGCCACATAAACGAGTCCTAAAACCTGGAAATGAGTCTGAATCGTTGCTGTTCAGATTCAGTCGTTCTGAAATTAACAGGTTTTTTTAAATGGGTTTTTGATTAAATGCCTGAAATGAGGTCTGTGAAATTTAGACAAGATCGATATATTTTCATGTTTTATTCTACAACATAAAACACTCATTAATACACACTTGTCATTTTTTAAGCTTTTACTTGCCTTGAAAAAGGCACTTGCATCTATGACAAGTGACTAAACAGGAATACAGAGGACACCGTGGTTTTTTAGGGAATAAGTAATGACCGAAAGAGTCGAAGCTCAGTGGTGCTCATGTTGAGGTCATGTGACTGTGTAATGAAGTTTACTTATAGGCTTTAACTTTAGCCTTGAATTTACGGTGGAATGTGTGCTCATTCTTGAAGAAAACGTGTAAGAATCAAACATTTGTCAGTTACAGAGCTTATTTTCTTCGACAATCCAAAAGCCAGGGAACAAGAGCAAGGTCAACTTCTACAAAAAAAAAAAGAAACAAGTCATCCCTACAGCGCTCGATATATCCTTAATGTTGTGTTTTTGACCTCTGCAGTCTGAGATCGAGACTCACCAGGGGTGACGGAGAGCCTGCTCGCAGGTGAAGCGCTTAGCCGGGTCTTTCTCCATCAAACTACTGATGAAGTCCTTGGCTGGAGAAAACACACACTAAAGTGAGAAGACATCCAGCAAACACACTGAGACTAATTACTTCGACTAATGGAGAAATACAAGGGAATGTTCCTGTAGCAGAAGATCTGCTGTTGAGTTACCAAAGCACTAAAATTTAGATTTAACATTTGACCTAAAAAAAAAGTATATTTTAGTAAAACTAACAGTCTGTGAGTAATGTTAAAAAAATAAAAACAAATGTTGAGAGAGAAATAAACATGTGGTGAGACACTTTCCTGTAAAACCATGCTTACATTTTTTCCTTCTGACTGGAAGACCACAGGATTACTCAAGGATAACGGAATATGTGTGTGTGTGTGTGTGCGCGTATGTGGGAGATGTAAGTCAGGATTTAACAGCTAGTAAGTAATAAAATGAATATTTACAAGACTATGTTATAAATTCCACTGGTGAGACTGTTTAATCCAGGAAGGTGTAAGACCTTTAAGAAGTTTTCTATCAGCATCGTAACAAAAATACACAGACGTTCCGCTAATCACCTGAGTCAGATATATCATCCCAGTAAGGTGCGTCAAACTCGTAATCGGCTTTCAGGATCTGCTCGAAGAGTTTGGAGTCGTTCTCGTCGTAGAAGGGTGGATATCCACACAGCCTGAAAGAGAACAAATATAAGATGGGTATCATTTATCCATCATTTCACATCACTCATTATCCTGATTTAGGTTATTGTACAGTCATAAATGCTATAGGATGAGTTAAAATGTGAACCTGACTGAGACAGTGATCAAATCTTTGTTTATTTTAAATAAAACCCATAGTAACAAATTCAACAGAGTTTAATAGAGTGCAGATATATTTTAAGTATAACCAAAAATAAGATGCCCCCCACCCTGTGCCCACCATAACACCCCGTCACCCTTCACCTTGTGCCCACCATAACACCCCAACACCCATCACCCTTCGTCCACCATAACACCCCATGCCCACCATAACACCCCAACACCCATCACCCTTCGTCCACCATAACACCCCAATACCCTTCACCCTGTTCCCACCATAACACCCTTCATCCTGTGCCCACCATAACACCCTTCACCCTGTTCCCACCATAACACCCCAACACCCTTCACCCTGTTCCCACCATAACACCCCAACACCCTTCACCCTGTTCCCACCATAACACCCCAACACATTTCACCCTGTGTCCACAACACCCCAACCTCCCTAAACCTGTGCCCACCTCACGCCTACCCCAACACCGTTCACCATGCCCACCATAACACCCCAACACCCTTCACCCTGTTCCCACCATAACACCCCAACACCCTTCATCCTGTGCCCACCATAACACCCCAACACATTTCACCCTGTGCCCACCATAACACCCCAACCCCCCTAAACCTGTGCCCACCTCATGCCTACCCCAACACCGTTCACCATGCCCACCATAACACCCCAACACCCTTCACCCTGTTCCCACCATAACACCCCAACACCCTTCATCCTGTGCCCACCATAACACCCCAACACATTTCACCCTGTGCCCACCATAACACCCCAACCCCCCTAAACCTGTGCCCACCTCACGCCTACCCCAACACCGTTCACCGTGCCCACCATAACACCCCAACAGCCTTCACCCTGTGACCACAACACCCCAACACCCTTCACCCTGTGTCCACCATAACACCCCAATACCCCCGACCCTGTGCTCACCTCATGCCTACCCCAACACCCTTCACCATGTGCCCACCAGAACCCGCCCACTTTGTGCCCACCTCACGCATACATGTAACAGAGACTGTACATTCAGCGATGTTAAATATCAAATCATTGCCTTAAATCGTATCATATTCAGTGACATTACTGATTATTTAACTATTGCCTTATGGAGCATATTGTGTCACATTAGTAGCAGATTTAGCAGTATTGTAAAATACCCCTACTAGTAACACAGATACACAGAAAATAATAACCAGCTGGAACATTTGCACAAAGTTTAGTGTTTTTGTTAATAGGATTATCTGATGATATCTGTTTAATGCTTTATCCTGGTTTAAATGAAAGTGTTTATTATAAGTATTTGTTCATATTGTGAGACCTAGAACCAACTGGACCTGTAGAAAGCTTTAAACTTGAGGTTATTTTGTGTTTGAACCAGTGCAGGTAAACCCATGTGGCTGTGTGAGAGTTGTGTATGGTTATTTTTGCAGTCAGGACATCAGAGGAAATCGTATTATAAAGAGATACGATCCACAATACACACTCATCTCCACACCACAGGCTTGCTAGGCAAGAAGATGGCTGATTAAGTGGATTAAGCCTGTGCACATAATGAGAAAAATGCATTTTGTGGAATTTAAACATCCCCCACATCTCCCACCCTCCTCCTCCTCATCATCAAACTTGTTAAAATGCCTTTCCCCTCGGCTACACAGGCTAACAGAACCAGAGTGGAGGTATGGATGGTAATTTTATGCCTGATTTCCACCCGATTAGCTTTGTGTTTTCCTCTATTGACGTCAGGATTGCTGTGCAGATGCTTTAGCGAATTAAAGCTGGTTTCGCCCTGTTGCTAATGTAATGTTCACACCTCAGAGGAGGCCAATCAGCCGTTAGAGAGCGTTTCAGACCGAACCTGATTGGCTGGGCTTTGACTCCGATGCTCTGATTAATGGAGGCAATATAACACACATCTCTAACTCGGTGTATTAAAAACACACAAATGCTGAAACGTGCACACAAGCACGCACACACTCTCATATCATGTGCAGTCTCCTGCGAAAGTATTAGAACAACAAGGCCAATTCTTGGAGAATTTACGACAACAGATCCAAATTTCAGCCTTAATTTCCTGATACTTCCATCTAGATATGTTTAACAGCTTAGAAGATGGCACCTTCTGCGGCAGACCACAGAATTTTTATTTTTATACAAAAGTATTGGAACAGATTTAGGCCATGAATAGATCCTTTCGTTCTACACATTTTTTTTCTTCTTCACAGCTCTCACAATATGTAGGTAATCAGCTGCTGATGTTTTCATTGGCCGACCTGGTCGATGTCTGCTTGTCAGTACAGCAGTGCTTTCAATCTTTTCCAGAACGTTCTACATTGGTTGTATAGTGCTTGTATAAATGGCTCTGTACCTCTTTTCTCAGTGTTTTTAAATGGCTTGTTTTTTCTCCCATAGACAGCTCTCTGGTCTTCATGTTGTTTTATCCTTTTAAACAAGAAGTGCAGTTTTCACAGGAGAAACCCAGCGCTCAAATCAAGAGCAGACATTCAAAGCTATTAATTACATGTGGCTTCAAACAAAAAAATGGGTGGGTTCAAACAAATGGTGGCATGTTTTAAGTTTTTCAACACGGCTAGATAAAATATATGAAAGAATGAAAGCTGAAAATCCGGCCTATCATCTCATATTCATCATCTGATTACAAACCCAGATGGGTTCAGTGTTTAATAAAAAATTCAAAAGAACTGGCCTTGTTGTTCCAATATTTTTGGAGGGGACTGTATATAAAACCTGTTCTCTCTCTCTTTAATATTCCCATCATAAACATGGATTTTTACCCTTTGATTTTTAAGTTATATTTATTGCAATGTTTTCGAAACAGCGCTGAGGAGACAGACAGATTCATTTTGTTTGTTTCTTCTGTTACAGCGAGGACATTTTGTAAGTATGCGTAGTCCAGATGTTCAGATAAGCACTGCGGATTAAGTAACATGTAAAAAGCAACAACGACTTGTTTTCACTTGGGAAATGCAAAGACAATAAAAAATAAAAATAGAAATGCTGGGCGCAGTTCAGACGGGAAATGACAGCGTATGATTGCATGGGCTGAATAGTGCGCACACTGGTTTTGTAAATGGAGGTTAAATCCTTGTTTTTATGAGTCAGAGACAAAAACACTGCAACAGCACTATAAAAAAAAAAACACCATCTAAGGAGATAGCGATGGAGAACAACATCTGTAACTGATCAAGACGTGTGTGTGGGGGGGGGAGGGGGGCTGATTCACTGTTGTCCTTGGAGTCAAGTTAAAAATTTAGACAAAATTAGTAACATTTAAATAACTGGGTCTAAATAAGGACGGAAATAACCTATTCAGTAGGGAGGAGAAAAAAATATTAGCTGCATCCTGAGGGTTTCTTTGATTCTAATATTTGTTCAGATTTTGATTCAGATTTTAAAAATTATTTATATTTTCATAAAGCCATTAAGCTGTTCAAACTAATAATAATAATAATAATAATAATAATAATAATAATAATAATAATAATAATAATAATAATTATAATAATAATAATAATAATAATAATAATAATAATAATAATAATAATAATAATAATGGCCACAAGCAGATTTGAAGCTCAAATTTAAACCCGAGTCATGTTTTTTGAAGGTCACCTTGTGAGCATAGTGTTGCATTATTTATGAAATCATTGTGTCATATTAATATACATGATATTGCCCTCAAATGGCATTGCACAGTTTTGGGCATTTAGGTTACTTTCTGAACATCTTAACAGTGCTTTAGTCTGGATTAACTTCTGTATTTAAACAATTACAGTATAAAATCATCATAGTGTGTGTTCATATGGATACAGCCCTGTAATCACTATATATTATAATGAGAAATCTCTCTCTCTCTCATATACATACACCGATCAGCCATAACATTATGTCTTATGTCTATTATTGTGTTGGTCCCACTTTTGCTGCCAAACCAGCCCTGACCCGACGAGGCATGGACTCCACTAGATCCCTGAAGGTGTGCTGTGGTATCTGGCACCAAGATGCTAGCAGAAGATTCTTTAAGTCCTCTAACAGGACTTAAAGGATACCTTTGATAGATACTGACCACTGCAGACCGGGAACACCCCACAAGAGCTGCAGTTTTGGAGATGTTCTGATCCAGTGGTCTAGCCATCACAATTTGGCCCTTGTCAAACTCGCTCAAATCCTTACGCTTGCCAATTTTTCCCGCTTCTAACACACCGACTTTGAGGACAAAATGTTCACTTGCTGCATGAATATCTTCTTGTTCTATTTATCTAGCAGAATATCTTCTAGTTGTGAGAGAGAGATCAGAAATTGAAGGACCTTCTTCTTCTTCTTCAGCACTGAACCGTCGAGCATGACACCTATGCAAAGCAGCTTTACAGGAATATATACACGTTCTGGATAAAAATGATAAACTGAATATCAAATTTGTCCCTAATAAGCAAGGCAAAGGTGAAGGTGGTGAGGAAAAACTCCCTGAGATGATATGAGAAAGAAACCTTGAGAGGAACCAGACTCGAAACAGAACCCATCCTCGTCTAGAGAGTGTGATTAGGAAAACGAGCGCGAAAGATTTGCTCCTCTACACGGCTGTTGAAGATAAAGATCGGACCCAGGAACAGACGGGGTTTTAAAGCGCTGTAGTGTTGTACTGGGGTTTAATGTTGCACAAGGGAAAACAACAAGGTACTCACAGAATGTATGCGATGACTCCAATCGACCAGCAATCCACAGCTTTACTGTACGGCTTCTGAGCGAGCACCTCAGGAGCTGGCGAGAGGAACAAAGAGATGGATCAGTCGCACACACATCCTACTGTGACTCGAAATAAAGGCAGGAGCTTAGAGTGTAAAACTAACATTAATGCTATAGATGAAATAAACTTACACAGTTGTGGTGATAAATGTACCTTATTTTTTCAATGGATTCATTAACGATTACATTCCTGATTCGCCGACAAACATTATTCATCATAAAATGTAATATTTATAGCACAGGACATGTTTTCTGTTTAACTCTTGAGCTTCTAGAGAGACAAAATATACACACACACACACACACACACACACACACACATAATAACATTTATGTGAAACATTATGCTGCTTCTTCTTATTTCTCCCTGATTTGGTAATGGTCAGTTCCCTGTCCTCTCTCCTCAGCTCTCGACATCACTCCACAGTATGAAGACATGCTGGCTTTCTCTTTACCCAGCTGAATGCATCTTCTTCTCAAATCTCTGCTTGTGCAACATCATAGGGTGGTGTAACACACCCAGAGGTAAGAGCTATCCTCTGACTTCCGCCTGATTAACCCCACAGACGTCATTGGATACAATTTCTGTGATTGATAAGGGAGATAGACTACGCCCCTTCGTCCCTCACAGCGCTCGAATCCCTCAGAAGTATTAAAAGCCTGAGAAAAGGGCTGGTTGTAACACGCTCCTCTCAGTCCGGCTGCTCGCTTCATGACACAGCGCGATGACGGAGCTCAAGAAGAAACTCGAAATAGATCTGACATCACTCTTTCTCCGTCTTTCCCCTCCATTTTCTTTCTTTCCTCCATCAGGAAACAAGCTTTTATTCACTCTACAGAAAGCTCTATTCTGTGAGTCAAAGCTCCAGCAAATCCCAGACAGCGTCATTGTGTTTGCGAGAGAAAGAACGACTGTGTGCTCGGTGTCGCAAACGAGAGCAGTTCTGACTCAGCCAAATGAAAAGCAAAGGGCCATCAAACACTGAGAGGAGACATGTAACTTCATGAACTGTGTGTAAATGTACATGTGCCTGTACACACGCACACACACACACACACACGCACACACACACACACGCACACACACAATGAGCTGTTCTGGGTCAGTTTTTCAGTCTAAACAAAAGAATGCTGAATAAGGGACTATTCCCTAAACTGTTTATTCATAGCGCTGTAACATCACTTTTACACACTCTCTAGTGAGAGAGAGAGAGAGAGAGAGAGAGAGAGAGAGAGAGAGAGAGAGAGAGAGAGAGGCAGAGGAGAAAGACATGTCAAGCAGATAAATGTGACCTAGGTAGACAGATGAATAGAGAAAGAGACAGAACCATGAAATGATAGATAGATAGATAGATAGATAGATAGATAGATAGATAGATAGATAGATAGATAGATAGATAGATAGATAGATAGAGCGGAAAGAAAGAAAGAAAGAAAGAAAGAAAGAAAGAAAGAAAGAGAACTAAGGAAGGGGATTGAAAAAGAAAGGAAAGAAGGAAGGAAGGAAGGAAGGAAGGAAGGAAGGAAGGAAGGAAGGAAGGAAGGAAGGAAGGATTGAAAAAGAAATGAAGGAAAGAAGGAAGGGGATTGAAAAATAAATGAAGGCAGGAAGGAAGGAAGGATTTAAAAAGAAATGAAGAAAGGAAGAAGTAGAGATACAGAGAGACAGAAAGAAAGGCAGACAGAGAGAATGAGAGAAACAGAGGCAGACAGAAAGCAAGACACATCTCAAGATTTAGAGAGAGAGAGAGAGAGAGAGACAGACAAAGAGACACTGAAATGTACAGAGAGAGAGGCAGATCAAGTGTGGGAGAGACAAACACAGATTTGGAGAGGGAAAAAAGAGCAAGACAGCTCTCCATACATGTGTGTGTGTGTGTGTGTGTGTGCGTGCGTGCATGTGAGAGAGAGAGAGAGAGAGAGAGAGAGAGTTACCATTTAAAGGCAAAAAGATGGAGGCTAGACGAGTGTGGAATACTGAACACATGCCTGTGCACTCGTGTCATTTTAATGCAGCATGGTACTCCATCACACCAACACTAAATCCCCACATCCCTGCCCTCCCTCTCTGCCTATCCCACACACACTACACACACACACACACACACACACACACACACACACACACACTACACACACACACCTGAATTACAATTACCAAGCCAGCACATTCCGTTTACTGCATTCCTTCTAAACCTTTCTCAAAATTTGTGTTGCAACTTGCAGGTATTTTGCTTTTTTCCCCCAGAAACCTTAAATTGGTGAAATTACGAGCAGAGTATTCTTCTTTTAAACTCCTAACAGTGACGAGACATGTAATAACTTTCTGTGAGAGCTGTGCTCACATTCCACACTCCTGAACGTCGCGATGATGTCACATGACATGACTCGGGCCAAATCTACAGAAAATCTGCGTCATTTTTTAAAATTTCCTTCAAATATCGTAGAGTTTGCTTGAGCGAAATTTCCATGGTCGTGAAATCCTAGAGGCATTCGTACGACTTGTCATGGTTATGGTTCTAATCTTCTAGCACACAGTAAAGCATCATCAGTTCTGCAAACAGACCCTGTGGTGTCAGATTCGGTGGCGTCCTTTTAAATCCTGAGATGAACTAGTTCTCGCCTTTTTGACAGCTTTAATTAACACATGCAACAGAACCTAATACAGTGCTTTCTAAATGGAGAGTGAAGTTTGATCACATTCCTACGGCTGATTAAGTGGGATTTAATGCGGATAACTCTATTAACCTTTAAGTTATTCAATTCCATCTGCAGAGGAAGAGCAGAGCGTGTGCCCCAGAACATATGATCCAAGGGCCCATGTCCAGGTGCATCTGCCCCAAGAACGTATGCCCTAAGAGCCTGTGCCCCAGAACATGTGCCCCAAGAGCCTGTGCCCCAGAACATGTGCCCCAGAACATGTGCCACAAGAGCATGTGCCCCAGAACATATGCTCCAAGGGCCCATGTCCAGGTGAATCTGCCCCAAGAACGTATGCCCTAAGAGCCTGTGCCCCAAGAGTGTGTGCCCAAGAGCATGTGCCCCAAGGGCCTGTGCCTCAAGAGTGTGTGCCCCATAAAATGAGCCCCAGAGCCTGTGCCCCAAGAGTGTGTGCCCCAAAACATGTGCCCCAGAGCATGTGCCCTTCTAACTGACATTCAGGTGCTGCAGGAATGGAGACATGTTGATGTTGGAATGAACTGTGTTGTATGTGTGTGTGTGTGTGTGTGTGTGTGTGTGTGATAAAAGCATTTTTTTGGTATGCTATACCATGGATCAGAGCAGCAGCAGCTCTGGCTCTGTGTGATAAGAAACGGCTAGAGGCTGTGATACGGGGCACACAGACGAGCCGAGTCGTACATAAGCACTGAATAACTCAGCAGACATAACGTACGTGTGCACGTGTTAACGTTATCCTTCAGTACGTACGACTGCAGCTGCAAAACAGTTTCATTGGTTCTTATTCTCACCGACGTATCCCGGTGTGCCGCAGGCAGTGGACATGACGTCCCCCGTGCCCTCCATCTTGGAAAGCCCGAAATCACTGATCATGATCTTCGAGCCGTCTTGAGGGTTGAAGTAAAGAAGATTCTCGGGCTGGAAAGGGAGAAAAGATGTGAAAGGACACAGGAATTAAAAACAATCTGTTCACAGAAGATACGTCAGGAATAAGAAGTCAGTGTGTAAATGTATTATTAATCCTGTTCAGAACCATGTTTCGGTTGCCGTGGCAACTGTTATGGTGTGCTAGCTAATATGATAGCATCGCGCGTTACGATGAAACAAAATGAAACGAAAATCCGGAGCAACTAAAAGTTGTGCATTTGAATAGAACAAAATGCAACATGACAAAAAACACTGTAGGGTTGCCAGATTTCAGCAATATTTCCACTCCAACTACATCTCCACAACTGCACAAAAAGAACTGGAAGTACATTTGGCCATGAAAAATGATGTTCCTTTTTTTAATCTGGATCAGGTGTGTGTGTGTGCGTGTGTGTGTGTGTTTGTTATTACCAACTAATATTCTATGATCTTGTGAAAAGCAGTTTGTGAGGGGAAAAAAAAGCGTGTATATTTTTTAAAAACCCCCTTTTAAGCCTCTTCTGATTAGACATGAAGAGGAATCCACTTTTCAGACACATGTTAATTAAATGTTTTTTTGTTTTTTTTTTACACTTCATGCAATCACTTGATTGATGTAGAGTGCTGAATGTGTTGTTCGACACGCGGACGTATCAAACCCGAGGCATGTTTTAAATGAAGCACCATTTTGTTACTGCTTAACCTCACACTGTGAACCTCACTGTTCATGCTAATTAATTCACCTAGGGTGCATCTCAAATCAGCTCTCTAGCGCCCTCGGTGGTGAATCAGTATATCATGTGGCTCTGGTCAGGACTCTGAGTCACCACACACTGGGACACCGATGACTCAACTTCCTGTTCTAATTTCCTCATCAATCACTAAAAACACTCAAACATTAAATATTTAAGTTTTGTTTGTTAGCTTGATCACTGGCACTTCAAGCACTAGCGAGTAAATTTCTTAAATCAAACAGTGAAACAAAGCATATATAGAACGTCAAATAAAGTAAATAATCATTTGAGAGCTACAACAACCATAATAAGCTCCTTACATTTGTAGGCGAACTTGGATGAGATTTTCATGCAACCTGTTTTTTTTTTTATGTTTTTTTTTGAGAAAATATGACGTCATTTCTAGCAAGGGAACCCAGCGAGCACTGATGCTCCTTGGTGTTTGTTTGTAGTGCATTGTGGGATTTTTTTTTTTGTTTTTTTTTTCTGAGCAAATGTTCCAGTGCACTGGAAGGACTTCACTATTAAACACAGCCCTTGCTTAATTAAAAATTTAGTAAAAAGAGCTGATTGAGACGCAGCCACAGCAGTAAAAACACGGCCAGCACGTGTAATGCAGCAGGACGAGGGATTTGGAATAGTGAAAGTTACTCTATAGTTACAGCATTGAGGAGCGTCACACCAAAGCATGCTGAGTTTAAACTTAAAAAAAACACACAAAAAACACACTTCTGGAGCAAAGGTTGTGTGTGTGTGTGTGTTTCTTCTCACTCACCTTCAGGTCTCGGTGGACGATGCCCATACTGTGCAGGTAGTTGACCGCATCCAGTACTTGTCTGATGAGCGTACTGGCATCTTTCTCCGTGTAGAAGCCCTTCTCCACGATCCGGTCAAACAGCTCACCTCCTGAAACCCTAAACACACACAGCCCACACCTGATATTAACTGTGTACTGCCTCCCATCATCATCATCATCATCATTATTAAGAGAGAGAACAGACTGAGTAATAGCTTCTTCCTTATGACTGTTTCCCCACTAAACAGCAGATCACACACTAACACACTGTTTATCCACAACACATAACTTATAACACTGTCTTTGCACTACTGTACGTTTCAGCCATAATCTAATCTGCATATATATTTTTTGTCTATATAAACATGTACACACGTGGACAAAAATTGTTGGTACCCTTCCATTAAAGAAAGGAAAAACTCACAATGGTCACTGAAGTAACTTTCACAAAAAAAAAAAAGAAAAGTCACTTTTGAAGTTTTTAAATGACCTAGACAAAAAGGATGGTACCCCTAGAAAAGATTGAAAATAACTTGACCATAGGGACATGTGTCCTGTAATTAGCATCACAGATGTCTTTAAACCACTTCCTGTTCCAACATGACTGCACACCAGTGCACAAAGCAAGGTCCATAAAGACATGGATGAGTGAGTTTGGTGTGGAGGAACTTCACAGAGTCCTGACCTCAACCTGATAGAACACCTTTGGGATGAATTGGAGCGGAGACTGCGAGCCAGGCCTTCTCGTCCAACATCAGTGCCTGACCTCACAAATGCGCTTCTAGAGGAACGGTCAAAAATTCCCATAAACACACTCCTAAACCTTGTGGATAGCCTTCCCAGAAGAGTTGGAGCGATTATAGAGTTGGCCCGCCCTTTGCAGCTATATTACATTCATGTGCATGTAAAGGCAGATGTCCCAAAACTTTTGGCAATCTAGTGTATATCATTATTTATATATTTATAATACCTACTGCACAGCCTGTACATAAGGCATCCTCTCCTATGTATATATCACCCCCATAGATGTGTATCTTTTATTGATAATTTATTGTAAATATACCACTTCTGGTTAGATGTGAACTGCATTTTATTGGAGTTGGACATGTACTTTGGACAATGACAAAAAAGTTTAATATAATCTAATCCCAAAACATTCATTTATTGTCTACCGCGTATCCGATCTATACTCAGGTCACGGGGAGCCTGTGCCTATCTCAGGTGTCATTGGGCATCAAGGCAGGATACACCCTGGACAGAGTGCCAACCCATCACAGGGCACACACACACACTCACACAATTTAGAGATGCCAGTCAACCTACAATGCATGTCTTTGGACCAGGGGAGGAAACTGGAGCACCCGGAGGAAACCCCCGAGGCACGGGGAGAACATGCAAACTCCACACACACACGGCAGAGGTGGGAATCAAACCCCCAACCCTGGAGGTGTGAGGCAAACGTGCTAACCACTAAGCCACCGTGCCCCATTAATCCCAAAACATATAGGTATATGGTATCACTTTGCCGGTGAGAGTAAGACGGATTTTTATCCGAATGATACGTTATGCAAAGTGGCAGCTTTGGGCCATAATGAAACAGAACATATGCATCTGCAAACTCCTAGTAAACAGAACCCCACAGCTCTGACTGTTAATGACAGGATTTCTGTAGGCAATGTGTCCTCCATTTTTGATATTTCTTTCATCCGTGAGTTTAAATAAGGTCACAAGTAGCTGATATGCATGTAGTGGTTATCTGGATGATGGTGGGTGCCAATATTTATAAGCAGACACCCAAATTTGGTTGCGTAACTAATTTATTGACATGGTGTCATGTAGTTTTAGTCTAGAATAAATGCTATTTATTGTATATAATCACACAAAGGTACAGCATATTAATACAGAAAGAAAGAAAGAAAGAAAGAAAGAAAGAAAGAAAGAAAGAAAGAAAGAAAGAAAGGTTGTTAGAGAACCTTTATGTAAATCTCTATAATGAACCAACCACAACCACCAGAGGGGGTAAGAACTTAAAAAAAAAAAAAAAAGGACAGAAATTCAGTCCTATAAAAGACACAAATTCCTGCAAAGAAATGGGTTTAATAAGCACTTCTAATCAGCCGTTCTGTGGAATTTTTAAACAGACATTTCAGCAGTTTAATATAGAAAAACATTTGAACTTTAATATTAAAAAAACATTTCTGTCAGTTCTTTCTCTGTTATAGCTACTGAAAAAGGAGAAAACTAGAGCACACACACTCACACACTGAGTGCCCCCTTCTGGAGAAGACGCAAAGGTCTTCACCTAGTAAAAGTGTGTGTGTGTGTGTGTGTGTGTGTGTGTGTGTGTGTGTGTGTGTGTGTGTGTGTGTGTGTGTGTTTAGCACAGATGGTACAGTAAAAGCCTGTAGTCATGGTTTTGACCTCATGTAGAACTGTCCCTAACCCTGTCACTAATTTCTAACACACACACACACACTATCACTCCCCCACTCTTGTTCTCTCCTTTGCTTGCTTTCTGTCTCTCTCTCGCATGTTCTCTCTCTCGCTCATGTTCCAGCTCTCATTCTCTCTCTCCCCCTCACATGCTCTATCTCTCATTCTCTCTTTCTCCATCTCTCACACATTCTCTCTTTCACTCATCCCCCCCCACGTGTGTATGTGTGTGTGCTCAGTCCATTAACAGAAGAGAGATGAGCTCACAGCCTCACAGCCAGCTATCAAATTAACATTCAGGAATTTAAATCCTAATGAGCTTTCTGAGGGGAGGACAGTAGAGAGAAAATGAATTGGACTTCATCTCCCTGAATGGCTGCTTCCCTCTCTTCCTCACACTCTTCCTCCCTCTCTGTGTCCCTCTCTTATCTTCCTCCCTCTCTACCTCCCTCTCTACTCTTCCTCCCTCTCTGCCTCCCTCTCTACTCTTCCTCCCTCTCTGCCTCCCTCTCTACTCTTCCTCCCTCTCTGCCTCCCTCTCTGCCTCCCTCTCTACTCTTCCTCCCTCTCTGCCTCCCTCTCTACTCTTCCTCCCTCTCTTCCTCCCTCCTCCTGAAGAAATGTCCAGGGTGTTAAAGTGTTGTGCCGACAGTGGAGACTCCTTCCATAAATACTCAAAACACACTCCCTGGAGGTAAACTTCTTATCCACGTGTGCAGTGCATCGCTGTATACACAAGTCGGTGTGTACGTTTTTAACTTTTAGTACTTAAACTTTGCATCTGAAAGTACTATCAGAGCAGTGCTTAGAGAAAACTGAGTGTGTGTGTGTGTGTGTGTGAGTGTGAGAGAGAGAGAGAGTGTGTGTGAGAGAGAGAGTGTGTGAGAGAGAGACAGAGAGAGTTAATAATCACTAATAAACAGTTAATAATCCCCCCCACCCAGCCACAGACATCCAAGAGTAGTTTAGGCTTTGTGTGTGTGTGCGAGTGTGAGAGAGAGACAGAAAGAGAGAGAGAGAGAG
>JAUCMX010000018.1:6405618-6418118 GCA_033459395.1 Hemibagrus guttatus
CTATCTATCTATCTATCTATCTATCTATCTATCTATCTATCTATCTATCTATCTATCTATCTATCTATCTATCTATCTATCTATCTATCTATCCATCCATACATTCCATCCATTTATCCATCCCTCTAATCCATCTATCTATCCATCCATCCATCTATCTATCTATACCTCCATCTATCTATCCAAACATCCCTTCATCCATCCATCCATCTATTTATCCCTCCATTTTCTGTAGCACATATCCTACACAGAGACACAGGGAACCTGGAATCTATCCCAGTGGACTCAAGGCCCAAGGTGGGGGACACACTGGACGGGTTACCGGTCCATCACAGACCCTCACACACACAAGATGCCAGTCAGCTTGGACTGATGCCAGTCTTTGGACTGCAAAGGAAACCAGAGAACCCAGAGGAAATGAAAACTCCACACACACACACACACACACACACACACACACACACACACACACACACACACACACACACAGGGCAGAGGCATGAAGCAATGCTACCTATTAAGTCAGTATGACCTTCCTTTTAGCTGCTAATTAAATTTGATCAGTTTCCAGATAAACATCATAGTATATTTATCATCATAATAATATCATTATTTCTGTTCAGAACAAAGTGGAAAGAAAGAGAAATTGTTCTGAGTAGCAGGACAATAGAAACGCAGGAGAAAGCCCTTTATTTTCTTTCTGGAGAATGTTCCAGAGAAAACGCCTGCATGCTGGAAAATGGCCAAACATTTGACTCTACACTAAACGACAGTATATGGAAAAATTTATTATTATTAAAAAAAAAACCTATTTTTTTCTAGAATCTAAATTCAGATTTTTCTAGAATATTTACCTGATAGTCAGGATTTCTAATGTGGAAATAAATGTTATTTCATTAATATTTTAAATCTACATTTAAATGTTAAGACTCTTGTGTTACTCTGATATTTTTATTTTTAAATAAAAGTTGTTTTTTTTTACGCAATATTTTGCTGAAGTTTTATGTTTAAAATGTCATGCACTGGATCTGTGCTGGTGTAGGAGGAAGGTGAGAAAGGTTACACACTCACTGAGACTCAAAACAATAAAGTCTGAGTGTGTTGATGCACCGCTGCAAAACCTGCTGCAGCTGCTGCTGAGAACATCCTGTGTTTGCAGAACAAAGCACAATAAACACACACACACACACACACACACAATCACAGCTCTTTGTGTTTCTGCTTTACCTGAGATGATTCTATTCATCACACACTGATTTCTTTTATTCTCTCAGCATCATTATCCTTTCATACACACACACACACACACACACACACACATTTACACATTGACATTTGCATGCACATGCATTACCCCTTCCCCAAACCCAACACACTTTTCTTACACCCGCTAATGCCTCACACGTACCAACACACACATTAACACTCACACAAAAACACACTAACACTCATTTACACACTCACACACTCGTATTCACACACTCACTCTCACACACACACACACGCATTCATACACACACACTCGCACTCACACGCATTCACACACTCGCACACACACACACACACACACACTCACATACTTGCATTCACACACACGCACTCACACACACACACACACACACATTCACACTCACATTCACACACGTACACTTGCATTCACACACTCACATTCACACACACACACACACACACACGTATTCACACACTCACACACTTGTTTTCCCATACTCACACTCGTATTCACACTACAGCAGAAGTGATCAGGGAGACAGGGAGAAAGGTGCTGGGTGTGTCATCTGGAAGGAGGAAAGAAGATAAGGAGACTTGGTGGTGGAATGAGGAAGTTCAGGATAGTATCCAGAGGAAGAGGTTAGTCAAGAAGAAGTGAGACATGGACAGGACTGAAGAGAATAGACAGGAATACAAGGAGTTACAGCGCAGAGTGAAGAGGGAGGTGTCTAAGGCCAAGCAGAAGGCATATGACGAGTTGTACACTAGGTTAGACACTAGAGAAGGAGAGAAGGACTTGTACAGGTTAGTTAGGCAGAGGGATCGAGATGGGAAGGATGTACAGCAAGTTAGAGTTATTAAGGATAGAGATGGAAGGGTGCTCACAAGTGAGGAGAGTGTACAGAGGAGATGGAAGGAATACTTTGAGGAGCTGATGAATGAGGAAAATGAGAGGGAAAAAAGAGTAGAAGGGGTGAACTCTGTGGAACAGAAAGTAGATAAGATTAGAAAGGATGAAGTCAGGAAGGCTTTGAAGAGGATGAAAAGTGGGAAGGCAGTTGGTCCTGATGACATCCCAGTGGAGGTCTGGAAGTGTCTGGGAGAGGCAGCAGTGGAATTTTTAGCTAGTTTGTTCAACAGGGTTTTAGAGAGTGAGAGGATGCCTGAGGAATGGAGAAGAAGTGTGTTAGTGCCGATCTTTAAGAATAAGGGTGACGTGCAGAGTTGCAGTAACTATAGGGGGATAAAGTTGATGAGCCATACAATGAAGCTATGGGAAAGAGTAGTGGAAGCTAGGTTAAGGAAGGTAGTGGAAATCTGTGAGCAGCAGTATGGCTTCATGCCCAGAAAGAGCACAACAGATGCCATTTTTGCTCTGAGAATTTTGATGGAGAAGTATAGGGATGGTCAGAGGGAGTTGCACTGTGTGTTTGTAGACTTGGAGAAAGCGTATGACAGGGTGCCAAGAGAAGAGCTGTGGTACTGTATGAGGAAGTCAGGAGTAGCAGAGAAGTATGTCAGAGTGGTGCAGGACATGTATGAGAGGAGCAGGACAGTGGTGAGGTGTGCTGTAGGTCAGACAGAGGAGTTCAAAGTGGAGGTGGGACTGCATCACGGATCGGCTCTGAGCCCCTTCCTGTTTGCTATAGTGATGGACCAGTTGTCAGAGGAGGTCAGACAGGAGTCTCCTTGGACAATGATGTTTGCAGATGACATTGTGATCTGTAGTGAGAGCAGGGAGCAGGTGGAGGAAAACCTGGAGAGGTGGAGGTTTGCGCTGGAGAGAAGAGGAATGAAAGTCAGTCGTAGTAAGACTGAGTACATGTGTGTGAATGAAAGGGAGGGAAGTGGAACAGTAAGGTTACAGGGTGAAGAGGTGAAGAAGGTACAGGAGTTTAAGTACTTGGGGTCAACAGTCCAGAGTAATGGAGAGTGTGGGAAAGAGGTAAAGAAGCGAGTGCAGGCAGGTTGGAATGGGTGGAGAAAGGTGTCGGGAGTTCTGTGTGATAGGAAAATATCAGCGAGAATCAAGGGGAAGGTGTACAGGACAGTGGTGAGAGCGGCCATGCTGTATGGTTTAGAGACCGTGTCACTGAGGAAGAGACAGGAGTCAGAGCTAGAGGTAGCAGAGCTGAAGATGTTGAGCTTCTCTTTGGGAGTGACAAGATTGGACAGGATTAGGAACGAGTACATCAGAAAAGAGGAGGTATATGGATGGAATTAATGAGGATATGAAGCTAGTGGGTGCAAGTGTTGAGGATGCAGAAGATAGGGATAGGTGGAGAGAGATGATTCACTGTGGCAACCCCTGAAGGGAAAAGCCGAAAGAAGAAGAAGAAGACACTCGTATTCACACACTCACACACTCGCACTCACACACCAACACTCGCATTCACACAGTCACACTCATACTCACACACTTGCCCACACACTCATGATCTCTCACACACTCATTCACACTTAAAGATTCACCCTCGCACACAGACTCTCTCCTTTTCTCTCTCTCTCTCACACACACACACACACACAGTTACTAGAATGAAGACATGAGTGATGATCAGTTTGTTTTCTGCTCCTCTGATCTCTGGAGGTGTTTCGTCTTTCTGCCCACATCAGACTTCTGATCCTCCATTGCACTCAGGTAAAGGTCACGCTCACCCACAACTCTGCCTCTCTCTCTCTCTCTGTCTGTCTGTGTGTGTGTGTCTCTGTGTGTGTGTGTGTGTGTTGCGTGTGTGTGTGTTGCATGTGTGTTGCGTGTGTGTGTGTGTGTGTGTGTTGCGTGGGAGAGCTGGGAGATGACACACAGCACATAGTGAAAGATGGCATTAAATGAAGTGGCAGTGTGAGTTAGTGGAGTGACATTTCCAGCTCATAAACCGATGATGTGGAGATTTATTTATTTATTTATTTATTTATTTATTTAGACAGAGGTCAATATTTCTGTCCTTACTGTTACTACAAATAAGAGTGAAATCCACTGTGGGGGTGAGAAGGTCATTTTTCACCTCCACGTGTTTCAGTAACAGTGACCAGCAATTCCACGATGGAGTTCACTTTAATTGGTGTAAGGATCTGAACTTTTATCAGCAGCTTCTTCTATTTCTGATGTTTTTACTGGTTTCGATTCCACAGACGTCTGACTGAATGTGTGTGTGTGTGTGTGTGTGTGTGTGTGTGTAATAAACAAACTGAATATTTGCAAAGTTATAATAATAAAAATAATAATAACACCTACAGCTCTTTTTCATCATCATCTCCTCTCAAATCTCAACAGAATTCAGAGCAAAAACTATTTGAACCATTAGAACCGTGGTTTTATTTTGTTGCATTTTATTTCCCTTTTCACTTGTTGCTTCTTTTTCACCGCCATGATGAACTTTTTCACTCAGGAATTTTCCCCTCTGAGCATCTCTTCAACTCACATGTTTCAGTTTCACAATGAGAGAGACACACAAACACAGAAAAACAAAGATACACACTGACACAAATACACACACACTAACACAGATAAACACACAGGCATACACACAGACACATACTGACACAGACACACACAAACCCCCACAGAGACACACAAACCACCACAGAGACACACAAACCGACACAGGCCCACACACAGGCACACAGACCTACACAGAGACACACACAGACCGTGACACAGTGACACACCGACCAACACAGAGACACACACACACCGACCGACACAGAGAGACACACACACACACACACCCCGACCGACACAGAGACACACACACACACACCAACACAGAGACACCAACACAGAGAGACACTCACCGACACAGAGACACACACAGGCACACACAGGCACACACGCACCACCACAGAGACACACAGACACACTCACTGCCACAGAGACACACTCACTGCCACAGAGACACACAGACACACTCACTGCCACAGAGACACACACACACACACACACACACACACACACACACACACTCAGAGTAAAACAGCGAGTGGAGTGTTAGTGCTGCAGACTCACAGTTGCATTATGAGGTACAGGTGATCAGAGCTTTCGTAAATATCTTCCAGAGCCACGATGTTCTCATGCT
The DNA here is from genome assembly GCA_033459395.1 of Hemibagrus guttatus. Taxonomy (NCBI): domain Eukaryota; kingdom Metazoa; phylum Chordata; class Actinopteri; order Siluriformes; family Bagridae; genus Hemibagrus; species Hemibagrus guttatus. The sequence continues at coordinate 6,410,928 of JAUCMX010000018.1, forward strand.
TGATCCTGGAATAAAAAACACAGAACATTAGAACGTCTCAGTGATATACACACAGGACACACACCACCATTTACCCAGAAACCCCTTCCACAAATATACATTATAAACAAATACACATTATAAACAAATATACAGTATGAACCAGCTGTAAGACTCCTGGATAGATACGCTAGCCAATTAGCTGCTTGAAGACAGAAGCGCGAGTTGTGTTGTTATGGTTACAGTGCCGGTGTTGTTTAAGCAACTTTTTTTCATTTTTTTATTTCTCTGAACATTGAGCATCAAGGGATCAAGCGATCAAGTAATACTCATCTAACATCTGATCACACGGTCATCGGTTCCGCGTTAACCACAAAGCAAAGTTTCCCCCATTTTTTATTTAATTTTTTGTTGCTGCTCGACACTAATCACAGAAAAACTCGACTTCAAAGGATTAAGTCCTAAACTCATTTAGTTTCAGCCTCTCTTCTTCTCCTCCCTCCCTTAAGAAAAGAGTGGGCACAAAACTGCGGCGTGACTCATCTAGTGCTCCTGAAAGCCTTCCCTTTAATTATAGGAGAGAAACGCAGAGGAGTGACAGAGAGGGGGAGACGAAGAAAGCTTGGGGGGGGGGGTACCACAAGACAGACACGCTTTATTCCCGAGAAACAAAAGAAAAGGGTTTTAAAAGAAGAGATCATGACATAAAGTAAACTGTAAGTCTTCCAGGATATTGTTGTGCGGTCTCGTCGCACGAAGAAGCTTCGCCGCGTCTCAAATAGACTCGACACCTGCGGCTGTGTGTGCGAATACATGACTCAGCGCTTAGGAGTCATCATGGAAAGGTTTAATAGAAACTTGTCTGGTATAAAAGACGAGAGGGAGACAATCAGTCCAAACACGCGAGGGCAGAGAGACGGGTTAATTGGGTCTTGGGATAGAGCAGTAATTAGTGTTCACACACATACACCTGAGTCCTCCGCTGCTGTATAACGAGGCGAGATGTTTGCTTCGTGTGCACATGCTGAGGACGCAGATCACTGCCATGTTTACAATAATACACTAGAACCTCGGCATAGCGATTTAATTGGTTCTGGAGGAGAGTTTTTGAGGTGAAAATTTGTATTGCGAAACGAATTTTGCCATCAGAAATAACGTGAATGCAGATAATCCGTTCCAGCCGCCCAAAAATATGACCACTATGACCAATACGAAGTGTATGTAAACTGTATGGCTGCTTACAAAGAACTGACCCAAGCCAAGCATTCCATGTCAAGGCTCCTCACAGGAAGTCGTGCCACCAAGCTCGGGCTAAAAATAGAACAGACCGCCCACGCCCCCGATCTGTCAACAAAAAAACACCCGAAAAATCACCTAGCTTTTGAACGAATGCCGAAGACATCGCTGGTATCGTGGGTTGACTCTTTTGAAACAGCTTTCACTGACTGAAAAAAAATTTGTAAACTCGCTTCGGTTGGATTTCCACTGATGCTAACAAGTTTTGAATGGCTCCCGGATGTACGCGCAACTTAGCCGGCGCTCGGCTAAAATAAAGGCTGCTCTTTTGGTGGATTTTTGAGTGATAACATATACTAAGGGAACATTATGATGTCATAATGTGGAGCAACTACACAAAATGTCAGCTTTGTAGACAGGTTTTACAGTCCAGAAGCATATTTGCACACACACACACACACACACACACACACACACACACACACACACACACACACACACAAGTTGTGTATCCTGACTGTCTGTCTTTCACATCTTTCTAATTACAGCCCGACTGTGTTGCCGAGGAGCTTCCCAGCATCTGTCCATCACCCATCCTGCTGCTATGATATGACTGATGGGCGACAGAAACGATGGACAAAGGACTCTATCAGTCTCCGGGGCATAACCGCATCGACTCCACATCAAACACTACATGAAGTCATGTTGATGAGATTTCATAGGGGAAGAAAAACAACATCGTAAATCCCGTGCCTGTCTCCATCCCGCCAACACAAATTCACCTTCATCTACACGACATGGAGTGAAATCAAGTTCCTGAGCTCACAAACGCTCCATAAGGAAGGTTTTGAGGACCTACAGGGACTGAGGGTGTAAAAGCAGCTTCGAGCCTTCACACCATTCCGTGTTGTTTATTATCGTGGTGCTTTTGTGGTTGCGGCTCGCTATGATACTAGAAGAAAAGCAACAATTCAACTCAAATCCTTGTACAAATTTATTTATTTATGCTTAAAATGTTGTCCCAGAGTCATTATAGGAGAATAACTGTTCACTTTATGTGGATGAATCCTGAAAATGCCTCAGCCATCTGGGGACTAGAGTCAGGAGAAAGTAATCTGGGCTGTGCTACCCGGGTGGGCGGGACCTTACTACTGTCTTTCCTGTCAATCACAGCGACAATCTGTGAGCTTGTGTATGAAGAAGAGTGCGGAGAACTCTTGAAAGAGGTCAGCGCTGGAATTAGGTAATTGACTGTATTCTGGGAAAGAGATAGTACATGTGCGCGTGTGTGTGCGTGTGTGTGTGTGTGTGTGTGTGTGTGTGTGTGTCTAAAAGAGTATTTTTTTTTGGGAAATCAAAAAATAACAGCTGGGGTCAGATAACAGGTGAGAAACTAGAAAAAAAAGCAAGAACTAGACACGCTGAATTATGTGAATGGAAAGACTTCGCAAGCACATGTGAAAACAAGGTGTAAATATTCAAACTAAGCACAATAAGGGAGAAATTCTCACTAATCCAATGAGTGTGTAACTCACTATGACTAACAGATGATGAACAGTTTCAGGAAACCGAATTCTGCTCAACGACAAGATAAACAAATGACACTTTAGCTTTATTTCAGTAGTTTTTCTTTTCTTCGTAATTGGCTTTGATTCATCTCACGCTTGCTCATTAGCCACCAACAACAACCAGAAGTGCTAGGGTTTTGGGTTGGAGAACTTTTCCTAGTGCTGTAATCAGAATCTATGCAGTTGTCAAACTGCAACACTAATGACACACAAAGGACACATCGAGGTTGCTTGCGAGAAGCTTTCTGAACCATCAAATGAGAAATGGGACGTACATTGTATTGGTCTCACAGATCTCACTGACATGTGTAAATGAGGACCGGAATAACTCAGTTTGCTCACAGCAGTAAGGGGTTGTATAGAACATTACATTGTCCAGACACTGCTGTGTCCAGTATTCAGGCAAGTGGGGGGTGGGTGGTGGCAGGGGGGCTACATGTGTGCAAGTCTGTAAATATTTCAGACTAGATGACTTGTAAAAAGTCGACTGCACACTGTGAAAGTGTTTTATATAAAAAAAATGTTTATTTTTCTTTAATTGAACTTTATTGTGCTGTATGAAGTGGAGACTGATGATGGACATGTGCTTCCACACTGCGTAGTTTCAGCCAAGCCGCCAGCTGGTACGTGTTTGAATAGTTTTACGTGACATGCAAACTTATCGTTTTGCGCCGATTTATTTATATTCATTGCTAATAAAAAGTGCAGTGGAGGCTCAATGGTTACTAATCAGAAGGTCAGGGTTCAAGCCTAAACACCAGCAAGCTGTCACTGTTGCAAGACCCTTAACCCTCTTTATGGCATTCGGTAGACGCCCTTATCCAGAGAGACTTACATTTATCTCATTTATACAACTGGGGGTTAAGGGCCTTGCTCAGGGGCCCAGTAGTGGCAGCTTTGATGGTCCTGGGATTCGAACTCACAACCTTCAGATCAGTAGTGCAACACCTTGAGCCACTACTTCCCCTGCAACATGGCTGACCCTGAATTCTGAATATCTGTGCTACGTGAAGAAATTCACTCTACTTTATACGCAACAAAATAAAAGGTTTCTTCTACGTGGAATTTCCAGAAAATCAACTAGACAAATAAATGATGACGACAGTTTTCAGACAGCTTTAAACTATTAAACCATTAGTGATTAATTCATAGCTAGAAAGAATTCAGTTATTATGGAGGGGTGATATTATCAGGGTAGATAAATATAAATATATCAGGGCTGACCTTAAACTCTGAACCTCTTCATAAGCATACACAAAGAAAAGAAATTCACTGTGCTGTAATGTCTATGTGACAAATAAAGACTTCACACACACACACACACACACTGAAGCTGGGAATGTAATCTGTACACTGTGTGTATCTCACATCTGAGGTGCACTAATAAAATAGCCAAAAGTAATGACACCCTGAATCATCATTTGCTTGAACCATGGAGAAGATGATTAGCCAAATACAATAAATAAATAAATAGATAGATAGATAGATAGATAGATAGATAAATAAATAAATAGAATCCAACTACAAAATCCAACCCAAACACATAAAACAGTTCTTATACTTGGCACAAATCACACAAACTATCTGCACCTCTCAGGTGACAGCCTGACTTTATAATCTATTAGGCAATAAACTCACATCGTCAGGATTCGGCCTGTTGTATATATTCATATTTATAAAATGTCCCTGAGTAATAAAATCTGTATATTTTATTTGAACTCCTTTCAGATGTACAAAGAGATTCCTTGGGGGAAGCAATAATTTCTGCCAGCGTCCCCTTCACCCGGCTGGACACAGCTGCCAGAGGAACCACAGCAACGGAGGTAAACAGCAGGTAAGCAATCAGGCAGCGGTGTAATGGAGGTGCATGGAGTGAGACTCACTTGCGTAGCACGGCGATCTCATTCTCGATGCTGCTCTCCTTCCCCTTCAAGGCCTTTTTAGGGATGCATTTAACAGCAAACATCTTCCCTGTGGCCTTCTCCTGAGCCAGGACCACCTCGGAGAACGCTCCACTAAAACAGAGAGAGAAACAAAGATGATAAGTGCTATTCATTAAAACAGGGCAAGAAGAGAAAACTGATCACCTGCTTGAACTGTTTTCTGTGTGAGAAGATCTACGACATGTCATGTCATGCCTTAGAGTGGTTTATATGTTCACTGGAAGATGAATGGACACTCGTTCTGCCTCTCTCTCTCACACACACACACTAATAATGGACAAGGCTTTTCTGTCAGCAGTTTTGAGTAAGATGGAGCATTTTACACAAAAGTCAACATCCAGACTCTTCTATTTTACCCAAAACACATCCTTCAAGCTTCATCCCGACTTCCTAAATTCATGCTCAAATCCATATGTGCTGTTTATCTCTGTCTCTCTGTCGGCTAATATCCTGAATGGATGTCTCTGAAGCGAGAGAAATGACTCGGACATTCAAAATATCACCAGCTATAATTTTAGCCTTGTTGAACGTCCTGTTAATTGTAGCCAAGAAACATTTGAGCTCATTTTGTCATTCCTGCCATAATAAAAATTGGAAATTTAAAATTAATTAATTAATTAATAAGTAAAAATTTAATTTTAAAATAATTAAAAAAAATTTAAATAAAAAAAGTAAAAATTTTTTTATTTTGTATTAAAATATATATATATATATATATATATATAATATATATATATATATATATATAATATATATATATATATATATAAATAAAACTACAGAATTTCTAACATTATTTATTTAAATAAATTTCACAGCTAGCTGGCTAGAATTTTGCCAACAGTGGTACTCAAAAAGCTATCATGCTGAAATAACATTAAATAATTATTACAATGATTAAACTCTGACTGTAAAGGTTGCCAGAATAATCCCTAAATCACAGTTTGGGAATTACTGTATCTAGTTTGTCTTATTATTATTATTATTATTATTATCATCATTATCATTATTATTATTATTATTATTATTATTATTATTATTATTATTATCTTACTTAACCTGCTTTTGAATTCATTTCTCACACCAAAAGACCCACTTAAGGTAGTAAACTCACTAGTACTAGAAATGTATGTGTGTTTTCAGTGGCAGCTCTTTTTTGGCTAACAACCTGAATGGACGCGAGAAAAATGACACAGACTTTCACAATTCACAGACTTTCCCAGTTCAGTGTGATAGCTCAAATCTTAAATCTTTTAGCTAGATAAAACTCATGCCTTTTAGCGAGGTAAATGAGACCTTTTAATGAGGTAAATGAGTCCTGTTAGTGGGATAAATGAGACACAGTGCTTTATAAATGTCTTTTCTAATTTGAAACCTAGGCTAAATGCTAGGTTAAAAATTCAGTGTAGCTAGTTAATGTCGGCAAATTAGCGAAATTTACCTCAACATACTTTTCTTTTTAATTAGATGGAGTTTATGCATTTTAGTGAGGTATGTGAAACCTTTTAGTGAGGTAAATTGCAACTTTTAGTGAGGTAAATGAGACCCTTTAGTGAGGTAAATGAGACCTTTTAGTTAGGTAATGACCTGATGTTAGCATACAGTAACTGGCTGAATGTGAGGAAAAGAGCTTTCTAACGGGATCTAAATAAAATTTAAAAAAGCAAGTTTTTTCTTGGTAATGTAATGAAGTGAGTGTATGAGTATACAGTCATTTCAGTAAAACTCAAGTATAAATAATAGTTAAGTAGCGTAATGAAGTACAATCACTCGTATTGGCCAGACCTGGAGCTGACTCTTGTGAAATCACTTCAGGTGATTGTGGAAAATATCGCAGGGAGAAAATGCCAGAGTGAGATTATGCATCTGGGTTGAAACTGCTATGGTGCCATTTATAAACAACCCGATTTGCTGATGAAGCTTTAGAGGGAAAAAGGCATGGCCTCATCAACCATCTGCCATGCCACATAAAAGCTTTTAAAAAAAAAAAAAGTCCAGAATTCAGTCTGGACTTTAACTGAATGCTTGTCTGCCTGATCTGTGCTTGTTGCTATGCTACATGCAGCATGACACACAAAACACACCGACACGGCTGGATACATAAAGGCTCCAGTGAACACATTTTACACAAACACACACATGCACACACGCACACACACGCACGTACACGTCAAACAAACCATAAAGACCGACTATTGGACTAGTGACAAATCTTCTCCTGAAATCCTCATTAAAATGCTAAAATGCCTCCTCCATTGCTTTCTCTCTGTCATGCACATACGGGTTTGTGTGTGTGTGTGTGTGTGTGTGTTTGTGTGTGGGGAGTGTGTTAGTGTGTGTGACAGCTTTAAAACCTGCTCCTCAGACGAAAAATGATAATGCATGGAAGTTGCTCGAGTGCAGATGGGAAAGTCTGCAACGCTTACTTTGGTGGTTCATGTGCGCCTGACTGATGTGTATGCACA
>JAUCMX010000018.1:6420618-6448118 GCA_033459395.1 Hemibagrus guttatus
GGAACCGACCGATCTCTTGGTTGAGTCTCTCTGTCTTTGCTCGTCCCCTATCGCCAGTTCGGGGAATGGATCCGAACACCTCCGCTTCCGTCGGAGCTCCCTTACACTATGTCAGATGGCTTGTGTATAAGTTTAGCCTGCAGTTGTATATTTTGGCAGTCAGGTTAACTACAACAGTGCCACTACACTAGGCTGTGTTTTAGCTTTAATTGTTTCGGATATCGCTTATTCTCGTTTTTGTGAATGAAAGTTTAACTGTAATAAAATTTTCAGTTATATTACAACTTCCTGTCCATGTAGTTCTCAGCACCATCTACCATCATCACCACCAAAACCACCTTCATCATCACCACTTACAAACCTAATCACTACCATAAATCACCATCATCACCACCATCAGTTTCACCATCACCAACACCATCACCACTACCACAACTAATATCACCACTACCATCACCATCATTACCACCATCAGCATCACCACCAGCGTTTCTACCATCACCACCACCACCACCACCACCATCATCCCTACCATCATCACCACCACCACCATCAACATCACTACCATCACCTCCATCAGTATCACTACCATCACCACCATCAGTATCACTACCATCACCAGCATCATCAACCAAACATTACCATCAGTGTCACCATCACCATCACCAGTATATCTCCATTACCACCACCAGCATCTTCATTACCAACATCACTATCATCATCACCACCATCAGTATCACTACCATCACCAGCATCATCACCACCACCACCACCAGTGTCACTACCATCTTCACCACCATTACCACCACTAGCATCACTATCATCATCATTACTACTATCATCACCATAACACCACCAGCGCCATCATCATCATCATCACCGCCATCACCATCCATCCAGCCTGTAATCCTGACTGTTCCTCTCCTCATGCTCACCCTGTACATCATGTGATTCAGGAAAGCAAAGCACATCTGACCAAAAACACCTTTTCTTTACCGGTTTATGAATTTGCATATAAAACACTCATGGAACCAGACTGTTTAGAATTTTAAAATCTAATACTACATTTGAGAATCTCATTACGTTTTCGCCATCTTAAAAATCTACTCAACAGTATTATTTTTCAAAAAAATTGTACAAACACAAGGACTCATGACTCCTCCGAGACTTGTCATCACTCTGGACTTTGCACGCTCACTACACATAACTTTAGCGTATATTTTGTACTCTTTTGTTTTAATCTCAGCCTCAAGGAAGGTTATGTCAAGCAACAGTGGCTTTTAAATCAACTGTAAGTTTAAGTGTGGTTACTTTTTAGTCTTACTCGGGTAAATGTTCAAACAAGACGTGCACCTTTACCTCGATACATTCAGCTCTGTTTATTTATATATGCGTGCAAATAACACTAGGACCATTTTTTTTTTACCTGAGGTAAAGCACAAAGAGAAAAAAGAAAATGAAAAAACAGATCGGATTTTATAGTAAAAATTGTAATCAGTGTTATTTGGTGGTTACACATGTGAAACGTGGTCTTCAGAAATGTCCACACACACACTTACACTTCCTCATCTTGAAATACTGATCTGCCCTTTAGTGGGACAAATTATAGAAAGCAGGTGATTACCTTCATCCTACAAAAGTCCATATGATCCTTTCGAATATAAACTTTTTTTTAGTTCTGTATTTTTTCTGATTTAATGTTCTGAAAAGTCTTGCTGCAGTTTTATTTTAATATAATAGTACATTCTTGTTTCATCCAGAAAGCATGCTTTTGCATGTGTTAGCGTGGAGGCTCACAATCTAGCCATGGGGGTCACAGTCCAGTGACTTCTGTGCCAGTCCCAAGCCCGGATAAATAGGGAGGGTTGCGTCAGGAAGGGCAGCCGGCGTAAAACGTTGCCAAATTTAACCATGCGAATCGTCAGTACAAATTTCATACCGAATCGGTCGAGGCCCGGGTTAACAACGACCGCCATCGGCGCCGTTGACCTACAGGGCGCCGGTGGAAATTGGGCTACTGTTGGTCGAAGAAGTAGAGGAGGGAGGAGAGTGCACAGACAAAGAGAGAAGAGGAAAGGTAAGAGTGTAGGATTGAGAATAGGAACTCTGAATGTTGGTACTATGACAGGGAAAGGTAGAGAGCTGGCAGATGTGATGGAGAGAAGGAAGGTGGATATACTGTGTGTACAGGAGACCAGGTGGAAGGGTAGCAAGGCTCGTAGTATAGGAGCAGGATTCAAGCTGTTTTATTATGGTGTGGATAGTAAGAGAAATGGGGTAGGTGTGGTCCTGAAGGAGGAGTTTGTGAGGAATGTTCTGGAGGTGAAGAGAGTGTCAGACAGGGTGATGAGTCTGAAGTTAGAGATTGAAGGGGTGATGTTGAATGTTGTTAGTGGTTATGCCCCACAGGTAGGTTGTGAGTTAGAGGAGAAAGAGAGATTCTGGAGTGAATTAGATGAGGTGATGGAGAGTATTCCCACAGGTGAGAGAGTGGTGATAGGAGCGGATTTTAATGGACATGTTGGTGAGGGGAACACAGGTGATGAGGAGGTCATGGGCAAGTTTGGAGTTAAGGAAAGGAACCTTGAAGGACAGATGGTAGTGGACTTTGCTAAGAGGATGGACGTGGGTGTGGTTAACACTTATTTTCAGAAGAGGGAGGAGCATAGAGTGACTTACAAGAGTGGAGGTAGGAGAACACAGGTAGACTACATCCTATGTAGAAGAGGCAATCTGAAAGAGATTAGTGACTGTAAAGTGGTAGTGGGAGAGAGTGTAGCCAGACAGCATAGGATGGTGGTGTGTAGGATGACTTTGATGGTCTGTAAGAAGAAGAGGTCAGAGACAGAGAAGAAAACCAAGTGGTGGAAGCTGAAAAAGGAGGAATGTTGTGAGGAATTTAGACAGAAGTTGAGGCAGGCTCTGGGTGTTCAGGTATTGCTGCCAGATGTGATCAGGGAGACAGGGAGAAAGGTGCTGGGTGTGTCATCTGGAAGGAGGAAAGAAGATAAGGAGACTTGGTGGTGGAATGAGGAAGTTCAGGATAGTATCCAGAGGAAGAGGTTAGCCAAGAAGAAGTGGGACATGGACAGGACTGAAGAGAATAGACAGGAATACAAGGAGTTACAGCGCAGAGTGAAGAGGGAGGTGTCTAAGGCCAAGCAGAAGGCATATGACGAGTTGTACACTAGGTTAGACACTAGAGAAGGAGAGAAAGACTTGTACAGGTTAGCTAGGCAGAGGGATCGAGATGGGAAGGATGTGCAGCAAGTTAGAGTTATTAAGGATAGAGATGGAAGGGTGCTCACAAGTGAGGAGAGTGTACAGAGGAGATGGAAGGAGTACTTTGAGGAGCTGATGAATGAGGAAAATGAGAGGAAAAAAGAGTAGAAGGGGTGAACTCTGTGGAACAGAAAGTAGATAAGATTAGAAAGGATGAAGTCAGGAAGGCTTTGAAGAGGATGAAAAGTGGAAAGGCAGTTGGTCCTGACGACATCCCGGTGGAGGTCTGGAAGTGTCTAGGAGAGGCAGCAGTGGAATTTTTAACTAGTTTGTTCAACAGGGTTTTAGAGAGTGAGAGGATGCCTGAGGAATGGAGAAGAAGTGTGTTAGTGCCGATCTTTAAGAATAAGGGTGACGTGCAGAGTTGCAGCAACTATAGGGGGATAAAGTTGATGAGCCATACAATGAAGCTATAGGAAAGAGTAGTGGAAGCTAAGTTAAAGAAGGTAGTGGAAATTTGTGAGCAGCAGTATGGCTTCATGCCCAGAAAGAGCACAACAGATGCCATTTTTGCTCTGAGAATTTTGATGGAGAAGTATAGGGATGGTCAGAGGGAGTTGCACTGTGTGTTTGTAGACTTGGAGAAAGCGTATGACAGGGTGCCAAGAGAAGAGCTGTGGTACTGTATGAGGAAGTCAGGAGTAGCAGAGAAGTATGTCAGAGTGGTGCAGGACATGTATGAGAGGAGCAGGACAGTGGTGAAGTGTGCTGTAGGTTAGACAGAGGAGTTCAATGTGGAGATGGGACTGCATCAGGGATCGGCTCTGAGCCCCTTCCTGTTTGCTATGGTGATGGACCAGTTGTCAGAGGAGGTCAGACAGGAGTCTCCTTGGACAATGATGTTTGCAGATGACATTGTGATCTGTAGTGAGAGCAGGGAGCAGGTGGAGGAAAACCTGGAGAGGTGGAGGTTTGCGCTGGAGAGAAGAGGAATGAAAGTCAGTCGTAGTAAGACTGAGTACATGTGTGTGAATGAAAGGGAGGGAAGTGGAACAGTAAGGTTACAGGGTGAAGAGGTGAAGAAGGTACAGGAGTTTAAGTACTTGGGGTCAACAGTCCAGAGTAATGGAGAGTGTGGGAAAGAGGTAAAGAAGCGAGTGCAGGCAGGGTGGAATGGGTGGAGAAAGGTGTCGGGAGTTCTGTGTGATCAGAAAATATCAGCGAGAATCAAGGGGAAGGTGTACAGGACAGTGGTGAGACCGGCCATGCTGTATGGTTTAGAGACAGTGTCACTGAGGAAGAGACAGGAGTCAGAGCTAGAGGTAGCAGAGCTGAAGATGTTGAGGTTCTCTTTGGGAGTGACAAGATTGGACAGGATTAGGAACGAGTACATCAGAGGGACAGCTCATGTTGGACGTTTGGGGGACAAAGTTAGGGAGGCCAGATTAAGATGGTTTGGACATGTTCAGAGGAGGGAGAGTGAGTATATTGGTAGGAGAATGTTGGACATGGAGCTGCTAGGCAGGAGGCAAAGAGGAAGGCCAAAGAGGAGGTATATGGATGAAATTAATGAGGATATGAAGCTAGTGGAGGGGGGCACAGTGGCTTGGTGGTTAGCACGTTTGCCTCACACCTCCAGGGTTGGGGGTTCGATTCCCGCCTCTGCCATGTGTGTGTGTGGAGTTTGCATGTTCTCCCCGTGCCTCGGGGGTTTCCTCCGGGTACCCCGGTTTCCTCCCACAGTCCAAAGACATGCATGGTAGGTTGATTGGCATCTCTAAATTGTCCATAGTGTGTGATTGTGTGAGTGAATGAGAGTGTGTGTGTGTGCCCTGCGATGGGTTGGCACTCTGTCCAGGGTGCATCCTGCCTTGATGCCCAATGACGCCTGAGATAGGCACAGGCTCCCCGTGACCCGAGTATAAATCGGATAAGCAATAGATAATGAATGAATGAAGCTAGTGGGTGCAAGTTTTGAGGATGCAGAAGATAGGGATAGGTGGAGAGAAATGATTCGCTGTGGCGACCCCTGAAGGGAAAAGCCGGAAGAAGAAGAAGCGTGGAGGCTCACAAACTAACACAAACTTTTGCATTCCTCTTTATATACAGTGCAAACATCATCTACCATTATCAATAAAAGCAGATAAAAGTACCATTACAGGCTACAATCTCAGGAAAAAGACTGCTTGCATTTCTATTTGTCCGTTTTCTTAATGGTGGCTAATAATTCTGCTGCAGCAGAAAAGCAAAAATCCAGCAGTGCTTCCATATTGTTTACATTTACCTTTTAAAAATGACATTGTTAAAGCCATGGATTTGATTCGTCAGAGTTAAACAGATTATTTCCAAAAACATCGAAACCACAGACTAATAAAACAGTACATTAAACATGTGCAGATTCCCCATCAGCGGAGTTTTAGGCAGAAATTCCAGTCAGAAATAATTCACTGTCAAAGGTTTCTTTCACACAGGAAGCATGGATGCCCCAAGTGCTCCGTGTGGCTTCACAGAGCATGATAACACTCGCTGTTAAAGATTTCTGAAAGCAAGTATATTTGAAGGAGTGAGCAGAAGTGCTTTTAACGCGGAAATACAAAAGCAAGCCAGATAAGATCACAGGTAATGGACGACTTAAAACAGCTACAGTTGAAAGCTAAGAGTAGAGATGAAGTGAAAATGAGTACAGTGCTACAAATAAGTCGTGCAGTTATTATCTCTGACCCTCGAGCAAAAAGCTAACGACTTTATTTGGATGTGGGAAGTCAGAATGGTCATTTTTGACCTTTGTGAGTTCGAGTTACGAAGGAAAAAACATGGACGCCTCAGTGTTGGTCTTTTGTTAGCCAATAACAGCTAGCAAGCTAACCTCAGAAGAGTGAACTGTATAGTCTTTGTTATAGATTGAACAATATGATGATTTAAAGCAAAGAAAATATTTGCATATATAGAGTATAATTTATTTAAAAGTAAAGTGCGCGTGCTACTTTGCTTGCTGCTATGACTAGCCATCTTGTCATGGTAGCCATGGCGACATCACACGCTCTACTGTGAGTTAAGGAGACGCTTTTATTTCCAAGTTAGAAGCTTTAGCTTAAATCTGGGTTTGGGGGTTGTGTTTAGCATTTTGTCAACTCAGAAGTAGCCAAACTGCAGTTATAGCAGTTAGCTAGATTTAGCTAAATGTTAGCTAGTTGTCTTTTGAAAAGGTTTAACAAAAGGATAGCTTTGGCTCTAGTAGAACTAAGTAAAAGTTAGCTAGATAATGCAGCTTTTGTTAAATGTTAGCTAACTGTATTTCACTTAGGAGATGAACTATCCCTCAGAACTTGCTAAGTTTTGAAAGAAAAGTAATGTCAAACCCAAAAGATTCTAAAAGACAGCTGCAAATCCATCTACATTTTACACAAAACATTAGACAAACTGAAGTCAATTTAATTAGTTATATTTTAGTTCTAAATGTTAGACAGCTACATTTAGCTCAAATTTACCTAGTTAACTTCACTAGTTAGCTTGGTAAAAGCAACCTTTAACTCTAGCTAGTTTTACTGAAGCTGAAGCTAAATTTTAGCTAAACGTTTGCTTTAGTAAAGCTTGACTAAAGCTGAATAACTAGACGAAAACACAGCCACGTTTCCCCCCCATGCCTTTTCATAGTCACAATGTTGTCTGTTTCTAGGAAACCCTGCAGAGGTCTAACTGTTAATATAAAGTATTGCATTGGCTTTCATAAAGTTTCATAAAACATCAGCGGTTCGATGAAGCTGTACAGTGACTGCCACCGAGTGCTTAAGCAGCTAAGACAACCCCAAATCCATCTACATTTCACATTGTAGCAGACAAAAACTGCTTCTAGCAGAAGTAGCCAAAATTAGCCAGCTAGATTTAGCTAAATGTTAGCTACCTGTATTTATCTGAAAGTTAGCTAGTTGTTTATTGGAAAGTTTTGACTAAAATATAGGACTTTTTAGCTCAAGTAGAACTAGGCTAGTATAAAAAAGTTAGATTTTGTGGAACTAGCCAAATGTTAACTAGCTGATGCAGGCATTATATATGAAAAATAATCTTTAGATAAAATGTTAGCTACCTATATTTAACTTGTGTAAAACTTAGGTAAACTATACCTCAGGCATACTAGCTATAGAACTAGGTCATAGTTAGCTTTTGTGGAACTAGCTAAATGTAAACTAGATGGTGCAGCAGGCATTATAAAAAAAAAAAAATTAAAAAAAACCCCATTAGCTAAGTGTTAGCTACCTGTATATAACTTGCATAAAACTATCCCTCAGGCATACTAGCTTAGCTTTAGAATTAGAGAAAAGTTAACTTTAGTAGAAGTAGCTACACGTTTGTGTATTTAACTTGGGCCCTCAGGGATGTGCTAATTAAATATCCAGGTTTTGTTTGTTTTGAAAAAAAGGTAATATCAAACACAAAAACCTGTAAAGACAAGTTCTTTTACATCTCACGTGAAACGGATACCAAACAAAAATTCCTTGTGCTTTCAACCTCAAAACTAGCTAACATGTAGTAAGGTTTGCTAGCCAGATTTAACGCTAGCTTGCTGTATTTAGGTAAAAATGAGCTAGCTAGCCTTTAGTTAAACTTTCAATAAAAGATGGCACCAGCTAAAAAAAATTGCTTTTGTAGAATTAGCTTAACTAGCTGATGTGTGCAGTGGTAAAAAACAACAACAAAAAAAAAACACAGTACACTTTTACACAGTACACATAGACAATTTGTGTCTATTGTTTGTCTCGATTGTCCAACTGCTGAAAAAAACAACACACACACAGCCGTTTTCTTGTTAATTATTTACAGAGGCCAGGATCTATACTGATTAAAACATTATTTACATGGCAGTCCCTTGTGTGTGTGTGTGTATATATATACATGAACTAGCCACTTTATTAGGAACACATGCAGCACCCGTATATTCCTGCAACAATTCCTCCAATCAGGAAAATGTAATGTAAATGTAAAAATTCCTCCAAGCCGGATTTTTTACGTACAATTGCCTATATACAGAATGATACGAAGAATAGAAGCAACTCTGCAGCAGCTTTTAGCATGTGCAGTACAGCTCAAGATATTTAACCTGTGTGAAGGTCATTACTATTACAGATTACTTAACAGCTAGCTATATATCCTCCTGACTACCAGGAAAAAATACTTGTTTTTTAAACTTGAAGAGGAAGAGGAAATTCTCAAAACCCCACCCCTACATATTTGGTCTCATTTGAAAGTGCTAAATGTCCTCTTTAGAGCACACAACGGGGTTGGCTCAGTACTATGCAGGGTGTAGAAGATATTAAGGTTGACAAATGTCCTCTACAGAGGACAAAATTGAACTGTGGGTAGTCAAGAGGATATGTGTGTGTGTGTGTGTGTGTGGTGAAATAGCTCAAAGGATCTAACTGACTAATTGACATCTGAATTCTTCAAGTCTCTGTATAAAATCAGTCTGCTTTACACTATTGCACAAAACACACACACACATGCACGCATTTTCCTGCACACCTTTGCAAACCTGCAATCCGCCCCTTCGGTCTGTTGCTAGGGAACCCTGCAGTGGTAACTGTTGCTTGCCCTATTGATCTAACTGTCAAAATAAAGTATTGCATTGGCTTTCGTAATAGCCGAGCCTGAAAACACACGGCTCGATGTGGACTGTGGCAGCGACTGAAACTGGCTTTTCACACAGACAGATTACTGTAATTTCCCCCCCCGAGTAAGTACCCCAGCACACATCTGATGTCAGGGATTCAGATAAACATGAGCTCGTGCTCTGCTGTATAATCTAGCGTGATGCAAATCAACAGCTTGTATGAAGAGTTCAGAGGCTGGAGGAATGTGAGGCTGTTTCTCCTGGACGCTTCCCTCGAGCAGAATGCAGAAGTTTAAAGACGTGTGGACGCAACATCCCAACACAGCAAGATCGAATGAGATGAAGGGCAAAGTGTCAAAGATTCACGTCATTATGTGAAAAATATGAGATTTCATTTACAGTGCACCTTATGCACTGGTGGTGAAGTGAAAGGTCTTTGTTAATCATCTGTGAATGTGTGTGTGTGTGTGTGTGTGTGTGTATATACCTATGTGGTCATGCTTGTGTGTACATGTTTATTGCTATTTGTGCCCTATGTGTGTGTGTGCGCAACTTTGTATGTATGCAGATGCGTCTGTGCACGCACACTTGTTTGTGCACGTTTGACCTCATACATGTGTGTGTGTGTGCATCTGTGTGCACGTTGTCTGTATGCACGTTTGTGTGTGTGTGTGTGTGTGCATGTTTGTGTGTGATCTCATGCACGTCTGTGTGTGTGTGCTAATTGGACTGGGTGTTGAAAGCAGCTCAGTGCTCTCAGACACTAAACAGGATCATGGGTAATTACTACGTCTGTGGTGTCATATTCTTGCTGGGTCCCATGACATCGCTTTCCGATTATTGGCTTTTGGATCTGTCGTTACCATGGTAACGAGAGGAGAGGAGACCGGAGCAGCAGATTAGGGACATGATAACCTTGTGACAGTACGAGGAACACGTACACGCACGGCGACTCTGTGCTTTTAAACTCATTCACTGGACATCACTCGTACATTACCTTCTCTCCCCGAGAAAATCCAGGACAAGGAGCACGGGGGGAATCACTCTAAATCCCACACCACTCTCACTCACAGCACAGCTCTCATACACTGCCCTTACACTTCACACACATACACACACACACAAAAGACATTTAATATAAAAACAGGGCATCTGATTATGAAAACACAGCATCATCACACACATTAAACCCACATTATGCATGAACATGTTTCCTGCTCCATTTTCCACCTCCGGTTCTTTACATCAGGTCAAAACATGACACGGGTGTGAACCAAAACAACCAGTACTGAGCGAGCTGCTCTCAGTGTGTGTGTGTGCGCAAGAGAACTCTCACAAGCACAAAAAGCAAGAAAATGATTAGACTCTGAATCGATTCACAAGTGAGTCAGCAAGTGAATCACTATAGCTGCATCCTAAATAACATACTATATACACTACACACACACTTACACTATACTCTAGTGGATGAATTTTAGAAGTGTAGTATCATCTGAAATGGAAAAGTTTTTTTTTACCAACCGGAAATGTGAGCTTTGTCAATTGGTGGAAAATGACGTATTGTGACGCCGCAAGCTTTAGCATAGTGAATACACTGTTTACAATTTTCAGAACGTTGAAAAGTAACACACCCAATGTGGATTCATTTAGATGATGTTTAGAAGACTTCGGGCCACCGAAGTATCGTCGGTCACCTTGAATTTTTTTCCCCCTCATCCATCGTCAGTGCCTGGTAGCCCCGCCCCTCTCCCGCTGCGTTCATGACGCTGCAAGTGTTCATAAAAAACCTTTAGTGTTCATTTAAGATGACATTAACCTTCTAAACTTCATATACACTAGACACTAAAGCACACAGTGCACTGTATAAGTGTGTCAGTAAGACTCCAGTGAGTCGATTCAGAGTCGAATCATTTTCTTGAATCACTTGAATGAAATCAGCTCTCTCAGTACAGGTTGTTTTGGTTCGCACCTGAGATTATGATTGCTGTGATCTCACCTGCTGTAAAGAACCGCAACGAGTGAAGAACATTGTTCGTAGTGCTTGGTGTGTAGGGTATTGTGCACCGTT
Organism: Hemibagrus guttatus; assembly: GCA_033459395.1. Taxonomy (NCBI): domain Eukaryota; kingdom Metazoa; phylum Chordata; class Actinopteri; order Siluriformes; family Bagridae; genus Hemibagrus; species Hemibagrus guttatus. Next base: position 6,431,514 of record JAUCMX010000018.1, read on the forward strand.
TGGGACGGAGCTCGTATTTTCAGCCCTACAGGTTTCCAACAGCAAATAAACTGAGCTAAACAAACAGAGTAATAAGTGTGAAAACAGCCCAAGACACGTTAAATACAGTCGCTTTAAAACCCTGGGGTGCTCCTTTAAAAAGTGAATAAAGATTTTAAACCTGAAGTCACCAAACTACAAACTCTGACTGTGTGTGTGTGTGTGTGTGTGTGTGTGTGTGTAATTGAGGTGGGAGCTGTGGCTGTGTGGTTGGATTAGAGATGATGAGTGTGTTACAGGCTGCTGGCTTTGATGGCACACATGGCAGAGCAGCAGCAGGATTAACAGTGACTCAGCAGTCTGTACTTCAAACACACACACACACACACACACACACACACAGAAATATGTATGCGCCTGCGGACATGATGATATAAGCTTTGATTGTCTGTTCCTGTTTTATCTCCAACATCAGACTTTGCCTCTTCTGCTCTTGTCTATCAGATAAACCACACACACACACACAAACACCACAATTTGTTTATTCAACTGTCGAAACCCGATGCTCTACTCTTTTCACTCGTTTTTATGCTGTATTTGTGTGTGTGTGTGTGTGTGTGTGTGTGTGTGTGTGTGTGTGTGTGTGGGGGAGAGAGCACAAAAGATCATACAGGGTAAAAGCCACAGGAAGTCTGCTCACCCGCTTTAACAGCGCACCTGCAGCCAGGAGAGAGAAAGAGCAAGAGAGCAAGTGTGCAAGAGTGTGTGTGTGTGTGTGTGTGTGTGTGTGTGTGTGTGTGTTCGTGCAGGGGGCATCAATGAACACACAGGATGAAGCTCCATGGTAACTCTATTAACACGTGATCAAATCAGAGTCAGAGCGCTCCTGCTGCTCTCAGTATTAAACATATAGCCTCTCTCTCACACACACACACAGATTACTGTACCTTTTAACCCCTCATCTATGGCAGGTGTCACACATTTCCTTATCTCTGCTTTTTTGCTCATCACTCTATAACAACACCTGCATCACACACGGACGGACACATGCACGCAAACACACACATACTATAGGTCTTATAGATACACTCTATGCTCATTCACGTCCCTGGGGATTTACCTTTATTCGGCTTTACATTTAGTTCCATTTAATCTCTCGGAAGGAAGGAAGGACGGACGGACGTACAGGAAGGACGGAAGGAAGGAAAGTTATGGGTAGTAGGAAGAATGAAAGAAAAAAAGGAGGATGGAGAGGAAAGGAGAGGGGAGGGGAGGAGAGGAGAGACACACAGACAGTAGACTGTAACCTGTAGAACTGCAGTATATTAGACAGTGAACAGGTGACTTCAGGCTGAATGACTAAAAGTACACACTGCGTCTCCATCGCACTATAATAAGGTCAAGCCTTAGTAAGTAGTTGCTTAGCAAGTAACACACACACACACACACACACACAATGCTTGAGAGTTGATGTAGTGCAAGCTAGCAGCTGCATAATCCTCATAATGGACACACAGAGGAAACAAACTCCAGCTCATATAACTGTACACAGACACACACACTCTCACTCACTCACTCACTCACTCACACTCACACACTCACTGAGTCACACACACTTGCTGAAGTGTTGCCAGCTGAGTGTGCACTTAAAATGAGTGGCGATGTTCAGACTCTCTGTTCTACAAAATGATTCCAATTAAAGTCAGACTGCAGCAACACAACAACTGTGGGCAATTATGCAAATTCTGCAATTATAAACACCATTAAGAGAAGTACAGTAACACAATATTTCTATACACAGAGGTAGAAATGGGATTCATCCTAACAAAATTTGAGCAAAATGAAATTATTTGCAGTTGTAGTGTAGTGAGAAAGGTGAAGCTGAATCAGCTGGAGTTATGATTATGGTAAATATATCAATTTTTCAACAACAACAAAAAAAAAATCATAAAATATCCGGCTGTTGCTTGGTGTTTAGTGAGCAAGGAACAAATTCAAACACGGAAAATGGTTGCTTCAGAAAAAAAAAAAAAAAAAAACGGTAATGGAAAATACTTACATTTTACAACTTACCCACAAAATAAAATTCAGAGATGTTCAAACTGTGGCTGTATTCTTAATTCGCGAAACGTAAGAAAACAGGAACAGCTCGACACCAATGACCTTGATGCAGATCCCTTCTGTTTATAATCCTTCATGCTGCTTAATTGTACAGTCACTGTATATCCTTAAATATTCCCCAAACAGGAAGAAGTAGTCTGTTGTTGAAGAACTATTTCAGACATTTGACCTTGCAGTGACCTTGACCCTGATTGGATCAGTTTTGAAATGGAATCAGTTCATCTGCAGGTTACAATGATGATTCTACATGAATCCTACAAATCTTAAAGCACTCGCTCTTGAAAGATCACCCTACGAGCGTCTTAGGTGGACTCGGTAACACGGACAACCCAAAAAAAACCATAAAAGATATTATAAGCAAGACGTCTAAAAAAAAAAAAGTGATTCAAAATGTATTACAATATCATCATCATCATCATCATCATCATCATCATCATCATCATCATCACCTAAACAGCAGCGTCACTGGCAACCAAACCAGTTCCAAGTGAGTGAACTGTGTAACATTATTTAATGATATGCTGATTTCAGCCACAGCAGATCATTTGGTCCACATGTTTGGATTTGGCACAGGTTTTACGCCGGATGCCCTTACTGACACAACCCTCCTATTTTATCCGGGCTTGGGACCGGGACTAAGAGTTAACTCTTCAGTGGCTGGGGTAGCTCCCTGCCCGGGAGTCGAACCCAGGCCGCGGCAATGAGTGCGCAGTATCCTGCTGCTGGACCACCAGAAGGCTCATAACATTATTTAATGACATAATTCATTTTTCTATATCCAACGTAATTTAATTGCTAATTAAATTAAATTAAATTCAATTAAATCAAACCCGGGGGGCACGGTGGCTTAGTGGTTAGCATGTTTGCCTCACACCTCCAGGGTTGCGGGTTCGATTCCCGCCTCCACCGTGTGTGTGGAGTTTGCATGTTCTCCCTGTGCCTCGGGGGTTTCCTCCGGGTGCTCCGGTTTCCTCCCCCAGTCCAAAGACATGCGTGGTAGGTTGAATGGCATCTCTAAATTGTCCGTAGTGTGTGATTGTGTGAGTGAATGAGAGTGTGTGTGTGCCCTGCGATGGGTTGGCACTCCGTCCAGGGTGTATCCTGCCTTGATGCCCAATGATGCCTGAGATAGGCACAGGCTCCCCGTGACCGAGAATAGGTCAGATAAGCGGTAGACAATGAATGAATGAATGAATGAATAAATCAAACCCACGATGCTGGTGTTCTGTAACAGATGCATTACCACTGCACTATTTTACTCCGTTTCAATCACTTAAATAAAACACTACAGATATATAGCTCCAATTCCACATCAGTGCCAACATCTTGGTGAGATTTTATACTGGAAATGGTTTCCGTTAAGACTAACCTGAATAAATGAGGCTCATCCAGTCATTGAAAACCTGTTTAAATTAAGTTTTATTGAGAAACGGATTTTTTTAATATCTTCTTTTTTTTTTTTAATCTTCTATTTTTTCTTTGGTGGATGCAGATATCTGTACGAAGAGCATCATGTTTAGAAGGATATAAATGTTTTCTAATGAATTAAAGTGAAAAGAATTCCATTAACTTTGTAATGACGCTCCTATGTAATTCCCATCGCTCTCATTCTCTCCTCACGGTGAAGTTAATGGTCTTTTCGCTAAAATCGCACGATATACATCTATATCGCGTCTAACTTCCAAAATGAAGTTAGGAAAATAATCAAATGGTGAAATCATGTAAATTTAGGGAAAGGGAAAAATAAAGACCTTTTACTCTCCTAACGAAGCGACATGGCTCTCGTTTTCAACTCTCGACTCGTTCTGAGCTGTTCTCTGCGTCCACTACAAGGACAAAGACGTCAAAGTCGCTGCGCTAATTTCCCCATCAACTGGGACGTACGAGGCGTTCACAGTAAAAGTCACATTCGAGATCGTGTCTGAGAGAAGGTCATGTAGTAGAACTTTCTGCTACAAAGTAGGTCTGGAAAGAGATGCAGAGAGAGAGAGAGAGAGAGAGAGAGAGAGAGAGAGAGAGAGAGAGAGAGAGAGAGAGAAGAGGAGGAGAAGGAGGAGGAAGGACAGCAGAAGGGTAAAGTGTGGGATGATGAAGATGTGCTGCTGAAAAACAAACATTCTGAACACAACCAGCGTGAAGAGAACCAACATTTCGGCTGTCAGTCCTGCCTCCAGTTCCTGATGAGGGTGAAGTGCGAGGCATTTAGCAGCTTAATTTCTTATAAACCTGGACGTTATCACACAACAGGAAGTAATCACACAACAGGAAGTAATCCACATTACTGAACTGTGAATTCATTTCTAGAAAACATTTCTTTAACCTTGATACTGTATGAATAGAAAGTCAGGCTGTAGCTGTTCTGAGTTATTAAACCAGCACAATCACGCTTACGTTCTTTTTCTTTTTTTTTTTTTTAAATCATTCATCTTTTTCATCTATTTTGGTCTTCTAAAATCTGAAGACAACACGCAGCATCTACAAATGACATACTACAGCAAATAGCAGCAGCCCAAAAAACATCCAAATTGCTACGATGTCAGTCTTGAATCGTGAATTCTTTTGCATAGCCCATCTTTTGAGGTTAGGGTCAGAGCGCGGGGTCGGCCATGATGCCTCTGGAGCATGGAGGGTTAATTGCCTTGCTCAGGGGCCCAACAGTGGCAGTTTGGTTCTCATGGTGCTTGAACAACCCAGAGCCTTAACCAGTGAAAGTGAAGACAGTAAAGCGCACACTGCTTTTCCTTCATCTCATGATCTGAAGCAGATTATATACACGGCTGAATTTTATACACAGACACCAAATCTCCCTCTAGAATTTTCCGCTTTAGCTGAATGCTAGCTGAGCCAACCACTGATACACGTGTAATTTGACTATGGAAGCCAGTAGCAGGAACGCCGCCTGGCGACTTCCAGAGATAAAAAAAATCGCTGCACGTGTGAACGTAGCATCACAGTTGTGAAAGTCAAGTCAATGCTGTTGCAGGAAAAGACATCAGACAGTTAAAGCGAAGAGAAAAAGGTGTGTGCAGATGATAAACTGTCAGTGTACCAATCCAGGAGAAATCTAAAGTGTCAATCAGAGACATTTTCCCCCTGTAAGGGCATTTTCACACATGATTACTCAAGCCTGCACCTCAGATTGATTCTAGGTTTGTTGAGGGGGAAAAGGCTTCAGAAATTGTTTTCACACACACATCAAACACACAGCCAGTGACTGCAAACTGACAGATGACCAAACTGCTAGGAAACAGTGGTTACAAAATAAAAAAATCCCCACAAGCTGGAAGTCTTAACCATTCAATGAACCCTTGAGGAACCTTCATCTATATGAGTGAACATATTGAACTCTCAGTGCAAATGGACTCAGGTCAAGAAAAACAGCGTGAAAACAGCTTGAAGCAATTTCACCTGCCAATCCAGAACCTGAGGAAACCAGGGGAAAAAAAAAACCACTTGTTTCTTGCTACGAGCCTCATCGTGGATATTTAGACATAGTTTTGCATTGCATGTCTTTGTAGATTCTTTAAAATGCAAACCAATTGAGAAAATTACAGTACAATGTGTTAATTGGGTCATACCATAAAACCACACCAGTTAAAACTAGGACTGGGCAATGTGACCATAAAATATAAGAATCTTTGATCAATTAATTCTGAATAAATTTAGTTATGAATATTGTGATATCTTTAAATAAATTTGTAAAGGTTCTTAAAAATAATTACAAACCGATTTTTAAAAAATCTTTAGTAAAATGTAAAAGTAAAATTTTTTTCTTCTTGTGCTAATTTTTTTATTTATAATTTATTAAAATTTGTATTATTCTTTATAAATATAATATATAAAATCTATATTTAATATACATATTTTATGTAATATACATATTTTTATGTTTTACGTTTAATATTATTTATACATATTTTATATTATATATATATATATATATATATATATATATATATATATATATATATATATATATATATATATATATTCTACACACAGACACGCATTTTTTTTAAATATTAGATTTCTTTATTTTAATATACATATATTTTGGTAGAAATTCAATTCAGCATGAAAATTGAATTGAAAATGCAGCATGACTACATTGTTAGGAAATTGTTAGCAAGACTAGATATATCCTGATACATATTATATATGTGTTATATATATCATATATATAATAATCCCTTGGTACTGTAATATCGTGACCATCAGCCTCCCAGTATCCCTTTTCACAGGATTCAATCTGATTAAACTAATAAAACAGTAGCAGAGCTGAAGCGGAATAGCAACTAAAACGGAAATGTTCAAGGCCATTTTTTCTCTCACACATTCTCTGGTCTGCTGTTACATTCAGACTCCGAACAAAAACATCAGAGCGAGCCGTTTCTCTGGGTATCACTCAACATGGCTTCCTCCAAAGAAAACCATTGCTGGAGCTTGGGACACGGATTAAACAAGCGAGTCACTGCCGGACATCTGACGGAGCCTCAAACGATGTGTGTGTGTGTGTGTGTGTGTGTGTGTGTGTGTGGGGGGGAGTGAGTGAGTGAGTGAGTGAGGGGTGAGTGAGTGAGTGAGGGGTGAGTGAGTGAGTGAGTGAGGAGTGAGTGAGTGGGGAGAGAGAGAGAGAGAGAGAGAAAACACACACCATTTTTAAGCCTACATCCCTGGTTAAAGCACTAGTTGACTGATTAGAAGCTCAGGGTTTAAGCCCCATTACTGCAAAGCTGCCACTATTGGGGCCCTAAGGGAGCATATCATGGCTGACACTGCCCTATGACCCTGGCTTCCAAATAAGCTGGGGTATGCAAAAACCTTTAGGGCAGTGGTGGTTCAAGTGCTTAAGGCTCTGGGTTGTTGATCGGAGGATCAGGGTTCAAGCCCCAGCACATTGCTGGGCAATTGAGCATGACCCTTAACCCTCCCTGCTTCAGAGGTGCTGTATCATATCTGTCTCTGTGCTCTGACCCCAACTTCCTCAGCTGGGATATGCAAAGAAAAGAATTCCGCTGTAATGTATGTGTGGAGATAATGAAGGCTTTGCACCCTTCAAAGTGAGGCTATTAACACTCCTTGCTCCAAGGTGCTATATAGATAGATTCTTTGTCATTTCACAGAGTAGAACGAAGGTCAATGGTGTAATAAATAAATAAAATGTAAATAAACTTATATATATAAAAATGTATAGATAGACAGATAGATGCAGAAGGGCCCATAAAATGTATACACACTTCAACATGAAAAATGTGTGCATAAAAATTTAATTATCTATCTATTAAAAGGCATAGATAACAAGTGTGTATATTTTTGGGCCCCTGTGTATATGTATGTGTACAAAAAATAAAATTACTTAAAATGCAATTTAGAACAGAATTAAATTCAATGCAATTTAGAAGACTTCATCTTCTTCATGTCTTTTGTCACATCATGTGCTTGGCTTTGTCCTGTCCTGATTTTGTCCATCACTTAGCATATATCTGCTGTTTCTGGCTTCCTTCACGAAGTCTTGCCATGCACTCATGTAAATTCCTGTCTTCTGTAGTTCCTGTTTTCGACCCTCAGCCTTTTTTCTGGTTTTTATGTGTCACTTATTGCTGCTTTTCTGTTTATTCACCTGTGCTACAGACATCCTTGAATTAAATATAACGCACACACACCGAGTTTATGTGCTTGTCTCCCTCACCTCACTCGTTTATGATGAGTTCCACTGCAGTGTTTTTTTCCCCCTGTTATAATCTGAAGGTATCTAAAGCAGCTCCAGAGAATTCAGTGAAATAAATCGATATCTAGCCTGCTTTTAACGGCTGTGTTAAACTCTCCAAGGCGTACAGGTCTGTAAATCACCCTTGTTCTTGTCCTCCCTCCAACGAATGTATAAAATAAAGAATTTAGGGTGTTATTGTTTGCTTTGAAAGCTCTACATGGTACTGCATCTTCTTTGCCTAATTTCTAACTCCAGATGGAGTTCAATGGCGACTTTGCCTTATTTCTGTTCTTCCTGTATGTAGCTACAGTACTAATGTAAGAGCTGCTGCTGATTTCTTGTCTCTAACAGCACAGACATCTTTCCAGCATTAACTCATCCCTCATCACCTCTCACTTAGGATGTTTCTACAATTTAAAAAATCTGTCCTATTGTAAACATGCGATGGTTGGGACGGAGGGGTGAATTGAAGTGTGAATGGGAATGCATCCTGGTATTTCCTTCAATTAAACAAAAACAACTAATTAACTCATTAAAAAAATCAGTATCACTATCGATTCAAAACACCAACAAATGTTATAAAATAAAATCACTTCTACATATGTTACAGTGGTTCATTGTATAAATGTGGGGGATTGCTAGTTCTGATTATTGTGGGGTTACATTTCCCCCATTCACCCCCTACCCATTCCACCCCACCCCCATAAACCACACCCCCATAAGCAACCACATTCTCATAAACCACATCACCATAAACCACATTTCCATAAACAACCACACCCCCATAAACCCCATCACTATAAACCACACCTCCATGAACCACACCCCCATAAACCACACCCCCATAAACCACATCCCCATAAACCACACTTCCATAAACAACCACACCCCAATAAAGCACATTTCCATAAACCACATCCCCATAAACCACACTTCCATAAACAACCACACCCCCATAAACCACATCCCCATAAACCACACCCCCATAAACCACATCCCCATAAACCACATCCCCATAAACCACACTTCCATAAACAACCACACCCCCATAAACCACATCCCCATAAACCACATCCCCATAAACCACATTTCCATAAACAACCATACCTCCATAAACCACATCCACATAAACCACACCTCCATAAACCACATCCTCATAAACCAAATCCTCATCATTAACCACACCACCATAAACAACCACATCCCCATAAAACAACACCCCCATAAACCACACCCCTGCCAGTGCTGCTAATGTATCCTATAATCTTTACTTTCTTTCTTCTTCTATTGCTTCACTACTGTGGTCGACTTTTATGTGTATAACTAATTACAGACTGGATAAACACTCATACATCAATATCCACTTTTAAGCGGTCCGCCTGTGTTTAAAAATGCTCAGGAACATCCGTCATTAGAACGGACCAGAGCGGACTGACGTACTGCAGCTCTGAGACATTACGTACGTGAGCTGGATATTGTGCAGCAGCTTGCAGCAGAGTGCTCTCGTCTCCGAGTGAGATGATGCGCGTCAGCATCGCTTGATTGGGATCATTATGATCAGGGAGAAGATGACGCTCAGCGCAAAAAAACATTAGACTCACAAATTGGAATTCATCTGGATTTGTAGTATTACTGATGTATGAGATTCAGAGCCTGAAAGCACACTAATGCAGTAGAAGAGGAAGCAGGATGATGCGTGAACAGCTGCTGCCGTGGCACAAATCTTCATTTACAGCTTATTTAATCGTGACCAGAAAAAAATGAGGAGTGAACGAAAATTAACCTGAGGGAGATTTAGATGAAATTGAAGTCTAGTACACATGTTGCTGGTTTAGATGCGAGCATCAGGGTATGAGGTCATTCAAACTAATTGGAATAAACTCGACAAGATGTTCCTGCATTTTGATTTGACCGGACTAGAAAAAAAAAGCCTGCTGCTGCATTTTAGCTCATAGTTTTTGAAGAAAACTAGGGAAAACCTTTCCGAAAATGTTTCCATGCTAATCAACAACAAAAAAACCCCTCTCTACTTTAATTTGAGGCTACATACATGTTTCTTCTGGCATGGAACAGATTTCCTAACAAGAGCTGTCCTTAAACAGACAGGAAGTGATCTTGGCCTCTTCTCATCTCCAGGACCTGTCTGATCCATCTTGATGCCCTACTTCAGCTTAGAGTCATCACACGGAGGTCACTCCTTGCTGCCGAGGAAGCACCTGCACACTCACCCTGAAGATACATGGGACTGCTGTGGATTGTTCCACTTAGAAACCATGAAGATTGCCAGAAAAACAAAGAAAACCAAGAAACACTTTTGCACTCCTCTTACTGGAACTAAGCGGCCAAACCCAACCCCTGAAAAACAACACCTGAATTCGATGGGTGTCCAAAAACATTTGGCAATATAGCGTAAGTAGTGCTAGCATACAGGATTTTTTCATACAGCTAGAGCAGCAAGGCACACAGAGTCGAGGTGCAAGTGTAGTGTAAGTGTAATTTTTTTTCAAGGAAGAATTGGGATTTCAGCTGTTCTTGTAAGATAGTGACAGATTCTGCTGTCCAGATTGAGGGTCGAAATTCATTCCACCACTGAGGGACAGTCATGTGGAAGGTTCTAGAAAGGCAGCTCATGCCTCACAAGTCGGTACTACCAGGAGTTGGACTTTAAAGTGATCACAGGTTGCAGAAAATAACATAAATCTCGATGAGAGTGTTCAGTTTGAGGTATCCAGACAAGGTCTTATACTGTACGTGAGCATCAAGGACTTGAACCTCCACAGGAAGGCAGTGTAGGAAGATGAAGAGGAGTGTGACGTGGCTCATTTTGGGCTGGTGGAAAACGAGGCAGGATGCTGCATTCTGAATCATCTGAAGGGGCTTGATGGAGCTGGATAGCAGGCTCGGGAGTGGCTAGAAGCTGGAGAGGGTCTGATTTTCTTGACATTATTCAGAATGAGCCTCGAGGACCGTGCAGTTGATGAAATGTGGTCTGTAAAGTTCAAGTGGTCATTGAAAGTCACCTCAAGGTACTTAACACACCCTTATCTACTGAACTGACATGCTAAACAAAATATTTAATCATTTTCTTTCGCACTTATTGAGCGCCCAATACTCGCCGATCCTCACTCAATCACACAAAAGAGAGAAAATAAAACTGTAATATAAATCAATATCAATTTCAGTGATATGTAGCGACACTTTGAACTCCTTCACCCAGCTACATTTCCATTTCCATCAGCTTTTCTCTATTCTAGCTTGAGAGCTACAATTTCCTAGAGCAATACCTCCTTGTATTTCAAATCTTACCATGTGGGATGTTAGCTTGGATAGACACACAACCGCGTCTCTGTTTTGAGATTAAATGATCTGGATTGTTAGCTATCCTGGAATGTGGAACTTAATTTTTAACATATTGTGCTTATAACTGACTGGTGAATTAAAGCGGAGTGTGTGGATGTGAAAAAATGAAATGGAGTCAAAACATGACTGTGAATAATCATCTATTAAAGTCAAAATTAAAAGTAAAAATATATCTAAATCATACATCCTGGTCTTTCTGTTCTATAGGAAATACTGAATATGGTCACTATATTTATCAATATAATCTTAACATACTGTATGTGTAATATTTGGACATTTGTCACAATTCAGTACAATTATATTCTTCAATATTGACTGGATATTACAATATTATCCAATCCAATATATAAGAATTTAATATATAATAAATATAATTATCTTTAATGTGATTCAAACCGTTTTTGGACCACTCCTGCATAATAAAAACTCCTTCCTTCTTCATCACGTTCAAATCAAACACACTTTCAGTCCACACTTCATGAAAAAAAGAAGCAGAGGTGCACAAAGGAGGCAGTAATATGAGTCAGCTAATGAAAGCCCAGAGACCTCCAGAGTGGTGGCTGCCTTCCAAATGGCAAGTGGGCCGTCACAATGCAGCACAAAGTGCACACTTACCCCGTCCTCGTTTAGCACAACAGATAGCGATCGAGGATGTAAGCAGAGAACATGAAGTCAGCCTGAAAGACTTTGCTATAGATTAATGCAGCTGATGCGAGCCATACAGCCGAAGGACTGAGTGCAGCTTTTAAAATGTTAGTGCTGCAATTTAATTTAGAGCCTTAAAGAGTCAACTAAGCAACATAAAAGCCCCAAAACATGAAATATTCAAGAGATGACTAGCTTCACATTTCTTTAATAATATACTCATACTCACTGAGATGTTGGCTTTAAATGTCCGTGTTTTTTTTTCTACATAGTGGAAGCTGTAATGTTCATCGTGACAATAATATCTAATACGAGCAATATTTCATGACGAGGAACTGACTTTATAAAGCAGTCTACTGCATGTATTGTTTGACACCCAGACCTACCTATGTATTAAAAGATTTGAAGAACCACAGCACTTTCAAATTCTTAATTCTGATTGGTCAGAAGGTGTTAGGTGTTTCATATGAGCCTGAATTTTGTCTCGATTCCACCCAGGTAGGAGGGGCCGGGTCAGGTCTGACTCCACCCAGGTAGGAGGGGCCGGGTCAGGTCTGACTCCACCCAGGTAGGAGGGGCCGGGTCAGGTCTGACTCCACCCAGGTAGGAGGGGATGGGTCAGGTCTGTCTTCACCCAAGTAGAATAAGCTGGATCAGAACCAACTCTATTCAGGCAGAAGGTGCTGGATCAGAACCTACTCCATCCAGGTAGGAGGTACTGGACTCCACCCAGGTAGGAAGTGCTGGATCAGGTGACACTCCATCAGGTCTGACTCCACTGAGGTAGGAGGTGCTGTATCAGAACCAACTCTATCTAGTCAGGTAGGACCAGCTGGATCACATCCAAACTTACCCTGGTAGAACAACATGAATCAGGTCTGATTCCACCGAGGTAGGAGGAGCTGGATCAGATACAAACTTAACCAGGTAGAAGTAGCTGAATCAGGTAGGAGTGGCTGGATAACTCCACCTTATGGACTGTTCTACAGCATGGACTACATGAATCTGACAAGTCCAATACAGTCATGTGCATGCTGTATTTACTTTCATACTGAGAGAATACACAAGCATGAAGCTTTACATTCAATAAGTGAAGGTTAAGAGCAGTGAAAAAGAGATAAATATGTGATGAAACCAAAACTTTTAATTTGGCATTTATTGCATTTTTGATGCTCAGCCATTTATGAGTACTCCAGGGCCTTTCAGTGCATCATCTCTGTCATAACACTCGACATGTTCATGATATAAAGTACTTCAGTTTATCAGAGCAGATAAATAGTTTATCAAATATCAATTCATCACTAATAAAAAAAGGCACTAGGAGGTTCGACATCAAGCCTCCTCCTAATATAATATAATAGTGTAGTGGCTCTGAGAAGAAGGAACAGTCTAAGTCTTGACAAAAAGTCAGCTAGTTGTAGTTATGAGCTGCTACGTTACATTCTGTCCTCACATAACTCCTATAAGATAATATTCAAGCAGAACATCTTTGCTCCGTCTTGATGCTATCATGCAAAAGTGTGTTATTCTAGCAAGCAGATTCATAGACGTTGGTTTCATCAGTGCTTCCACTAGCTGCATGTTCCTCAAGCTAAAAATCACATCCATGCTAATTACTTCGCCTAGCATTCTCCCATCAGCTAGATCACCTTTTTGGTGGGATTTGGAAAGAGTAGCACAATTCTATAGTTACAGCACCATGAAATCCTTCAAGAAGATAACGAAAAGTTTTGTTTTGTAGAAGTCGATAAAGGTAGGGCTTTGTTTTCATTCTCAGCTTGTTGAATCGACTGGCCAGCTATGCAGCTATGAATAAAAAGCTAACAGTCTGGACATGAAATCTGCTACCAGGCTACTAATTTGTTCACACCTGAACTGTAAGAATTGTGAGCTAAAATGTGACCAAGTTTATACATCAGATATTACACAAATAAAGTGGCAAGCAGCGATTTGCGGGGCCCAAGCACCACTGCTAATAGCAAAGTTCTATAGAACTAGAAAGTAACCACTAAAGTTCATGAGGTTATAAACAATACAGCAACTCTTCCTCTTTCTGAAGAATAACTGCCCTCTCATACTGGTGTGTCACACTGGATTTAGATATCACACAGCAGAACAATTCATTCACATTATTCATCGATGCACCAAACCCCTACATCCAGACATATTTCACGCTACCCTTATATCACCAAACAAGCAAACAGGAATTCTTTATAGCTTTCTAAAGCACACAGCTGAAATATAATGCAGTCATGTTTATGAACAACACTGCATCGTTTTTAAATCGATTCTGTCTTCCCCCTCTAGGCCCCAGCGCCTGAGACAAATGCCACAATCAGGCACGTCATCCTTGCACTCTCTCATTAAATGAGAGCAGAAGGAACAATCTTGGGAGAAGGGAACAATTTAATATGTTGTTTCATCTTCAGCGTCTGATAGCACGCCAGTGTAAGATTAATTTTACTAGCAATTATTGGTTTTCTCACTCTGGGGCCTTTATTGCTCTCACGATTCGGCCTTATGTAATGGCACAGGAAGTAGTGAGTGTGTGTTAGGGTTGTTATGGTGTCACGATTTCACAGAGTTTGATGGAATTGTGACTTTTTTGTCTTGTGGCGTAATTCAAAAATTCAATGTTGTGTGAAAATAAGTCAAAAATGTTAATGTTAAAAAAAAGTTGCAATTGTAATCGTGAGATAAATCTGCTAGATTGCTGTGTAAATATTTTCTCACACTTGGTGGAAACATGCATCCATAGACAACCCCTCTTATTTATTTATTTATTTATTTTTTTTAAAAAGGCTCAAAACTACCTTTTTAACGTCCTTTTCTGATTGGATTAGTTTTACATGGGAGAAGGGATCTTGCAATGATCACTGGGATATCTCTGATTGCCATGAACATGACAGGGTCTGGTCAGAAAAATCTTGGGATCTGGTCAGTAAAAAATTTCAGCTCGGAAAATTAGAGTGAAATCTGACTGAGATGTCAGCGTGAGTGATTTTAGTGTTAATTGTTTTAATTAAACTTATTCCCAATTGAGATGAATGAAAGATTTCAGTAGGATGGGAGCAGGACATAGGGGTTTATCCTAATTCTGATTCAAATTTTCACCCATAAATCTTATTTTACTTATACTAGTAAATTCTGGTATTTTAGAAGAAGTCTAACCGTGTTTGTAGACCATTTGCATAGTTCCAAGTTCATAAAAACAAAGCATCTATTGTCTTTCATCATTTGTGAATTATAGTAACATTCAGATCATTTGATATTGTGAAGAATCCTGATGTAGTATCACGCCATCCACAGCTCTATTCACACTATCATTCTCACAGCATGAACACCTTTAAAAAGGAGAGAAAACAATCAGGAAGTGTGCTGACACGGGACATCTGTCGCCAGAGTAGCGGGTCTGAGAAAAGCCTCTTATCACATTTTGTTAAAGTTGCCAGAAAATTAAAACTGGTGTTTTAGAGTGATTTTTAGGACACCAATAAGCCAGTATATACACCAAGATTACAACCACCTGCCTGGCACCAACAGCTCGGACTTGTCGAGGCATGGACTCCACAAGACCTCTGAAGGTGTGCTGTAGTGTCTGGCACCATGAGATCCTTTAAGTCCTGCTAGTTTAAATCCTCCATGGGTCTGACTTGGTTTTCCAGTACATCCTACAGATTCTCAATCAGACTGAGATCTGAGGGATTTGGAGGCCAAGTCAACACCTTGAACTCTTTGTCATGTTCCTCAAACCATTTCTGAATAATTTTTGCCATGTGTCAGGAAGCATTATCCTCCTGATCCTCCTAACACTGATATTAGGAAATATCGTTGCCATGAAGGTTTGCAGCAATGTTTAGGTAGGTGGTACATGTCCATATGAATGCCAGGACCCGAGGTTTCCCATCAGAACATTGCCTAGAGAATCACACTGCCTCTACCAGCTTGCCTTAGTGTATCCTGGTGCCATCTCTTCCCCAGGTAACATACACACACTTATACACCTGGCCGTCCACATAATGCAAGAGAAAACGTGATTCATCAGACCAAGCCTCCTTCATCCATCGATCCATGGGTTAGTTCTGATGTTCACATGCCCATTGTAGGTGCTTTTGGTGGTGTACATGGCTCAGCATGGTCACTCAGAGCAAGCTGTGATACTCTGTGTGTCCAGACTCCTGTCTGTCAGATCCAGCATTCACTTTTTCACCAATATGTGCTATAGTAGCTCTTCTGGGGGACCGGCTAGTCATGATCCTGTTGCTGAGACACCGGTTGTCCTTCCTTGGACCATGTTTAGTAGGTACTAACCAGTGCACACTACAAGACCTGCAGTTTAGCTCTGTGGAGATGCTCTGACCCACCCAGTCATGCAGATATCAAAGCTCAAAGTTGCTCAGGTCCATACACTTGCCCATTTTCCCTTCATCCAACTAACTACCAAATATATCCCACCCTTTTATACTAACAAGATCTTATTCACTTCACCTGCAAGTGTTGTTTGTAGATGTTATGGCTTGATTGATGTATATTTATAGAGCAGTTAAAAAAAAAAAAATGTAGATATTCTTACTGGTGGTGAAAAAGTAAAAAATGTATAATTCCTCCTCCTGTACTTGTTTAATCGCTTCCAAAATAGCAGCTAGTGAGCAACAGACATGAGTAGTGTGTGTAATTTTTGGCTGTGTAGCTTCCCGCCATGTTTTTTTTCTCTTTTTAAACCGTCCCTTGTGTGTTAAAAATATGGCTGGAGTTTGCGCTCATTCCCCCTCTAAAAGCTGGATCTTGGC
>JAUCMX010000018.1:6453118-6465618 GCA_033459395.1 Hemibagrus guttatus
CTTTGTGTCATAATTGTAAAATGTTGTATCGTATTATGTTAAATAGAGTAAAGCTTTCACGCCTGGTTGCGGTCAGTGTTTCTTTGTTATTTCAGGATTGTTTCGTTATTAATAATTAAAAAAGGTTTTAGTAACAAACCCAATCTCAAGATACGAAAATGTTAGCTCTATATATATAATCTTGATATCTGACTTCCGTCAGGTAAACACAGGGTACTGTTGCTGTGTTAGATATGCTAATAAGTACATGTATGTTAAACAGTTTTACTTCTATTTTCAATTGTGATATTTCATTACTGGGTGATACAAACCTCCCAGTTTTTCCAGAACCTTCCATAATTCTGTTCAGCCCAGCCTGCCAAACTAATGAAAATAAAGGCAGTGAGGGCATTTCAATGCGTACGATAGTTCACCCAGACAGAACTGAGCAGAGCACGAATGTCTCTGAGCTGTGTGTTGAGCTGCTTTGTGCCAGTGTGTGGGTGGCATGCTGGAGAGATGCAGCAATAACCCACACCGCCAACAGGGAAGACTGCTACAGTGGTGGGAACTGACTAATGACTAATACTGGGAGGGGGAAAAAAACAGGTACAATGTCGAAAACATTCTCTAGATAAAATGCAGCAGAAAGAAATACAACAACATATACAAGGCAAAGACAAATTCAGAAAGCTCGATAAAGATCACAGAGGGCATGTGAAACACAAGCATGACATCAAATCTTTTCTTTGACGGGTTAGCAGCTGCTTTTCATGGGAAGCTAATTCTGATTATACAGACTGATGTTAAAGGTCAAATACTCACATTTCTATTTAAAACAGAAATATCCATTATATTTCTGTAAAAAAAAAATAAAATAAAATGGATAGATATTGCCACTCACTCTCATACAATCAAATCCAAGGGAACAGAATGTTAAAACTTCACAGAACTCACTAATTTAGATAGCAAGCTAAATTTGCTAATCTTTGACAAAAAACAACATTGTTTTGATTAGGATACATTTTGAATTTTATCTAAGCCACAGTGGACAAGAAAATCCAAGTTGAGACTCAGATACTGAAATCCCACTTGTGACAAATACATGCTAGTTTGCTAGCAGTTAGCAGTCATCTAGTTCACCAACAGCAACATTTTGAACTACAAGCTATTAGACACATCAGAAAAACATTAGGTGTTTCCAAATTACACGTCCATGCGTATCTATACATGAGCAGCCAGCTTAGTTCAGTTATCTAATTCAGTCACTAACATGTTAGTGATGTGAACCTAATCTCCACAGACCTTGCTTGCAAACCTAGCTAGCAAGCTTAATGTTTGAGAACTAAAATAGGTTTCATTAAGATATATCTACAGTTTTATCCAAGTCACTGAAAAAAAGTGATATAATTTGAGATTCAGATACTGAAATCGTACTAGCTAGTTAAAAATACAAGCTACATCTAGCCAGCCAGCTAGTCAGGTTAACTAGTGTTAGTACTATTAGGTTATAAGGGAAAATACAAGGGCATAATGTGTTGCTAAATTGTATTTTCATGTGTATTTAAACATCCTGGCATTTTATAGTGACGTTTTGAATGAAGTGTCATGTGACAGAATGCTGAGGTACCTGAAAACATGACAAATTCCCTGCTAACTTTCCCTGCTATTGAGCTAACTAAGCTAGTTTTTCCATAAGAAAATAGTTTTGCTTATGAAAATACAAATTGAGACTCAAGATACTGAAACCCCATTTTTACAAATACATTCTGACAAATTTGTTTTGGGAAAAAACTAAGCTAGTTTACTAGCTGTTAGCAGCTGGCTAGTTCAAAAACAACAACATTAGTAATACTAAGCTATTATAGTCAGCAGAATGACAAAGGGTATTTTTTAAATTGTATGTTCATGTGCAGTTAAAAATACTGCCATGTTTTTAAAATTAAGGTAAAGATGTAGTACCTTAGTGTAGTGTATAGTGGTGTAAGTCACACTAAACAGTTTATTCTAGAACGATTATTTTTAATGGTTTAAAATGGCATGTTCAATGGTACTTTAATGATTTACAACAGCCTCATCTTCAAAATCGCACAGCACATTTCTCAGTCATTAAAAAAATATAATGCTCATTTCGATCGCTCCTAAATGGAGTCTGACTGGGATTCCAGATAGCATCGGCAATCGACTCGAGCCGGTTACGAGTCCGATATGATGTGCATAATTGGTATTTAATGGCTCAGATTGGGGAAGTAGATGAACGGCAGAACCTTGAGAGCAAACAGATCCCTAGTCACATGAGCGAAAGTCATTTTAATGCTTTAAAAAAAAAAAAAAAAAAAAAGTATCCGGGATTGAGGTTTGCTTTGGGTAGAATTATTCAGAAGGCCCAAAGGAACAGTTCATCCATAACTAAGTGGTGAGAGAATGACGCAGGGATTGGTGTCTCTGGGTGACGTCTGTAATAACGTTTGTAATAAATTAATAAAACTCATGTCCAGACAACAATCAAATTAACACACATGGTTGTTTTTCATAACACCAGGATGTGTGTGTCAGACGCTCGTATGTCCTTTTATACGCACTGACAGTTTTAATATAAATAGTATTATCTCATCTTTTATATTAAATTATATTAATTCATTTGTTGCATCTGTCCTATATCTCATGGCTGGACAGGTTAAAGCTCCATGGTGTTGCCCAGTTCCATGTTTTGGTTGCAGCTAGTTTTCTATTTAATTACATTAATACACATTAACAACAACAACAACAACAACAACAACAACAAAAAGCAATTTCTTAAAATAACAGGTAACTATGTTCCCTTATTCTCCTTTCATCTCTCAGGACAATATTTTGGCTATGAGCAGCATTTTTCTCTTCTCCTGTCACACATGTAAAATGTCTGGAGATCATGCCAGCTTTGCCCTGCACTGTTCTGTATTCTTCTCAGGTACATAAATTTTTCCAAACTATCAGTACAATCTTAGTAAAAAATCATTTCAAACAATGGCGAGAACATATCCTGCAGAATGACAGGGGGAAAAAAATGACATTATCATCATCATCATTTGCCTATATTCAGCTATGAATAAATAAAACTTAACAGCATCCAGCCTAGTGACATTGTCCACTCCTGTACCTATCACTATATCTTCCCCTTTCACCAGCCTGAGGGATTCTCTGATTTCACAGTCCGGAATTGTTTAATATGGATTTGCATACACGGTGACTAAATACGATAGTCACTTTATCCCAAAACAAGAGTCAGCATCTTCCTGCAAAATTAGAATGTCCATCCAGACAAGGACAAGACAGGGATTTATCAGACCACTGCAGACTTGGTCTAAAAGTAGACAGCAATTTGGTCAGTGATTTTATTAGGGAACAAAATAGCACCTGTGAATGATGGAAAGTGAATCCTGTCCAAATAGGGCTTAAAACAAATAGTGTGAATTGAGCTCCTATGTAAACACTTCATGAATCAAGTTTACCTAAATCACATATCTGATATAACCTGGCTAAGGCATCTGATCCGAGTGAACCGATTAAAAGTCCATTTTGAGTTTACAGCAACTTAAAGACAGAACTGAAAGCAGAAACAAGGCTCCCTGAACCAAACCTGAATATGGATGATAAATTAATGATATATAATCAGTGTGGGGGGGTGGGGGGGTGTTAACTCAAGATAACTCAAGAAGGCTACCAGATAACTGCTTGGCAAGGCCTGTCCAAGTTGCCACGACTCCTGGCCCACAGGTTGCTATGATGGCAGTGCACCAAGCTCAGATCCGCCTCATCAGCTTACCCGATGGATTTATGAAGGAGATTTCCATGTGTGGTCATAAACTGAGCTCTGGGTTACACACGTGCTCACGCACACACACACAAAAACCATGGCCACTGCTGAGTAGCAGAACCTCAAGGGCGTCAGATAGCCATCCAACCAGGAAGTCCATATTAAGGTTTATGTATGATTTAATAAACCACGCTGCTTTGGTTGGCCAAAGAGGAAAGAGCAGGATTATTTTCATGCCATAATCCTGGATGGTTAATCTAGAAAACCATCAAGTGCATGAAGGGATTAGGCTATAAAAATACCGCAGCCCCTGTTACAGGGAACGATTGCTTTAGCGAGATGATAAACACACTGACTCATGAATCAATACAGAGACGAAGAGACTCGATTCTCATTTTGCCATGAACGCTCTCATGTTCATGCAAAACTGCTGCTTCAGTTCATTACGAGGCAATAACTGAGAGGAAAAACACAGGCTGGTTGCTATTTACGTAACAAAAGCGAAAGCAGGCACGTCAAGGAGAACGGATTTCATACACCGCAGTGTGTTTAACATCAAACACATGACCTTTTTACAGTCAGAATCTAAAGCTAACAATACAAAAAAATGTGTGTTATTTAAGATACCTCTACAATCGTGGACTTATTTAACATTTCTAGAAGGAGTCTCCAGTCTCAGCGCTTTATATTCCACCCTGGACGAGTCTCTCTCCAGTTTCTCTTTAGCTTTATTAACTTAACGAGAGGGGGAAAAAAAAAGAGCTGTTATAACGTAAGAGATAACCTGTCTCATAAATGTCCTATAATATTAAAAGTAACTATAAACAAATAAGTGTCATTTGTTAATAAACTACAAACCGTGGCACACTGCTGTGGTGTAAGAGGAATAAAACACTGCATGATGTGATGATAGATTTCAGGTGTTTTCCTCCAACAGCACGCCTATGTCGTGTTTTAATTCTTATTCCTATAGGATATAGAGGTCATGATTATTTTAACATACAGGTTGCAGTGCAGTGAAATTCATCACAGCTTCACGGGTGTGATTATTTTTACACCACACTAGGATGAACAAAGAGGTTATAGTGAGTATTAATCTGAGATGAACTACAGAGATCACAGGAATGTTTTGGGGGGTATTTTTTTTTTTTTTTTTACACCCCTTTCCATCACGCCGAGCAGAAGCATGTCATGTGTGCTTTGTTTACCAGCAAAAACCCAAAGCAGTGATGCATGTCGCTCTGCAAACATCACCGAGAAAGTTGTCATGCTCAGAGCTCTATCTGTCCACCTGTGCTTCATATACAGATGTGCGTCTCACATCTGCGCGCTTGTTGTCTGTCTTTAAGAGACATTGTCCCTGAAGAAAGAAGGGAAGTTCACTCACGTGCCCAGGACCTCCTTGAATTCAAACAGCTGCTTGATTTCGTTCACTTGCTTTTTCCACGAGTCTGTGGCCGTCTCTCCGTTCTCCTGAGCCATGGCGGAAACCGGGAACAGAGCAGATACCAGTCTGCTACAGCAACTGCCTGTGACTGTGCTCGAGAGATCCCCGGAGGAGGAGACCGTGCTTTCCCACGCTTCGGTTTACACGTACGCCTGTCGAGCACACACACACACACACACACACACGCAGGACAACGGTGACGCGGTGAATGTCACGGTTTCTGATACACCGACTCTTCTTCTGATGGGTTTTTTCCCCTCTCCCCTCCGTTTAAGAGTGTGTGCGTGAGCGAGTGAGTGAGTGAGTGAGTGTGTGTGTGTGTGTGTGTGTGTGTGTGCGTGGAAGCGAGCAATAGGATGAGACTCGCGTTTCCCTCGTCCTCGCGCTCTCCTTGCTGCACCTGCGGCGGCTTAAAACGCTTTGTGACGTAATTGTAATTCGGCGAGCGAGGCACGCGCAGCTTTTAACGCAAAAATAAATAAATAAAATAAAAGTAAATAAATTAAAAAAAAAAAAACCGCGCTCGTGCTCTATTGTGTGTGTGTGGGGGGGGGGCAGAGAGGAAGAGAGAGAGACAGAGGGGGGAGAGAGAGAGAGAGAGAGAGAGAGAAGGAGAGAGAGAGAGGAGAGAGAGAAGGAGGGAGAGAGAGAGAGAGAGAGGAGAGAGAGAGAAGTGGGAGAGAGAGAGAAGGAGGGGAGAGAGAGAGAGAGAGAGGAGAGAGAGAGAAGAGGAGAGAGAGAGAGAGGAGAGAGAGAGAGAGAGAAGGAGGGGAAAGAGAGAGAGAAGGAGAGAGAGAAGGGGAGAGAGAGAGAGAGAGAAGGAGAGAGAGAGAGAGAGAGAGAGAGAGAGGAAAACGGGAAAATGAGAGGATGTATTTTGAGTGAATTCGGTTGTCAGCGGTTGTTATGGCGATGAGGGAGTTTCAGTGACAGCCCGGGGGAACGGGCGGAGAGATGATTCGCATTGCGCCAAAAACCGATAACGAGTACACACACACACACACACACACACACACACACTAGCAAACACACAACAGCACGAGCCACCAGCACACAAAATAGCGGTCACAACGATCACGTGACCTTTGCAGCGGAAACTAAGTGTTGTATGAAATGTCACGGTGCCTTACCACGGAAAGGTGCATTGTGGGTATTCTGTACCTGTGCACACGTTGTTGTTGCTGCGTGCATCATGCCTTCCATGCATCTCTTTTTAAACAGTGCACAAATAAGTCTTTTATTTCATTTATCCACTCAGTCACCACTTTATCCTGGTGGATCACACACACACACACACACCAAAACACACACACACACACACACACACACACACACACACACACACACAGAGAGACCCACACACACATTCAGAGCTAGGAACATTTTCAAAGTCACCAATACACATACTGGTATGTATTTGGAAGAAAACTGGAAAACCCAGAGGAAACCCACACAGAAACAATATGGGCAACTTCATGGCATCAGGAACCAGAGCTGAGGCTCACAGAGGAAACCCCGGGGCTGTGAGGCCACAACGCTACCTGCTGCACCACCACGACACCTGATATTAAATGAATTGTAATCATATAACTTAGCAGTCTTATAAATCACTTCATTAATCATGTCTAACTCATCTTAAATGAAATGATATTTCTGCTTAAGAACTGCTGCTGTAATCACAAACACTCAGTGCTCCTCTACACCTGTATACTGTAATGATTTATAATCTGGTGTCACTCAGAAGAAGGGATCTAAATCTATATTTATAGTGTCTTATGTGACCATTTATTTTGCATCAAGAAACAGATCGGATCTTTTGCCTCTCCTTAGTCTGATCTCAGTTTAAGTGCATGCATTAAAGCTTCTGCTCAGTTACAGAGATCACTGAGAGACCAAGACGAGATAGGATGAAAGACTTTAGCTACATCTGGTGGATAAAAAAAACAGTGTGGCTTTTATTCTGAGACGGGATACAGAGCAAACGAGACAAGGACCTGGGTGTACTGTAAAGGACATGTTTATAGCTTTCACGCCTGTTTTTCATACCTACAGGCCTACTGTGATCTCAGTGTTTGTGTGTGTGTGTGTATATGTATGTCCACCCCTGCTATAGCGTACCATGCTCATGAGTATTCCAGCTGCAAACTACTGCAGTTACTCCGGCCCAGGAAAACACTCCGCCCCCTTTTCTCTCAGCCCACTCTGAGTCAGCAAATCTGTTCAGCGTCTTGATTTGATAGTGCACATTCACCCCCTCCATTTCCTGTTACATTACACCGCCCATCCCAAGGCGAAAACTTTTTAAATATTAAATTCATGTCTTTCCCATTTGAACTCTCTCTGCCTCATTTTTTTACTCCAGGATCAAGTTATTCACTCCCTTAGATAACAAAACTGTGCAAATGTAGCATAGCACTGTGGAATGGTTGAATCTGATTGGTCATAAGGTGTTGATTAATTGACATTTCTGGCATACACTCTTATCCGGAGAGACTTACAATTTATCTCATTTGTATACAACTAAGCAATTGAGGGTTAAGGGCCTTGCTCAGGGAGCCAGCAGTGGCAGCTTGGTGGACCTGGGATTTGAACTGATAACCTTTCAATCAGTAGTCCAACACCTTAACCACTAAGCTACCACAGCCCACGTCTGTGTCTATAGTAATTGCTAATTCACAGGGACTTTTAAGGTAGAAGCTCTATGTATTCTAAGGCTAATAATAATAATAATAATAATAATAATAATAATAATAATAATAATAATAATAAAAAAAATTTGAGACATTTATGGAAGGAGTCTCCAGTGCCAGTAAGTTCCCCAACATTGGAAAGTTTTCAGAATGGACACTTTTAAACTTTCCAGGTTTATCAATAACATGACAAGCTGAATATTTTTGTCATAATATCTTCATAAAAGAGTCAAATAGGAAGACCAGTGAGATATCCACTGTTATAAGCGATAACAGGAACTAGCTAGTCTTGAAGACATTCCACCACAGTAAATGTATCTGTATGAATATAATATTCATGTAAATATAAAAGTAAGTTGCTTTCGGTTGCTCCCTGTTCGGGGTCGCCAGAGCGGACCAACTGGTCCGCACAACAACTTGGCACAGGTTTTACGCCGGATGCCCTTCCTGACGCAACCCTCCCATTATTCCAGGCTTAGGACTGGCACTGCATCTAGTGGCTGGGATTTGGGCATTGGCTGGAAATTGAACCCAGGCCTTCTGCATGGT
This sequence comes from Hemibagrus guttatus, assembly GCA_033459395.1. Taxonomy (NCBI): domain Eukaryota; kingdom Metazoa; phylum Chordata; class Actinopteri; order Siluriformes; family Bagridae; genus Hemibagrus; species Hemibagrus guttatus. The sequence continues at coordinate 6,461,580 of JAUCMX010000018.1, forward strand.
AGGTGAGAAATCTACCACTGAGCCACCAATGCCCCAATAGTCATGGAAATATAAATGTAAAAAAACCAAACAAACCAGAAAATGCAATTCACTGATTTGTTCAATCATGATTGTTTTGCTGTCGTGGGCGAATTAAGATAGTGTAAGTGAAATCAGACATTTCTGGACATTTCTCCTGGTTATGGATCGTGTTGAGCAGAATGCACAAGACGTCAATACGACATCCCAGAATGCACGGCATGTTCAACCTTGAAGCAGTACAACAGAAGACAACACTGACTTGATAAATAGTTTAACAGTCATGTGGCTGAAATGAATAATTTCAATGAACTTTAATGTGATTAATCAGATTAAACAGCATTGTATTAATGTATATCTGTCATATTGTTACAGGAAAATAATCAACGATGGGATTTTGGGGTGTGTGTGTGTGTGTCGCTGCCCAACGTGGACTTAATTTATTGTTTCTATTATAAAAAAGGCGGATTATTTTCTAATAACATGCTAACATCGTTGATTATTTTCCTACTACATGCCACATGTTGTATTCCGTAGATAACAGATCTACAATGATTCATTGCTGTTTAATCTGATTAATCAAATCTATAAGTTTAGAATCAGTATCAGAAAGAGCTTTATTGCCAAGTATGTTTGCGCATACAAGGAATTTGTTTTAGTGTCACAAGCTCCAGTGCACAGAGACAACAACAACAATACAAACAACAACAACAAAAAATAGAATGAGAAATAAAAATACACATTTAAATAGGAAAATAAAGTAATTTGTATGTATAGAATAGAATAAAATGAGTTGAGATGTAGGGATGTGGGGGTGGTAACAAATAAATATGAGGTTATTGCACTTTATTTATTTATTTATTTATTTATTTATTTATTTATTTATTTATTTATTTATTTATTTATTTTTATTGCCCAACGTTGGGAACATTCAACTGTTCAAAAGGTAGATTGCTTGGGGGAAGAAACTGTTTTTGTGCCTGGCTGTCCTGGTAGTTGCTGTTCTGTAGCGTCGGCCAGATGGCAAAAGATCAAAAAGGAGATGGCCTGGATGTGAGGGGTCCAGAGTGATTTTCAGAGCCCTTTTCCTCACTCTGGATGTATACAGTTCTTGAAGGGTGGGCAGAGGAGCACCAATAATCCTTCCTCCGGTTCAGCAGTCCGAACCGTCCTCTGTAGTCTTCTGATGTCTGATTTTGTAGCTGAGCCAAACCAAACAGTTATAGACGTGCACAGAACAGACTCAATGACGGCGGAGTAGAAGTGTGTTAGCAGCTCCTGTGGCAGGTTGAACTTCCTCAGCTGCCGAAGGAAGTACAATCTTTGTTGGGCCTTTTTGATAATGGAGTCTATGTGAGTGTCCCATTCAGGTCCTGAGAGATGGTGGTGCCCAGGAACCTGAATGACTCCACTGTTGGTACAGTGCTGTTCATGATGGTGAGTGGGGGGAGTGCAGGGGTGTTCCTCCTGAAGTCCACTATCATCTCCACTGTTTTGAGTGTATTGAGCTCCAGACTACACCAGGCAGCCAGCTGCTCAATCTCTTGTCCTGGATGAGGCCGATGACTGTAGTGTCGTCCGTGAACTTCAGGAACTTGACAGATGGATCAGTAGAGGTGCAGTCATTGGTGTAAAGGGAGAAGAGCAGTGGGGAGAGGACGCAACCCTGGGGGGCGCCAGTGCTGGTGGTGCGGCTGTATGACGTGAATTTCCCCAGTTTCACTAGCTGATGCCTATCTGTCAGAAAGCTGGTGATCCACTGACAGATAGAGCTAGGAACAGAGAGCTGGGTTAGTTTGGTCTGGAGGAGTGTTGGGATGATGGTGTTGAAGGCCGAACTAAAGTCCACAAACAGGAGCCTCACATAAGTCCCTGATTTGTCCAGATGCTGTAGGATGAAGTACAGTCCCATGTTGACTGCATCATCCACGGACCTGTTTGCTCGGTAAGCAAACTGCAGGGGGTCCAGTAAGGGTACAGTTATGTTCTTCAGATAAGCCAATACCAGTCTTTCAAACAACTTCATGACCACAGACGTTAAAGCAACTGGTCTGGAGTCATTAAGTCCTGTTATCTTGGGTTTCTTTGGGATGGGGATGATGGTGGAACATTTGAAGCAGGCAGGGACTTCACACAGCTCCAGTGATCTATTGAAGATCTGTGAAAAGATGAAGGCCAGCTGGTCAACACAGGTTTTTAGAGCCTTCTTTCCCTATTCTGGTGAATGGTGCCATGACCCGACACCAATCACTGCTACGCAAGCAGTGCTGGCCTTCGAGGTGAGAATCTAAAAAGGATGGTGAAGGAGAAGGATTGCATGAGAATAAGCAATAATTTAACTCCCACCTGCAGTTTAGGGGAGCTTGTGTCTGAGTGTGATTGTGTGAAAGGAAGTCTTGTGGATACCACTGTCTTTGCAGGACGTTGCACTTGACTGGAGCGAGCCTGACGCTTTCTATTCGAGTGCCATTTTGGTGTTGCTGTTAAGAAACATTTTACTGCAATAAAGCCAAGTTTGCTCCTTCTCATTGAAGCCTGAAGAAGTTTCTTTATATTCCTTTTATTGATCTGGTTAGCTTTTGCAAGCATATAGTAATAACAGGTAATTGGAGAAGACCAATTGAAGAATGAGCCTTGGCCGTCCATGACCCTGTTGCCGGTTCACCACTGTTCCTTCCTTGGACCACTTTTTCTAGATACTGACCACTGCAGACCGGGAACACCCCACAAGAGCTGCAGTTTTGGAGATGTTCTGATCCAGTCGTCTAACCATCACAATTTGGCCCTTCGTCAAACTCACTCAAATCCTTACACTTGTCCATTTTTCCTGCTTCTAACACATCAACTTTGAGGACAAAATGTTCACTAGCTGCCTAATATATCCCACCCACTAACAGGTGCCATGATGAGGAGATCATCAGTCTTATTCACTTCACCTGGCACTGCTCATAATGTTATGGCTGATCGGTGTATATTGAAAGCTGTTTTCGTTCCAAGAGGTTTTTCTACCTGTAAAGTCATCTGCCACTATCCTGCTATTGTCAGTTTGCCCTCACGTCCCTGCATGCATGTTTTCTAATAGTTTTGCTGTAATTGTTTCAGACAGATTTATATATTTACTATACTGTGCATGCTTCTGCTTTGTGTCTTTTAGTACATTGGAGAGTGTTTTCTTCTGCATATTTATATCACAATAATAATTTGTTTTTTGAGTGACATTCTGTTCTGATAAAAAATAGCCTTTGGTGTGTTTACAGAAATGTTTTATTCATGTGCATTGTCCCTGTTAAATAAGCAATAAATAAATAAATGAATAAATAAAACACTGTTTGTCACAGTACCAAGAAACCGACAGGAACAAAGTCATCCATTCTGAACACTTTCCCTTACCATAAACATGTTAAATAAATGTTTTCTTAAGGCTTCACCACATATAATTTTCACAAATAATCTGTTCACGTGCAGCATCTGAAACCTACAAGTTATGTAAGCTGTTATTATAGCAGCTGCATTAATATAAACATGTGGGTTTCCTTACAGTTGGAACGACAGTCAGAGCTCCTGGTAAAGAAAATTAAATCAACACCTTCTGACTGATTCAAGAATTCAGCAAGGCACTGCGGTATAAAGTTTGATAACGATAATTTTTTTATCATTTACATTTTTAAGTAATTTAATTAATCTAAAATCTCTAAATTGCCTGTTTTGTGTGTGTATGCTTCTAGGCAGCTTGGAGTCTCCAAATTGCCTGGTGTGTGTGTGTGTGTGTGTGTATGCTTCTAGGCTAGTTGGAGTCTCTAAATTGCCTGGTGTGTGTACGCTTCTAGGCTGGTTGGAGTCTCTAAATTGCCTGGTATGTGTGTGTGTGCTTCTAGGCTGGTTGGAGTCTCTAAATTGCCTGGTGTGTGTGCGCGCGCTTCTAGGCTGGTTGGAGATTGCATGGTGTGTGTGTGTGTGTGTGTGTATGCTTCTAGGCTGGTTGAAGTCTCTAAATTGTCTGTTGTGTGTGTGTGCTTCTAGG
>JAUCMX010000018.1:6470618-6493118 GCA_033459395.1 Hemibagrus guttatus
AAACTGGGACGCCATGTCATCCGGACTAAAGAGGACAAGGACAACCCAAGTTGTTATCAGCGCTCAGTTCAGAAGCCTGCATCTCTGATGGTATGGGGTTGCATGAGCGCGTGTGGCATGGGCAGCTTACACATCTGGAAAGGCACCATCAATGCTGAAAGGTATATCCAAGTTCTAGAACAGCATATGCTCCCATCCAGACGTCGTCTCTTTCAGGGAAGACCTTGCATTTTCCAACATGACAATGCCAGACCACATACTGCATCAATTACAACATCATGGCTGCGTAGAAGAAGGATCCGGGTACTGAAATGGCCGGCCTGCAGTCCAGATCTTTCACCCATAGAAAACATTTGGCGCATCATAAAGAGGAAGATGCGACAAAGAAGACCTAAGACAGTTGAGCAACTAGAAACCTGTATTAGACAAGAATGGGACAACATTCCTATTCCTAAACTTGAGCAACTTGTCTCCTCAGTCCCCAGACGTTTGCAGACTGTTATAAAAAGAAGAGGGGATGCCACACAGTGGTAAACATGGCCTTGTCCCAACTTTTTTGAGATGTGTTGATGCCATGAAATTTAAAGTCAACTTATTTTTCCCTTAAGATGATACATTTTCTCACTTTAAACATTTGATGTCATCTATGTTGTATTCTGAATAAAATATTGAAATTTGAAACTTCCACATCATTGCATTCTGTTTTTATTCACAATTTGTAGAGTGTCCCAACTTTTTTGGAATCGGGTTTGTACATACATACACACGCGCACACATATATACCCAACTTCCCACACCACATACATAAATACACACCCATGCACACACAGACCCAACCTCCCACACCACCCTCACACACCACATACACATACACACACACACACACACTTCATTTCAACACTATTCCACTTAATTTTCAACACAAAACCTCACACCACACACACACACACACACACACACACACACACACACACACACACACACAAAACCTCCCACACACACCCTCAACCTCCCACACCACTTACATACACACGCACTGTAAGAATAATTGTACATAATGGTTCATCTCTTTGTCTACTGCAACACATTCTTTACTCTGTATCCTGTGCTCTTTCCTTATTATCTTTAGTATTGTACCTACACACACATGACCCCTGGTCTAAGACTACAACTTCCTATTTCCCTAACTGAACATCTGTTCTGCATGAACTTCCTGCCTCTGTTGCACGCATAGAATCAGGAAGAAACTTGTCATTTCAGCAAGACGGTGCCTCTTCTGAGTAACGGCTGGAACTTTTATTGCAGAGACAAGTATTTATCTTGTAAAAGCATATGGTCACCTCTTCCTTTTTGTATCTGTATATATACCCATGCCTTGCAACAATAAAATCAGAGATGTCTTAGTAAGCTGAGACTCTAGCCTCTTTACTGAGATATCTCTCCAGGCCTGTCTTTTGCAGATCTTCAGATGCTGGGTACCTGTGTCTACTGATCTCAAGAGTTGACAACCTCTGGGAAGAACTGATTTATCCTTTTTGTTCTAACAATGTCTAATAAACTACTCACTACCTGATTATGACTCTCTTTTTATTTTACTCTTTCTTATTAAACTTCTATCCATATGCTATTGTTAGTAACTTTTAACTGTCATCTAAAGGTTATACTGCTTTGATATTGATTTAAGATGAGGATAACAAAGTGAGATTAATGGATTATGAATGAAAATAATCAGTGCTTAATCTGAGTCATTTGTTACAGATTAAATGATTATTAGATGATTATTAGATATTAGATATCAGTCTAATTATTATTAAATGCTTAAATGATTTGATTTAAATGCTTAAATGATTTGAGTAGATAGTAAATTAGATTAAATCTCATTTAAAGACTACTATTTTAACTGACTAAAGTAAATTAGAGTAATGTAATAATAATAATGAAGTAGGATTTAATGATTAATTTTCTGTAGTTATAATTAGGCTAGACATAGAATTATGGCTTGACTAGAATTTGATTTATGCAATGCATGATTCTTCAAGGAAATTTTCAACATTACACCCCCCTCTGAGACTTTTAAGTCTCATATCTCCGTTTCTCCTTTTCTCATAGGTCTTAGCTTACTACGTTGTAACCTGTTGGTATCCTTCTGCCATTCTACCATTACATCCCTTATGCAACAACGTTATAACATGTTAGTATATAGCATATACCACATAGTAACGCATATAGTAATAATACTACTAATAATAATAACAATAAAAATGAAAACAACTTATGAGAATAAGACCAATAATAATAATAAAAAAAATTAAAAAAAAATTATAATTAAAATACTAATCAAAAATGAAACCAAATTTTTCAATTTTTTCCCAACATTACAATTATTTCAATGTTTTCCCAACATTACAATTATTCCAATGTATTCCCAACATTACACCCCATCTCTGAAACCAATTAAATTCCCTTCAACATTACAATTGCTATTAGGTTGCCTCTCTCAAAACAACACTGTGAACCAGGAGTGGGCGAAAAACCCTCAAGTGCCAATCACGAGGGAAAATTCCCACTCTGCCCGCCTTTGTGGAGCGACAGTGTGTACTTAACACCAGGGTCACCTTCAATGAAATCAACATATATATAAACATACAAACATACAAAGACATACATACCGGACATGATCAATGAATATGTGTGTGTTAATGTGGTTAGTTCAAGTCCACCGCCAACGGTGTGTTGAATGTAGCTGGGATATCCATTGGGGCAAGGGTAGTTGTGACCATCTGTTGGTGTGCAATGTCGCCCAGATATTCCCTTTTGAATGCATTGGGTGTATGCATATTGGTCTCCGTGTTACAGCAGGTGCTTCAGAATCAGTGTCTTTCCACAGATGAAAAAACAAAGGAGGCCTTGGAAGAGCCTCCAACCGACGACGTTGTCTGGGTGTGTGTGAAATCCATATGGGGTATTCACAGAAGTAGATAGTAACATACTCTAGAACAGTTTGCTGTTCAATGTGGCGAGAGAGTAAATATGCATGATGTCTTTTGTGGCCATATGCTTGGGCCACTGAAATGGCGCGATGGAGTCGATATGAGTGGACTCGACATGTGAGCCACCAAGTGGGTAATCCGTTTCCCATTTGTGGTCAAGCCAGGTTCCGTTGATATGCATCATGTTGGCATGGGCTAAAAGCTGGGGTATCGGACGGGTGTCCTCATATATTGGAGACCATGGAGGATCCTCATTACTTGGTGGGTGCGAATGCCAGCATACAGGTGCATGTGGTTGGTCTCGAACGATCCATGGTTGCTCGTATATAGCTCGCTTTTCCATATTCGTCACTAGCTTGGTTGCAGGCTGGGCACCGGTAGCTGTGATGGAACGTGTAGACAAACCCTTCAGTACATGGCTCCAGCACAGCACACATTGAATGATAGCGCCATCTGTGTCGACACCGCATTGGCCCACATGCCCCGTCATTCGCCATGGTCCTGCACACAACACTTACTCCAAGATAGACAACATAGACATAGACAACACAGACATGGAAGAACAAGGAACAGACAAACAAGACATACACATCAACTATTTGCTCTAGTTTTCAGGGTTCTCTTCTTCCTCCTGTGGCCTTTGGGGATACTGAGGTCCAGCAGGGTACCCCATCATGTTTGGTGGGTTTTGATATAGGACTGGGACTTGCTGGGGTACCATCACTGGGTGAGGGTTCATCACTGGGGCTGGCACCGCTTGAGTAGCTGTGGGTGTCACTATAACTGCAGCGTGTTTAGCGACGTTCTCTTCCTTTTTCTCTTTCTTTTTCTCCTGGCCCTCTTGTTTGCTCCGTGTCAGCTCTCCCAATTGGGCTTTGTGTAGCTTGTGTAGATTTTCAGCTGCTTTTCTTGCCTCCCTCTCTCTTTTATGATGCAATTCAATATAGTGTATTATGTTTGCCTCAAAAGTGAGCCATGACATGGCATTTAGGCCCACTATGGTTTCCAGCTGCCATTGGACTTCGCTGGGGAGTGCACGTTTTAGCATCACTTTGAACAATGCTTGGCTTGCAGCTGTTTCGTCCCATGGGGCATCCATTTCCCCTCTCCATATGGTCTGTAGCTTCAGTATGAATTGAGCGACGCCCTCATCATCCCCCAATTTGACTTTTTCCACTTTTCCTGGGTCTGTTTTGGTTGGGTAGGTCTTCCTCATTGCATCCCAAATTACAGTTCTCCAGGGTCCCAGTGGGTGATGATCATAATGTATGTCATCAGCTGTTTTTTTGAGGTCAGCCTGATCCAGTATCTCTGTCATCTTAGTTTTTCCTAATGTCTGAGACAATATGGCTTTTATGTCTCCCAAGGCCAGGTGTTGGCCGACAGTTTGTTCCTCAAACCGTGTAATCCATTTTTGAGCACCATCACATATAATGGGTAGTCGGCCTATTAGCCCTGTCACATCCATGAACGTCCAGGGAATATAGGCTGTATCGCCTCCTTTAATTACTAAAGGGCACTGTTTTGGTAGTAGCACATCTCCCTCGTTCTGCTTGTCTTCACCTTCAGGGTCATGGTAATCCTCTGGCTCTTCCACTATTGTGTCTTTTAGGAGATTATAACGGCGCATGCAGGGAAGGATGACACATACACACACACTTAACGTGACCGCTCGTTTACTCACATGTGTCAGGGAGGTAACACCAGAACATTACCGGAAACACATGTAACAACGTGCATTATGGGAAATGTAGTTAAATAAACAGTGTTAACAAAATACACAACATTTCCTCCCCTCTTACTCTTTGAGGTATAACACAAAGATTTACAAATTAAACTGTGCCAACTTAAGTCATGAATTTATAAAATTCAGTTTCTCTTTACTACATATCTATAAACATGACTTTTTTTTTTTTTCTTTTTTTTTTTTCAACTCAGAACATTGAGTCTTTCATGTTGAATTCTTATATAAAACAACATAACTATTTCCCTGGGAATGAGGGTAGACTACCTCAGACCCTAGCTTACCCTTAGGGAATTATTCTGCCCCGAAGCAATAAGGGTAGCTCCTAACTAAGTATAATCCAATAAACGTTGAGGCGGACGCCGCTCCCTTACTGGATACCGGCGACCTATTGAGTTTCCGTTTTCTGTCAGAACAACCGGTGACGATGGTTCCTTGACAAATGGACAATTTAAGGTCATGGTAGGCTCAGTGGTGGAGACTACTGAAGTTGGTGAAGTGTCATCTATTTGCTCGGTGACATCAGTGAGTTCAGGAAGATCTGTGACTGGGCTGGCTCCACCCAGCAACTGATCAGTGTGTCTCCTCCAGAAAAGATTGTCAGCAGTCTTGACCTTATACGACACTGGGCCCGTCTGGGCTTCCACAGTAGCTGGAACCCATTTCGGACCACTGCCATAGTTCCGGGCCAGCACTGGTGAGCCTGTTGAAAAGGTTCTGTCCTTGGCTCGCAGGTTCCTTTGCTGTACCTGACTCTTTTGTTGCCGCAATACAGTTTCTTTGAGTGTTGCTGGTTTAAGCAGCTCAAAGCTTGTTCTGAGCTCTCTGTTGAACAACAAATACGCTGGCAACACTTTGGTAGTCGCGTGCGGAGTACTGTGATAGCACAGCAAGAAGCTATGAAGGCGTTGATGAAATGTGCCCTGTCCGAGAGAAGCTTTCAAGGCATGTTTCATCGTTTGGACAAACCTTTCTGCTAACCCATTTGTTGCAGGATGGTAGGGTGATGACGTGATATGTTGTACACCATTTGCTAGTAGAAATGTGGCCATCTCATGGGATGTAAATTGGGGCCCATTATCTGAGACAAGCTGCACTGGTGATCCAAATCTACTGAAAATTTCTCCCAGTTTCTCAATTGTCTTCTCAGCTGAGGTAGATTTCATAATGGCCACCTCAGGCCACTTGCGTGCATCCATGACTACCAACAGCATTTTCTCCTCGACTGGGCCTGCAAAATTGACATGAATGCGATGCCATGGTTTTTCAGGATACTCCCACGGGTGTAGCGGTGCAAGTTGTGGTACATTACGTATACGCTGACATGAGGTACACGTCCTTGCTTTTTCTTCGATTTGCCCATCCACTCCTGGCCACCAGAAGTAGCTCCTGGCAATCTCCTTCATGCGGACAATTCCACAGTGTCCTACATGCAGCTGTTTAAGCACTGGCTTACGTAAAGCCAGGGGAATAATCACTCTCCTTCCCCACAATAAGCAGCATGACTGCACTGAAAGTTCATGACGTCGAGAGACGTATGGTTTTAGCTCCAGGTCATCGCTCTCCCCTTTGCCTGTCATGACCATATCCATGACTTTTGACAGGACAGGGTCATTTCGTGTGCCCTTGCGTACTTGCGCAGCTGTTACTGGGGCCCTTTCCACCTGGCTGAAGTAAGAGATTTCAGCCACCTGTGCCTCCTTTACCCTGTCCGTGAGAGGCAATCTGGACAGACCGTCCACATTCCCATGCAATTCCAATTGCAAAAATATACTGATAGAACTTACGCACTCCAAACACAATGCTCAATGCTTCTCGCTCAATCTGAGCATAGTTTGCTTCTGCTTTGCTCAGGCTCCTGGAAGCAAACGCGATGGGCCTCTCTTGACCATTAGGCATGATGTGGGACAAGACAGCTCCCACACCATATGGGGAAGCATTGCAGGCCAGCTGGATAGGAAGAGCAGGGTCAAAATGAGTGAGGGCATTTGACCTTAAAAGTGTCTCCTTTGCTCTTATGAATGACTCCTGGCATTCAGAGGTCCACTTCCAATTATTCTCATGACACAACAATTTGTGCAGAGGTTTCAGCAGCGTAGCGATATTTGGGATGAAACGCCCATAATAATTTAGTAAGCCGAGGAACGACCGCAACTAGCTGACATTTTTGGGCACTGGAGCATCCACGATGGCCTTAACTTTGGATGGGGACGTAATGCAGACCAGAGGCATCAATGACATGGCCTAGGTACTCAACTGAAAACTGGAAAAATTCACATTTATCCTTGCGAACTCTCAATCCGTATTCTTTCAGTCTCTGGAGGGTAGCATCCAGGTGCTGTAAGTGTGACTCTTCATCCGTGCCAGTCACTAGAATGTCATCTAGATAACACACAACTCCTGGAAGCCCTGCAAGGATTTGATCTATCGCTCGCTGGAAAATGGTGGAGCCGAGGTAATTCCGAATGGTAAGCGTTTGTAATGAAATAGGCCTTTGTGTGTATTGATGGTGAGAAGTTCTCTAATCTAGCCATGGGGGTCACAGTCCAGTGACTTCTGTGCCGGTCCCAAGCCCGGATAAATAGAGAGGGTTGCGTCAGGAAGGGCATCCGGCGTAAAACATTGCCAAATTTAACCATGCGAATCGTCAGTATGAATTTCATACCGGATCGGTCGAGGCCCGGGTTAACAACGACCGCCATCGGCGCCGTTGACCTACAGGGCGCTGGTGGAAATTGGGCTACTGTTGGTCGAAGAAGTAGAGGAGGGAGGAGAGTGCGCAGACAGAGAGAGAAGAGGAAAGGTAAGAGTGTAGGACTGAGAATAGGAACTCTGAATGTTGGTACTATGACAGGGAAAGGTAGAGAGCTGCCTGATGTGATGGAGAGAAGGAAGGTGGATATACTGTGTGTACAGGAGACCAGGTGGAAGGGTAGCAAGGCTTGTAGTATAGGAGCAGGATTCAAGCTGTTTTATTATGGTGTGGATAGTAAGAGAAATGGGGTAGGTGTGGTCCTGAAGGAGGAGTTTGTAAGGAATGTCCTGGAGGTGAAGAGAGTGTCAGACAGGGTGATGAGTCTGAAGTTAGAGATTGAAGGGGTGATGTTGAATGTTGTTAGTGGTTATGCCCCACAGGTAGGTTGTGAGTTAGAGGAGAAAGAGAGATTCTGGAGTGAATTAGATGAGGTGATGGAGAGTATTCCCACGGGTGAGAGAGTGGTGATAGGAGCGGATTTTAATGGACATGTTGGCGAGGGGAACACAGGTGATGAGGAGGTGATGGGCAAGTTTGGAGTTAAGGAAAGGAACCTTGAAGGACAGATGGTAGTGGACTTTGCTAAGAGGATGGACATGGGTGTGGTTAACACTTATTTTCAGAAGAGGGAGGAGCATAGAGTGACTTACAAGAGTGGAGGTAGGAGAACACAGGTAGACTACATCCTATGTAGAAGAGGCAATCTGAAAGAGATTAGTGACTGTAAAGTGGTAGGGGGAGAGAGTGTAGCCAGACAGCATAGGATGGTGGTGTGTAGGATGACTTAGATGGTCTGTAAGACGAAGAGGTCAAAGATAGAGAAGAAAACCAAGTGGTGGAAGCTGAAAAAGGAGGAATGTTGTGAGGAATTTAGACAGAAATTGAGGCAGGCTCTGGGTGGTCAGGTAGTGCTGCCAGATGACTGGGAAACTACAGCAGAAGTGATCAGGGAGACAGGGAGAAAGGTGCTGGGTGTGTCATCTGGAAGGAGGAAAGAAGATAAGGAGACTTGGTGGTGGAATGAGGAAGTTCAGGATAGTATCCAGAGGAAGAGGTTAGCCAAGAAGAAGTGGGACATGGACAGGACTGAAGAGAATAGACAGGAATACAAGGAGTTACAGCGCAGAGTGAAGAGGGAGGTGTCTAAGGCCAAGCAGAAGGCATATGAAGAGTTGTACACTAGGTTAGACACTAGAGAAGGAGAGAAGGACTTGTACAGGTTAGCTAGGCAGAGGGATCGAGATGGGAAGGATGTGCAGCAAGTTAGAGTTATTAAGGATAGAGATGGAAGGGTGCTCACAAGTGAGGAGAGTGTACAGAGGAGATGGAAGGAATACTTTGAGGAGCTGATGAATGAGGAAAATGAGAGGGAAAAAAGAGTAGAAGGGGTGAACTCTGTGGAACAGAAAGTAGATAAGATTAGAAAGGATGAAGTCAGGAAGGCTTTGAAGAGGATGAAAAGTGGGAAGGCAGTTGGTCCTGATGACATTCCGGTGGAGGTCTGGAAGTGTCTGAGAGAGGCAGCAGTGGAATTTTTAGCTAATTTGTTCAACAGGGTTTTAGAGAGTGAGAGGATGCCTGAGGAATGGAGAAGAAGTGTGTTAGTGCCGATCTTTAAAAATAAGGGTGACGTGCAAAGTTGCAGTAACTATAGGGGGATAAAGTTGATGAGCCATACAATGAAGGTATGGGAAAGAGTAGTGGAAGCTAGGTTAAGGAAGGTAGTGGAAATTTGTGAGCAGCAGTATGGCTTCATGCCCAGAAAGAGCACAACGGATGCAATTTTTGCTCTGAGGATTTTGATGGAGAAGTATAGGGATGGTCAGAAGGAGTTGCACTGTGTGTTTGTAGACTTGGAGAAAGCATATGACAGGCTGCCAAGAGAAGAGCTGTGGTACTGTATGAGGAAGTCAGGAGTAGCGGAGAAGTATGTCAGAGTGGTGCAGGACATGTATGAGAGGAGCAGGACAGTGGTGAGGTGTGCTGTAGGTCAGACAGAGGAGTTCAATGTGGAGGTGGGACTGCATCAGGGATCAGCTCTGAGCCCCTTCCTGTTTGCTATAGTGATGGACCAGTTGTCAGAGGAGGTCAGACAGGAGTTTCCTTGGACAATGATGTTTGCAGATGACATTGTGATCTGTAGTGAGAGCAGGGAGCAGGTGGAGGAAAACCTGGAGAGGTGGAGGTTTGCACTGGAGAGAAGAGGAATGAAGGTCAGTCGTAGTAAGACTGAGTACATGTGTGTGAATGAAAGGGAGGGAAGTGGAACAGTAAGGTCACAGGGTGAAGAGGTGAAGAAGGTACAGGAGTTTAAGTACTTGGGGTCAACAGTCCAGAGTAATGGAGAGTGTGGGAATGAGGTAAAGAAGCGAGTGCAGGCAGGTTGGAATGGGTGGAGAAAGGTGTCGGGAGTTCTGTGTGATCAGAAAATATCAGCGAGAATCAAGGGGAAGGTGTACAGGACAGTGGTGAGACCGGCCATGCTGTATGGTTTAGAGACAGTGTCACTGAGGAAGAGACAGGAGTCAGAGCTCGAGGTAGCAGAGCTGAAGATGTTGAGGTTCTCTTTGGGAGTGACAAGATTGGACAGGATTAGGAATGAGTACATCAGAGGGACAGCTCATGTTGGACATTTGGGGGACAAAGTTAGGGAGGCCAGATTAAGATGGTTTGGACATGTTCAGAGGAGGGACAGTGAGTATATTGGTAGGAGAATGTTGGACATGGGGCTGCCAGGCAGGAGGCAAAGAGGAAGGCCAAAGAGGAGGTATATGGATGGAATTAATGAGGATATGAAGCTAGTGGGTGCAAGGGTTGAGGATGCAGAAGATAGGGATAGGTGGAGAGAGATGATTCGCTGTGGCGACCCCTGAAGGGAAAAGCCGAAAGAAGAAGAAGAAGAAGATGGTGAGAAGTTCTCTGGACTGTTCCTCCACATGCATCTGTAGGTATGCTTGGTTGAGGTCGATTTTGCTGAATTTTTGTCCTCCTGTCAGCCCAGCAAAAAGATCATTAATGTGAGGCAAGGGGTATTGTTCTGCTGACAACACTGGATTTACAGTGACTTTAAAATCGCCGCAGATCCTTATGCCTCCATCCTTCTTTATAACTGGAACAATAGGTGTTGCCCACTTACTCACACTGACTGGTTCCAGCACACCATTCTTCACAAGTTCAGCTAAGCTCGCCTCTACTTTAGGTTTGAGTGCATATGGCAGGGGCCGGGACTTTAAGAACTTTGGCTAGCTTCCTGGCTCAACAGTCAATTTCACTTTGATTCCTTCCATGCTGCCTAACTCCTGTTTGAAAACTTCAGTGTGTTTTTGAAGAACACCTTCAAGATCCTGTGTTTTAGGTGTCATCATATGTATGGCTGGCCAGTCCACCTTAAGTTGCTCCAGCCAGGAACGGCCCATCAACGAAGGATAATCACCCACAACCACATACAATGGCAGTTTTTTTGTTTGTCCATTCAGTTCAACTGTTACTTGGGTGAATCCTTTCATGGTCACTGATTCCCCAGTATAAGTTTTAAGGACCACATCAGGTGGTTTGAGTGGCAGGTGGCTCAGTATTTCGCTGTATATCGCATCCGACACCAGCGACACAGCTGCACCAGTGTCGATCTCCATTTTCACTGGTTGTCCTTCCAGCAGCGCTGTGACCTTATAAGCCTTGGTTCCACCTGCAACAGTGAGCACATGCAAGAGAAATTCCTCATCAGATGTTTCCGTACCCTCTTTGTTTTCCTGCCCAACTGCAAATATGCGTTTCTATTGTTTCCTTCTGAATACTGGTTTCGGCTGCATTTTTTTCTTTTCTGTTTTATTTCTACATGCACGCTCAATATGTCCCTTTTTCTTACAGCTGCAGCATTCCATATCCTTAAACCAGCATGAAACAGGTGAGTGTCCAGTCTTACCACAACGGAAACATGGGCCTTTATTTTCAGTTTGTTTTTCAGTCTCCATCTTGTACACTTTACTGTTTGAGCTCAATTGTTGGGCTTCCTTAGCAGCCAATTCCATAGACACACTCAGCTCAATTGCTCTTTGTAGTGTCAGGTTGCTCTCGGTTAACAGCCTTTTCTGTATGCCCTCGCAGCGGAGTCCGCATACCAATCTGTCCCGAAGTGTATCGTTGAGCACATCACCAAATTCGCAGTGTTCAGCTAATTTTTTTAGCACTGCCACAAACACTGTCACAGTTTCCCCTTCTAGCTGATTTCGTTTGTGGAACCGAAATTGCTCTGCTATTACTAAGGGTTTTGGGGAGAAATGTGCTTTAAGAGTGCTCACTATTTGATCATAAGTTTTCTCTCCAGGTTTTTCTGGTTGCAGGAGGTTACGCAGTAGTGTGTATGTCTTTGGTCCCATCACACTTAAAAATGTGGGTACAACTTTCTCTTCAGTAATAGCATTCGCTGCTACAAAGTACTCAATTCTTTCTGTGTAAGAACTCCACTGCTCATTGCTTTCATCAAAAGGACCCATATTTCCAAAAACTGATGCCATTTTTGCCGTTCTCTGTCGTTTAACAATCAGTTGTCACTTATCTGAATCGTCGTCTTTCCTCCGCCTTTTCAGTTCAGACGTGGATTAGCAGCAAACTCGTATTATTTCGCGTTTTTCAGCAATCTCGCCGTCAAGCCGCTTCATTTCCGCATCTTCACAACACATGCGGAATAACGAGATCCTCATCGCCACTTTATTGTGTCTTTTAGGAGATTGCAGGGAAGGATGACACATACACACACACTTAACGTGACCGCTCGTTTACTCACATGTGTCAGGGAGGTAACACCAGAACATTACCGGA
This sequence comes from Hemibagrus guttatus, assembly GCA_033459395.1. Taxonomy (NCBI): domain Eukaryota; kingdom Metazoa; phylum Chordata; class Actinopteri; order Siluriformes; family Bagridae; genus Hemibagrus; species Hemibagrus guttatus. The sequence goes on from JAUCMX010000018.1 coordinate 6,482,926, forward strand.
AACACATGTAACAACGTGCATTATGGGAAATGTAGTTAAATAAACAGTGTTAACAAAATACACAACATCCACCCATTCATCTTCCACCTCATCATCTCTTCTTCTGGGTTCGGACACCTTTACGTATTTAGTACGGGTTCTGGAACGAGTCGTCACTCCACTCTATCTCTCTCCATATTTCACATCCCTGTGTCGGCTGATGATTGAAGTTCTTGCTTCTAGCCTCCTTTCCATTTGTGCTCCTTTTTATGACATCTTGGTTTGCTCGTTCCTTAGTTGAAGTACACTCTGCGTTGCTGTGCACTGGGCTTCTTGAACTTTAGTTAATTCTCTCATTCTGTCTTCATGGCTCAATTCTATGGTCTGCAATCTTTGACCCATGGTGTCAGCATGTTTTTTCAGCTCCTCCACCCTCTCTAGTGCTGCCAGGGTCATATCCATCAGTTCCTTACTCTGCTTGTCTTGTCTTTGTTCCTCTTTATCTTTATCTCCATAAAGCGGTGTCAGTTGCACTTCTCCTGTTATCTGCACCCATTTCTTGCTTCCTTCTCTATGGATGCTCTTTCATTCATCTTCCTCTTGTGTCTCTGAGTAGGCTGCAGCTGCTGTTGCTCCCTGTTCCCCTGCTCCTTTAGGAATTTCTTGCTTATCTCCTTTGTTCTGTGGGCAGCTACCGTTAGCACTTTTCCCACCTTTGGACTCTGCAGTGAGTACTTGCAGTGTTTGTTTGGCCTCTTTAAGGAACTCTGTCGTGTTCTCTGGATCTGACAATGTCCTGGGGTTTCTCCCCCTCTGTCCTGACTCATGTAGGGTACTATGAGATGGCTGGGATGAGGTACTCTGGGGTGGTATCGTCAGCCGCTGTTGTTGGTCTTCCCAATATACTCCAGATTTCCGTAGGAGTTCATCTTCCCATTGCAGTTCTTGTTGCTGTTTTCTTACTTCACCCCCTCGGCTTTGTTGTTTTGGCCGTACCACCTGATTGTTATCTCTTGGGTGGCTTGTTTCATTACTGTCTTCTGGTTCTATTTCTCTCAGTACTCCAGTGACTTGTCCAGACACTATTATGAAGTCCATCTCTCTTGGACATGAGAGCAAGGGGTTGAGGCAGTAGTAGCAGGGTTGCTGTGATCTTGATTATATGGTGGTGGTCATGCATGCTCCCCACATGTCTCCCATGATGGGGCTGTGTTTATCTTTTTCCTTTGCTGTTCAAGTTCCAGCTTCTCTTCCACTCCAGTTCTTCCCTTTTCTTTTTGCCTCTCCTTCCATTCTTGGCCTTCTTTTTCGAACCACTGTATAATGTCTACTTTCCTTTTTGTCTTCTCATCACTTTCTTTCTTCGCTTCACCCCAGCATTCTATCCTGGATTTCATCTTCATGCATGTTAACATATCAAATGTTCCTTCAGCGGGCCACCGCAACACTCCCTTTGTTCGCTCATGCCACTTTTTCATGTACTTTTTAATGTCTTTACTTGCATCCATGTGTTTTTCTATTATAACTCCAGCCGGTGTGAAAAGACCTGTTTCCATGGTGTGTTTTAATAGGTTTCTACCTACACTAATCTTTTATACCTGGGTTTCTGTTTATGATGGACCCCGTTGGATGGGTATGTTTATCTGCCTAGATGGTAGACCTGTTATAATATACAACAATAGAAATACAATATTAATATGCAACAATAATAATACTATAGCAATGCGGCACCACAATAACACTAATAATATTGCAGGTATTATCATATATGGATAAATATCTCCAAGCATCCAGTATATTACACCACAACCGCACTGCGACATTATTGCCAATTTAATACTACTAATTGCTCTTAGGCCTTTAGAAATGTGGAAGAAAAGCTTAAATAATTTAAGAGGTTTAAGATTTAAGCAGATCTACAAAGGTCAAAGGTCACCTAAGAAAAACTTCACTGAAACTTTAACAGATTATAATTGAGGAAACCAACCTTATCTCTCAGTATAATACGTATAATAAGTATATTACTATATATATATATTATATAATCATTCACACAATTAATAATTTGGTAATCACTAGTTAATCTCCCCCTAATCAAATCAATAGACAATGTTTATTCATCCACCCCTAGTTCATTAGCTCATGCATCAATCAAGCAGCAAAAAGCATAAGAGGTGGAAAATCAGTGAGCCATATAATGTATAACCAGAAAAATGCCTTCTAATATATGCAATATAATGTTCAATATAAACCATATATTGTACAGTACAATAAACAGCAATAATCACACAAATGCAACAAACCAGCAAAATCAGTACATCATCAGCAGATCAACAGCAGTAGCTAGCATCCATCCAGCAATAATAATCCACAAAAGCCATAATCAATGGAAAATCAGGGGAAAATCAGTAAGCTGATACATAACTTTAAATGGGAATAGGAAAAATCATATTCAGATAATAATAATCATAATAATTTAATAACCAATTACTCCACCAGCAGAACCCCACTCTAAAATCCAAAGAATTATTACTCACTATTTAATGTTCAATATGCTCTCTATCCAGTAACTATAATAGCTACTTAATATTATAGCCCCACCTAAATTACTGCCACTTCCCCTAGAGGGCATTAGTACTCCTTTAACTTGTGTGGGATGCGACGGTATGTTTATGTGTGTGCGCTACAGCACGCGCGTGAATGGTGTGTGTGCACGATATCAGTCAACTATAAACAATCTCGCAGTTCCACAATTCACCCAGCAACAGTTGACAGAACTCTCTCGGCCTCCTCCTATCACAGCCACTTTTTATTTTATGTTAAAACTAGTAAATTAGTGAAAATTAGTAAATATATTCACCTTGTCTCCAAATTAGGTTCTGGAGCTCATCATTCATGCCTAGTCTCCTTATGTATGGAGTTTATTGGTCCCTCTATTAGGAACGTATCTCACATTCACACTTTGTCTCCTTATCTATGGAGCTCATCAATCAATCACTCTGATCAGCGTGATATTGATCGGTCTGATCCTGCCGGGTCATACTTAAATGACTTCCAGAGATAGTACAGACCAAAATCCAGCCGAACCCAGAGTTTATTCTAAATCATGCATTCCCATACATAAAAAAAATGTTAATAATAATTTTTATTAAATATTAAGGATAATGGTTTCTGTGGATATGTGAGGACTGTGCTTCTGACTTCTGACTTCAGGAGAGTGGCTCACACACACACATAGCCGCACAGTAAATCATAACAAACACACACTACTTGAGCACATAACCTTGGGTCCAGCACAATTTGATCTTTCTATAGTAAACATAGTAAACTATAATAGTTCAAAAATAAATTTATTACAAGCCCAAAGTATAACTATATAAGCCTAGGAATATGGCAAAAATATATTTTGAGTCTAAATTTAACACAAAAGTTGGGTTGTGTCTTTTATTTAGGTTTTTTCACTCTTCTAACTGTCTACACATTATTTGCATTAATTATGCATTAATTTCCCACTTCACACAGTTTCCCTTCTCCTTTAACTACACATTTATCACTTTTTTTTACATACTTTAACACTTTTTAAATACTTTAAATACTATATCAATTGATAGGAAGGGAAATATTATACTTACTTATTCTGGCCTTATATTTTATTAAGCCTTATACTTACCTCTTTCGCCCCCTCTCACCAAGCAAACCATCAACAACCTCTTATCTTATCACCCACACACACACAGCCCTTCTCCACAACACACACTTCTCCAAACCTTCTCCAAGATGTACACTTTATTTTAGCCAATCATTAATTTGACCATCAACAGAATACGAATATAAATATATAAATATACAACACACAACACAAGGAGAGGAGTTCCTACTCCTTATCAGAGGATCCTCTCATCCCTACCAAGCAGACCTGTTCTACCCCGAACAGCGGTATCTAGGGACAACTGTGCACCTTTTCCACCTGCCCGTTCAGTTCTGGTTAGTGGGATTTCCCAGCCCACACACCAGCGGTATCCGCAGGAATTTTTCACTGGATCCTAACCACTCGCCCGTTCAGACCTATTCACAGAGTATCTCATCACATCTGGACATGCTCTTTACACTATGAATAGTGGTATCCACGAGACTTCCTTTCACACACACATTCACACAGACTCCCCCAAACTACGGTTGGGAGTCAAACTATATTACTTCAAAAGTTTTAGAAGGACAACAATGTTTGCTTATTCTCATCCACTCCTTCACCACCCTCTTTTTCCCCTCTCACCTCGAGGTCAGCTACCCAAGCCCTCCCCAGGGCCGCCGCTAACCTCCTGGGCCACAGACACAACTAAAACAGACTTTGACTAACCAGGTGTCTGCTTACCTATTTTCGTGTAGTGGCCGGCCTCTGTAGCCCAGCAGGTGTGCGGTCCCAGTTCAGGTTGTTGAGTGTTTGCCGGCCTGGCGAGGCGGATTTCCCGGGTTTCGGCACCAATAAATGTCGGAACTCGGAGTCCCCTCTGAGTGGACACTCTTCTGGGTGGTTCTGAAGTCTTCTGCAATTATCTATATTTACCAAACACTTTGCTAAATTGTAAGAAAGAAAATAATGAAACTCCTTCAGGCTTGAATGAGAAGAAGCAAACTGGCTTTATTGGCACTCAAAGAACACAGCTTTGAGCTCGATGCGGTCAAGTGCAACCCCCCCACACACAAATGTCCCCTATATAGGGGCCTTTTCACCCCTCCTTTCACTTGTTTGTCAGCGCTTGTTTTGACGATAGATGATTATTTTGCTGAATATGCCCCATAAAATCAAACCCCCCTTCGTTTGTCCATACCTGATGGCCTTAAGATTGCCATCCGTTGGCCTCAAGGATACCAATGGCCGGGCCTGTGGGTCAGGCCACGGCCTGTCTATCACAATTACCAGGTCACAGTATTTGCAGAAATTAGGTTTTTTACTAATTTATATTTTAGGAACCTATTTATCATATCCCCTATATCAGAGTACTTGAGGGCTTGCTTTGTGGGGTTAGCTGGCATTTATTTAAAGTATTGAGATGTTTCCCTTCTCAACATTTAATTAGTTTTTATTCATTTATCCTTGTTCATTGTTGGTTTTATTATCTGAGGGCTTAACCTTATTTTGCTCTGCAGCTAGTTCAGTTAGGTTTAGTGTAATTTCCTCCCATATTTTCTATCACACCCCCTTTTGTATTTCCCCTGTACATTACATTACTTCTGTGCTTGGTTGTCATTCAGTGATTGATTACTTTGTTCCATGATTTGGGTAATACCAGCCACTAGAAAAGGTTCATTCACTGTTTTGATTTAACTTGGGCTTGGGCCCTGCCCCGCCTAATCTATAAACACAGCCACTTGCCAGTCGCCTCCGCATCATCTCGCCTCTTCCATCTCTGACACCTCTGGTTTTTCCCACGGGACCTTACAGCACCCCTCCACCTTACCTAGGTAAGTCAATTTCCCTATTTATCTATTTACCTACTCCTTACGCTCTCTCTGTGTGGCATACTTTGTTTTTAGTACACTGTGTACTTCTATTAATATTATATTAATTTCTCATTCGGGTGTTTTGTTCCACCAGTCAATTTCATTTTATTGTGTATGTTATTATATTATGTGTCTATTTATTATACATAAATTATATAATATTATATTACTTTCATAGTTATTGTCCTATCTGAGAGTTGTTATGACGTTCCCCTCTCCTGCTTCCAGGGTTGCCGTACACGTTGTTTTTTAAGAACATGTGACCTTGCTGATGAGCCGGACCTTGCTGATGAGCCAGAACCTGATGCCCTTAGTCTTGCTGGGCGTCCTTCCCCCTCTCCTCCTTCTTCTTCTCCCTCCTCTACATCTTCATTCCTCCCTGTTAGAACAAAAAAAGGATAAATCAGTTCTTCCCAGAGGTTGTCAACTCTTTGAGTCAGTAGACACAGGTACCCAGCAACTGAAGATCTGCAAAAGACAGGCCTGGAGAGATATCTCAATAAAGAGGCTAGAGTCTCAGCTTACTAAGACATCTCTGATTTTATTGTTGCAAGGCATGAGTATATATACAGAGACAAAGGGAAAAGGCGACCATGTGCTTTTGCAAGATAAATACTTGTCTCTGCAATTCCAGCCGTTACTCAGAAGAGGCACCGTCTTGCTGCAATGACAAGTTTCTTCCTGATTCTATGCATGCAACAGAGGCAGGAAGTTCGTGCAGAACAGATGTTCAGTTAGGGAAATAGGAAGTTGTAGTCTCAGACCAGGGGTCATGTGTGTGTAGGTACAATACTAAAGATAAGAAGGAAAGAGCACAGGATACAGAGTAAAGAATGTGTTGCAGTAGACAAAGAGATGAACCATTATGTACAATTATTCTTACACCCCCGTTTTCTCCATCCTACTCCCCAACTTCTCCTACTGCCCACTTGGCTGATATCTCGGCTGAAGAATAAAGCTGGTAGTTGCTAATCTCTGTTTTTGTAATGAATCTACACATTTCCATAAAACAATGGTTAATGTCTAATAAACTACTCACTACCTGATTATGACTCTTTCTTATTAAACGTCTATCCATATGCTATTGTTAGTAATTTTTAACTGTCATCTAAAGGTTATACTGCTTTGATATTGATTTAAGATGAGGATAACAAAGTGAGATTAATGGATTATGAATTAAAATAGTCAGTGCTTAATCTGAGTCATTTGTTACAGATTAAATGATTATTAGATGATTACTGCTTAACGTAGATATCAGTCTAATTATTATTAAATGCTTAAATGATTTGAGTAGATAGTAAATTAGATTAAATCTCATTTAAAGACTACTATTTTAACTGACTAAAGTAAATTAGAGTAATGTAATAATAATAATAATAATAATAATAATAAAGTAGGATTTAATGATTAATTTTCTGTAGTTATAATTAGGCTAGACATAGAATTATGACATAGACATAGAATTATTTGATTTATGCAATGCATGATTCTTCAAGGAAATTTTCAACATAGTCCTTATCTTCAGACGAAAATGGTTGTTAGTCTTAGTCACATTTTATGTGAAAAGTCATTTTTGTCAAGTTGTAATCATTAGTTTTAGTCATTAGTTTTAGTCATTAACATCAAAAACAACTTGCTATCTGCATGCTATTAAGTTAGTACAACAAATAGGCTATGGCCTAAATAATCTTGCTACAGCACGTGATACAGATTTCATTAGAAACAGAAGTGAATGCTGCAGAACTTGGGTTCTGCAGCAGGACAATGATCCAAAACACACCAGCAGGTCCACCTCTGAATGGCTGAAGAAAAACAAAATGAAGACTTTGGAGTGGCCTAGTCAAAGTCCTGACCTCAATCCAATTGAGATGCTGTGGCATGACCTTAAAAAGGTGGTTCATGCTCGAAAACCCTCCAATGTGGCTGAATTACAACAATTCTGCAGAGATGAGTGGGCCAAAATTCCTCCACAGCGCTCTAACAGACTCATTGCAAGCTATCAAAAACGCTTGATTGTGTCACAAATCCAGGTTACAGAGCACGATGAATCAGACCCAACGCAGAGATAGACGGCAGACAGGGGTTTATTCAACAGAAGAACATACATCCACACAGACGTTACACTCAGACAAAGACTAGCAAAGAACTCAGACAGACAGCCACTATAAATAAGGAACATAATTATTGACACATTAGGAACAGGTGAACGAAGGCGGAAACACATTAGGAAGAGGCGTGGCTAAAACTAACACATGACAAGACAAACACAACCCCTGCTGAAGGCCCCCTAGTGGTCCTACGGGGGATCTTGCCCACCGTAACAGATTGCAGTTGTTGCTGCTAAGGGTGGCCCAACCAGTTATTAGGCTTAGGGGGCAAACACTTTTTCACACAGGGCCATGTAGTTTTGGATTTTGTTTTCCCTTAATAATAAAAACCTTCATTTAAAAACTGCATGATGTGTTTACTTGTGTTATCTTTGACTAATATTTAAATGTGTTTGATTATCTGAAATCAGAGCATGTCGCAACCTCTCACCTAGTTCTTTGATTCTTTGAACACGATGTTCCCTTTACCTCCTTGTGACTTCTGACATAGTATTGACCTTTTCTAGACGTCTGCAAGTTTAGTTAACTGCACGGTGCAAAGCAAGCTTTGCAGTTATCTTGTCTACCGTCTGTTCAAATGTAACCACACTGTCTAGTCAATTTCCTCCTGTGTCTAGTTTTTTTTTTTTGTTTATTTTTGTTTTTCTTCAACTCGGTGCAAATCTTGGGCTCTAAGCCTTTAAGCATTTCATAACCTGCATTTTAAGATTAAATAGTCACATGATATGCACCTTACTCATCCAATTTTCCATTAACTCAATCGGCCGGTCAGCCCATCCAGTGATCCCATTGGATAGACTGAGTGACTAACCTGTAATCTCTAATGCTTCCAATAGATTTCTTTTTCCTCTTTCCAACCTCAGTATGGTTATTACACTAACACGCTAATATTTTTATGGTCATGCTTGATTATCATAATTTTGCCTCAAGCAAAGCCTGCTTTTAAGTTATAATTGAATACTATAAGAATATAATTGAATACTATAAGAATATAGTTGAATACTGTAAGATGAATACTATTTTAGCAGAGTATTGTTATGTTAAAAGTAATCTAGCCATGGGGGTCACAGTCCAGTGACTTCTGTGCCGGTCCCAAGCCCGGATAAATAGAGAGGGTTGCGTCAGGAAGGGCATCCGGCGTAAAACATTGCCAAATTTAACCATGCGAATCGTCAGTACGAATTTCATACCGGATCGGTCGAGGCCCGGGTTAACAACGACCGCCATCTGCGCCGTTGACCTACACGGCGCCGGTGGAAATTGGGCTACTGTTGGTCGAAGAAGTAGAGGAGGGAGGAGAGCGCACAGACAGAGAGAGAAGAGGAAAGGTAAGAGTGTAGGACTGAGAATAGGAACTATGAATGTTGGTACTATGACAGGGAAAGGTAGAGAGCTGGCTGATGTGATGGAGAGAAGGAAGGTGGATATACTGTGTGTACAGGAGACCAGGTGGAAGGGTAGCAAGGCTCGTAGTATAGGAGCAGGATTCAAGCTGTTTTATTATGGTGTGGATAGTAAGAGAAATGGGGTAGGTGTGGTCCTGAAGGAGGAGTTTGTGAGGAATGTTCTGGAGGTGAAGAGAGTGTCAGACAGGGTGATGAGTCTGAAGTTAGAGATTGAAGGGGTGATGTTGAATGTTGTTAGTGGTTATGCCCCACAGGTAGGTTGTGAGTTAGAGGAGAAAGAGAGATTCTGGAGTGAATTAGATGAGGTGATGGAGAGTATTCCCACGGGTGAGAGAGTGGCGATAGGAGCGGATTTTAATGGACATGTTGGCGAGGGGAACACAGGTGATGAGGAGGTGATGGGCAAGTTTGGAGTTAAGGAAAGGAACCTTGAAGGACAGATGGTAGTGGACTTTGCTAAGAGGATGGACATGGCTGTGGTTAACACTTATTTTCAGAAGAGGGAGGAGCATAGAGTGACTTACAAGAGTGGAGGAAGAACACAGGTAGACTACATCCTATGTAGAAGAGGCAATCTGAAAGAGATTAGTGACTGTAAAGTGGTAGTGGGAGAGAGTGTAGCCAGACAGCATAGAATGGTGGTGTGTAGGATGACTCTGATGGTCTGTAAGACGAAGAGGTCAAAGATAGAGAAGAAAACCAAGTGGTGGAAGCTGAAAAAGGAGGAATGTTGTGAGGAATTTAGACAGAAGTTGAGGCAGGCTCTGGGTGGTCAGGTAGTGCTGCCAGATGACTGGGAAACTACAGCAGAAGTGATCAGGGAGACAGGGAGAAAGGTGCTGGGTGTGTCATCTGGAAGGAGGAAAGAAGATAAGGAGACTTGGTGGTGGAATGAGGAAGTTCAGGATAGTATCCTGATAGAGTGCACAGACAGAGAGAGGAGGATATGAAGCTAGTGGGGGCAAGTGTTGAGGATGCGGAAAATAGGGATAGGTGGAGAGAGATGATTCGCTGTCGAGACCCCTGAAGGGAAAAGTCGAAAGAAGAAGAAGAAGAAGATTGTTATGTTAAAAGTAAGCATAAAAGTAAACTTAAAATTTCTCCAACACCTCGACTTAAACTTGAATGGAGAATGCCTCGGTTTAAGGTGTAATGGAGTAGCCTCGACTTAAACTTGAATGGAGAATGCCTCGGTTTA